>OZ018395.1:22263087-22862988 GCA_963969525.1 Ontholestes murinus
TTTCCAAATTAGAAAAATTTCAAATTATCAACAAAAATCCTCTAGCACCTCGACTCTATGGACTTATAAAAACTCATAAACCCAATAATCCAATTCGGCCAGTAGTTTCATATATCAACACTCCCACAAGAGTCTTAGCAATTAAAATTAATCATCTTTTTAAAAAATTTACAAATTTCACTTCTCAATATTCTGTCAAAAATTCCCTTGAACTATCCCAAAAACTAAAATCCATTATTACACCCAAGAACTCAAAATTAGTTTCTTTTGACGTTAGTAGTATGTTCTCTAATATTCCCACAGGTGAATGCCTTCAAATAGCACATACTCTTTTAGATAAATCCAACACTAATCCCATTGTAAAAACAGAATTATTAGACGCATTAGAACTTTCATTAAATCAAAATTACTTGCAATTTGACAATAAATATTTTCAACAAACTAACGGGTTAGCGATGGGATCCCCTCTCAGCCCTTTGTTAGCAGAAATTTTTATGTCAAATATTGAGGAAAAAATTTTCAGTTCAAATTTCACAAAAGCACATATTTCATTTTGGTTTAGATACGTAGATGATGTTATCGCATGCTTTAGTGGTACATCACGACAGTTAGATCAATTTTTAAATTTAATCAATAGTGTTCACCCTAAAATAAAATTCACAGTAGAGAGAGAAAACGACAATAAAATCAATTTTTTGGACCTTACATTAATTCATCAGAATAATACAATTAAATTTGAAATATTTAGAAAACCCACTAACGTCAACTCTACAATTCCTTATAATTCAAATCATCCTCTATCCCATAAGTTAGCAGCATTTCACTCCATGATACATAGAGCATTCACAATTCCTCTATCTGATTCAAGTAGAACCACAGAACTAGACAAAATTATATCAATAGCCACGGAGAATGGTTTCCCAGTTAATCTTATACAAAATTTAATTCACAAAAAACTGTACAAATCAACAAGGGCTCATATTTATCCTAATATTTTAGACCGAACGAACACAAAATTTACAACATTCACTTATTTTGGGCGCGTAACAAATAAAATATCAAATATTTTCAAAAAACAAAATCATCAAATTGCATTTAGACCAGCGAGCAAACTTTCAAATATACTTTTTAACGCGAAAGACAAAATTCAATCTATTAAAAAATCGGGAGTATACCAAATTTCATGTTCCGAATGTAACAGCACATATGTAGGACAGACAGGTAGGAGTTTTGAAAAGAGATACAATGAACATTATAGAGCATTCAGACTTAGACATACAACAAGTTCTTTTTCAAATCATTTCTTAGAGTGTAATCATTCATTTCCACATATGGATAATTTAAAACTTTTACATTTTTGCAATAAAGGCCAAAGGCTTAATCTTTTGGAGTCATTAGAGATATACCGCCAAAGCAAGAACATTAATTCTAATCTGCTTAATGAGCAGACGGATTTAATTTCTTCGCCATTATTTAAGCTCTTATAATGACATGTACCTCTTCTGAAAACACCGCACCTTAATCCTATCGGCATATTTAGTTAATCCATTGTAATAAATCTCAGTCCTAATTAGGTTCATTAAAAATTCATACCTCCCCTATAAATTGTTAACACCCTGTATTCTTCTTCATTCAACACTTGATAATGACCTGCAAAGGTCGAAACTATAGTTGTGTCAAAATTGATAATATATTGTAAACTTTGTTTGTGTATATTATACAATAAATAGTGGTATAAAAACTTAAAAATTATTTTCATTTAACCTTTTTTAAAATGAACTACCACATAGTAACGGTCGCTACCATCATTTTCACAAATAAACATATATATTTCGACAAAGTGACCATTATCAATGTTTGATTTCTTGTTTTTTCTATGTTATTTTAACTATGTTCATAACCTCTACTAGAAAAAATGTACAAAATTTTTATTTTATATTATAATTAAGAATTTTTATAATGTACATTTGGAGTCCCATTACTACTGATTTTGAAAAAAGTTGTAATATTATTCGAATTGATTCAATCCTAATCTCTTTCTCTTCGTCGAAAAACCCAATTGGATTTTCTTTTCCTCTTCTCATCATTCGACACCCTTTCCGGATTACGTTCGTCAAAACTTACATCACCCTATTTAATAATCCCCGAAACTAAAGAGCACCTGCTCTCTTGACACAATGGCCCTTCTTAAACCACCCCAAGCCCATTTTTCATACCCCTCACCACTTTGCATAATTATCAAAAGCCCCCCATGGGCGCCTTAATCGGCTTTGCGAAAATTTATGGGCGATTAAAGTTTTTGGATAGCCCCTCGTTAAAAACTCGGAGCATAAATTTTGGCCAAGACAAAGGAGCCTTATCTGAAGGTAGGTTTTCGGTTTGCACAACTCGGCCCAAATTAAATCGTCACCGTGTGCTCGCGAAATAAGAATAACACTGCACTGATACGATAAATAAAAGTTGGACGTTGATGTGATTCGAAAGTTGTTTATTTATTAGGTTGTAAATGTTTGGAACAAAACTGATTTTTGAAAGGTATATTCCAGGCGTTTTTGCAATTTGAATGTAAACGTTTTAATAAGTTTAAATGTTTAAACATAATTGTTCGAATGAAACAAAATTTAGTTTTGGAAGGTATATTCCAGACGTTTTTGAAAAATTATTGATTGTAAGCGTCTTAATAGGATCTTAAAGTACAAAGGGGATTAGATTAAATAGGATTTTTATGCAACATAAATAAGAGTTCAGTTTCAATTCATTTTCACTTAATTGGGTTGATTGAGTTACTTGATGATAATAATCACTTCGATAAAGACACTTTTCTAACTTATTTTGATCCAGATGTACATTTAGGACATTTGTTTTTTTTTGGTCCTTAGGTGTTTTTGGTCTGGCCCTTGCCTTTTCTTTAATTACCCTATCTGTTTATTTCTTATATCATAAATTGTATTTGGCTTGTTGGCCCTCTTGAGAAGTCCATTATCAATGGTTTGATACCATTGTACTTTGTGTCCGAAATGTACATCTGGATCAAAATAAAATATTAAAGAAAGGTTCTAAGTGTTTTTATCACAGTCATTTTCATGTATTCATTTGTTGGCACTTTATCAAACTTGCTTTACAATAATTCAAAATCCACAAAATAGTAGACAAATAATTTTATCAGCAAACTTAAAGGGGTAATTCACTCTTGAAGAATGTTCTTCCACACTAACATGTAAGTACTCTCCTTCACTATTTCACCATACATGAACTTAGATTTCGGATTAATTAAATACTTATATATTTTCTAATAAAGTTTAGAAAAAATATTAGTTAAAAAATATCATTTTGCCATTGCCAAAAAAAGTAGTATTAATCACTTTTATGTATGTAAAAGCTGTAGAACAAATTATTAGAACGCACGGCCGCCATTTATAATATCAATGTTTTGACCCTTGTCGGTCAAATCCATCAACCTCAAAGCTAATTACGGATTCACGGATGGACGAGCCGGCAACAAATATTTTTCCCTGGCAGAGCGGGGCAGACCCTGCCTTCATGGAAAAGGCACAATTTTCGTCACAGCACGCTGGCTACATTATTGTCGAATTTTTCCATCCACTTCCGTTCCACATGTCCATTCGTACGTCAACCTGTGACCTCTACCGTATCCCCCAAAGCCATCACCAAAAAGTCCACAGGTGTAATTTCACTTTTTTGTGTTCGTGAAAACTGCAATTAATTGAAGTTATTTCCTATCAAAATATAGCAAATTTGTAATATAGAAGAGTATAATTATAATAATTGATTTATAAACGTTTTTCATGTTGGTTTTGAAATATTCAAACTAAACCAGATTTTGATCACATAATTTGTTTTGAATGGATTAAGTTGATTCGAGTACAATAAGTTAATCATCCCCCAAAAAGTCAAAATTGTAAAGTTATATTAAGAAAAAATAAGGCAGCTTTGCTAGAAAAATGTGCAAAAGGTGTAGTTTTTAACTCTTTATATTCATTAGAACTGCAACAAATTGAATTTATGTCCAAACAAATTTACGGAGTTTGTAATAAAATATCTTTAAGGTAGTTTTGAAATATGCAAGCAAAACTAGATTTTGATCATTCAATTTGTTTTGAAATGATTTAATAGATTTGAGATAAAATATCAAACTTAACTACTGTATCGCCCAAAATAATGCCCAAAAAGTCCACAGTTGTAATATCACTTTTTAAAGAGGATCAAGTTGAAAAAATATCTTATGACCTCCACTTACAACTTCTTTAAGCATAATTTATTATACTAAGTCAGAAATTCTATACTTTTATTGTATTATTCATATTTTGCAATCAACTTTAGGTGATTTGATTTCTTGCAGTGTTACACGGGTTGTAATCACGTAATGATGAATGGTTTAACGACAATTTTTTTTGAACACGCCGTCCAATAAATTTCGAAAGAGGTCATTGAATCGAATTGAATCGAAAGCGAAAGCCAAGACGAAAAAACGGCGAAAATTACACGCTAAATCTAATCGCAGGCTAGTTGCAAAAGGAGCGCGTGTTATCCAAACAATGACCAATTACTCAAAACAGGCAAACGCTTTGTCAAAACACGCGTGTCTCGCCTTTGTTTCTTCCGTTCGATTTGCCTCAGACGAACGACAATGACGTCTAATTGAGCGACGCCTTTCAGCTGATCTGGGTCGTCGGGTTTCAATTGTTCTACGCGGCAAGGAGGAACAAATGAACGCTGACGCAAAAATTGTTCGTTTTTTTTTCTCTCTTATCAGCGGCGGCGTTGCGAGATTAGGAAACGATGATGATGTAAACTCGGTCACAGTTGGCGCATTGTTCCCAAGCGTAACGATAAGGATTTCATTTCTTTGGGTTATCGGGTTGATTTGATTCATTGCATTTGGTTTTGTTTCGGTGTAAGGAATGATTCATTTCAAATTGAAAAAACAATTTTTGAAGTAAATTTTGAATTCCACTACTGAACTACTAGTGATACGGAATAAAAAAAGAAAACTGATTTCCTGAAGATGATGGTGAAGTCAATTATCAAGAAAAAATGTATTATAGATAGTGGTATAACAACATTGAAAAAGCTTTAATTTTAGATCTTATAACTCTGTATCAGTATTTGCATTTAGAAATAAAAATTCAAAAATATTATTTTCTATTGGGTTATCATTATTTTAACTAAAATTATTGGATTCTATATCTTTAGGCATTCCTTTTTCCTGTCAATTTCATGATGGGCAGCTTTTAGTAACTGTATTTTACAAAATGGTAATAGTTTTTCAAAAATTTTCAAAATGTACTACGAATTTATAGTACTAAATTTTTCAAAAAGTACTACGAATACTATAGTACTTGCATGTTAAATATAATGACAGGTGGTGTCAAATAAATATTCCATATTTGGCAAAATATTTGATGAATCATCATCAATAGAGTCTTCATGAAGCAACTGCCACCAGAAGAATAGAGGGCGAGAATGGAAGAACACATATTTTGCCTTTCCAAATGCGATCAAAATTTCTGTGAAAAATTATTATGTTGGATAAAATAAATAATACCTAATACCATCAAAAAAATTAGTAACTAAGTCAATTAATTAGCAAAGTAAGTCACAAGTTTAATTAATTTCAATGTGCTAATGAACGTATTAATTAATTTATCTCACATAAGCTCACATAATGAACTTCTTGTATGGGATTGGGTTTGCGTAATATGGAAAAAAGTGCGAGTGTGTCCTCAATTTTTCAACAAAAAAAAATCTCCCGTACGAATTCCTCGCGAGCTGTGCTAAATACTTCCATGGGAACCCGTTGGTCGTCGCCGCCTCCTTCTTCTTCCTTTCTTTTCCCGAGTACGTACTTCGCTTCTTCCTTTTCGCCACTCGTCGCGCCAAAAATATGCGTACTTTCGTGCGGTTTACAGTTACATTCGCAAGGTCACCGTTGGTATTGCATAAGATTCCGTGTCATAAATGCCTACGAGGAAGAAGAAAGGCCGCCTTGGGGACGTAACGCTGATTCTCTGTAATATTTGCATACGCGAAGAATACTAAAACGTGATGAAATTCAAATGGAAATAATTAATAGATAAGAATTACCAAGCGGTATTGTATACTGTTATTATCAGTACTTAATTGGCAAATCTTTATTTGATTATGAACCTTAAACTCTTATCTTTATTTGATTATGGCACCTTAGAAATTTTTCTCTTTAACTTTACATATTTTATACATGATGTACTTCTACCTTTTTTTTCAAATCATAGTATTTCACCTGTTCGTTTGCATGTCTAGAAAGATAGATCCTCTTCCTCGAAGCTATTCCATTTCACGGCGACTTTGGCGACACTGCATCTCGTGTATCTCCCGGTGTCCTTATGGCGCAGGTGTGATTTATTTATTGCTCACTAATTATTTATGTGCACAATTGCATTATAAATGGGCATCGTTAAGGTGTCTGTCAACGTGGAACGGGTAACGGGTACCCTGCCCGTCGGGATACCATTTAATCACCAAGGAAAGAATCGCTGCTGCCGCCCTTCCACTTTCCACGAAGAGCCTTTAGGCCGTCGGGTTGGATGAGATCATTATCTAAATTTCATGATTTGGTTCATATAGTTACTATGCCGTATTTTGTCACAGAAATAATACCTAAATACCAATAGGTTATAGGTAATTCTTGATAATTAGTAATGTAATTTATTGAAACTCAATTGACCAAAGTCTCTCAAGTTTTTCTAAGGTATTTTATTAAAGAATAATTTTCCCATGAAGTTATTCAAGGATTTAAAATCTCTAAAATTATTAAATTGAAGACAATGCGTATAAACCAATTTAAAAATGACGTGTACTATTTAATCTTCTAACCATTGAAGGTAACCTTAAACCTTTCCTTTTATTATTAGTCTTTTTTATATAATCTGTGGTAGTTGCCTAAATAATTGTCTTCATTAAAATATTTTAATTAATTTAGATTGTAGAAATCCTATAAATAGCAATGATTTACAAGGAATCCGTTTTTAATCCATTTCATTATCTCCTATCTAGGAAATTTTAATTGGAAACATGATCTACAAAAGTTCAGCCACACCGACTCTAGTTTCAGTTTTATCAGACCAAACATCGAAAATTTTGTTAGATTTAGTGGCGTTATAACAACTTTTTTTAATACTTTCTTGGTATATTAAAGGGATTAGTTAATTTTGTAAAAATATTGTAAAGAACTTTTTTGATCATCGATACGTTTATTTACGTTGTTAATTTTATCATCACAGGAGAAATAAAGTTTGGCATTTATTTTCTAGGCCTTCGACTATTTTTACAATCGAATAGGCAACTACTAAACCAATCACTTTTGGTGTCATTTTGGAAACCAATATATTTTTGAAAACATTTCTTCATTGGATATAAATTTTATGTCTATCAAATAGCCTCCTAATATCTAAATCCTCTTCCTACAATCTAATTAAAACCATTTCACGATCTACAATCTTAACTACCTTCTTAAACACCTTACCTTCTCTTCAACGGCGTAGCCGCAATAACTAGCCACCATCAAATAACTAATTCACCATAAATGAGGCATTTATATGATACTTACTGCAGGTACATCGGTATTTCCGATGCCCGGCGTATAAATATGAATGACTCATATTTACAATGCATACCCGTAAAACGAAACAAAGAAGCCACGAAGAAGATCGTGGAATTCGTGACGGGTGCCCTGAATGGGCCAGACGTCGTCTAAGCAGATGGGCCGGACGAAGGGGGCACGCGCACGCGAAATTATAAGTCCCCACCGACCCGTTTTGATCGTGTTTTTTTTTTATTATTTCTTATGGCCCATCCCGCGTTCGGGCATTACCTGTACCCTCTCTCGGGGGCACCTGCTTCGAACCCGTAATCAGTGGATTCCGTTGTAAGGACTGCTGGCCCCTTGCGGACCGCATGCCTTAACTGTGACACATCTGCTGAGAGAGACTGTTGGTAGTAGGACTGGCAATACCATGATATGATGATGGTGTGGCGGTATGACGTGTATGTGTGTGTGTGAGTGTGTACCTTCGACTTCGACATGGACGGACGGAACGAAAGGACGAACGGGACCGCTGGAGCGTGCGCCTGCCGACCCTGAAATATTTGAATTGTTCGCGTGCATGTGTGAGAACACATAAACGGCTTTGTCTATTAAAGATATTCATCCGTTAAACAATATTGTCTATAATATAATTATGGTACCCGCATTAAAAAAAACCTATTTTTTTACTAGATGCATTATTTTTGCTTTGATGAAAGTGATCTTATTGCTTCTCTAAAGAACTATGTGATCGATAATCAAACAAAGTAGATTACTATAGGAAACAGGTACCTATATCCTTCAATGTGTTTTTGTTTTCTAATAGGTTATATATAGGTTATAAGTTAAGTAGGGTCTTAGTGAGGTGTGTTAGCCTCTTGTGAACTGCGACCTAACAGATCTATTGTTCTACCCTTAACCAATCACTTCCCAAGCAGTCCCACGTCCACCATGAACCTGGTAACTATCTTGGGGGTGATAATGCTCACTTCTTCGGGGGATAATCGGTCCCTGCCGAAGTGTGAACAATGCCCTGTCATGAGTCCGGTGAAAGTTCTTAGCTCGTTCCTTGAACTTTCTAATACAGAGGAAGAAAATCCATCCTAGAAATCCTTAAAGTATAGTAATGTCGGACTCCTACCTACTAAAATGACTCCTGCAAGATTGTTTTTGGGACTAGTCTGAAACCATAGGCCTTTTCTAGTCGAAACTCGCTCGAAATTAGAGATTTAAACCATTTTTTAAATGTTGATCAAAGTTATCTTATTTCTTCTCTGAAACTTCAATTATCTGAAAAATATCTAGACAAGTTTGTATAAACACCTAAAATTTTAAACTTCGTAAAATCACTCCTCCGAAAAAGTTTTTGGAACTGGTCCAAAACCATAGGCCTTTTCTAGTCGGTACTCACTCGAAACTCGAGATTTAAACCATTTTTTTTCTGTCAATAAAAGTTATCTCTAAAACTTCAATTATCTGAAAAATATTAGGCAAGTTTGTATAAACCCCTAAAATTGTAATCTTCGTAAAATCATACTCAACTGTGGTAGGTTGTAAGACATTTAAAGAATAGCTTGATTGATTTAGATATGCATTTTCTGTATAAGAAGGAGGAAATACATCATACGCCCCTTATGGTAGAGTAGTGCTAAACCACTCTTTCGGGTTATAAAATAAAGCACTAAAACCTTTCTTCACGCAGCTGGTGTTTCAAATAAACTGTGCGAAGAAAGGTTCTTAGTGCTTTATTTTATAATCAAGTTTATCTTCACGTGACTCATCTAATCAATTTACCACTCCTTTGGGATCACTTTTGGGACTAGTCCTAGATCATATGCTTTTTCTAGTCGCAATTTATTTAAACTTCTCGACTCTAAAATGATTTATTTTTATTTTGATGAGAGTTATCTTATGTATCTCTAAAACTTTAAACTTCCTAAAAATTTTTAGACGAAGTTACATATCTAAAAAAGCAAATCTCGCGGTATATACATAAATATGGTATGTTGGAAGATTTTTAAGGAATGACCTTACTAGTTTAAAGTATAAAGTATACAAATATTAAATCTCGTTTGAAAAAAAAAATGAAAAGATTACTATCTAATAATAAAGACACTTGTAACCACTTTCTCCACAGTTTATTTTTATTCGCTAAATGTACATATCGTTTACGACGTAAACTTTATCAATAGCTATACAATGGGCACAGGACAAGATTACTATCTATTAATATGCATTGATGATCTTTAATGTTTATTGTGTACATTCACATACATACAGTTTTTCGAAGTGGTGAAGAAAACATTCCCGTAAACAATATCTACGTAGTAGTTTTTAACTATTTTGCATTTCATCAGAATAGTATAGTTAAAGACAGAAGAATTTTTGTACACATCGTTAGATCGTATTTTGTAAATTCATCATGACACACATAAGAAGAGAAGAAGCGATAGAAGCAAGACTAGTGTACTATAAAGTAGTCTCGCTTCTACCAACCAAAACTACTTCTTTTAGGTCGTTTTTGAAATTAGACTGAGACCAGTGTTTTATTCACTATACAAAAATGTATAACCAAGAAGAAGCCTTTAACATAGAGCCCATAATTGTTTTTTTAGTGAGAACTAGTAGCAAAATGATCGATCGAACAGATATTCACATTTACATTTAGTCTGATTGATACTTGCTTTGCTACACTCTTGATGAAACATATAACTCACTGGATAGGAATTAGGAATAATACACTTGTTTTGTTTCATATATTTACTATCAGTTTCCTGACACGTGTTTCGGCGATTGTTCGCCATTCTCAAAGGAGTATAAAAATTAATTTACATTTAGTCGTTACCTTCATCATCATCATCATCCTGGCTGTTGATCTGGAAGTAGTTCAACTCGTAGCTGTCCTTTCCATTCCAACCAATCTCTTAGGTTCTTCTTCTTCAAATACTTCTTAGTGAGATACTTCAGGTACTTGGTGTTCTTCTCACAACCGAGCGACACGTTGTTGCCCAAGTTGTTCATCTTTCCGTTAACCTTAATGTGTTCCAACAAATATTTCTCAAAGTTAACGACATCGAGAAGGTTATCCTCAATAGGGTGGGTACAGTCGACTGAGAATTTTAGGGCAATCTTCCTCTTGTTGAGGCCCTCGCTACGGATGTGTTGATTTCTGCCCTGGGTCGCTAGGCGCCATACTTACACAATGTTACGAACTGAATATTTGCTCATCAAAGTGACGCTCACTATGAAGAGCAGAGCAGAGGACATTGCAGTGGTTCAAAGATAGATGGGAGCTAATAATATCATAATTAGGAAATTCACAAATAGAAAAACTTTGCATAACACTGACCTTATTAATTGACTATAGTTTCGACAATTTTAGCTTATCATTATCAAACTAGAAGTTGTAGTTTGATAATGACAAGCTAAAATTATCGAAACTATAGTCACTTGATAAAGGGAGTGTTATACAAAGTAAAGAAGTTTTTTATTTATGAAGAATAATGTATAACGAAGTAGAAGCCTCCACCGTTAACAGTTTGAATTATGATATTATTAGACATTCTATATTTGCTACCTGCACTGACATCGTATTTAAGAAATTTTCCTTCGCAAAAAGAATTTTGCTTAAAGTTGCTCCAAAAGTTTACTGGAAAAACTTTCTAATCCGTTACATCGTATTTTGAATATGCATCTTGTAATATAGCTTCTACCAACCAAAACCACTTCATTGGCATCATTTTTGGGGTTAGTCTGAGACAAAATTATCGCTAAAACCGACAACTGATTGTCAGGATGACGCTCTCTTTGAAGACCAAATCAGAGGACATTGTAGTGGTTCAAGAATTGGTGCGGCTAATAAATTACAAATTAGGATATTAATAGCCATTTAAAGAAATTTTCTTACGAAAAAAGTATTTTTCTTTAATTTACTGCAAAAGTTTACAACGAACTTTCTACTGCAGCATTAATTCTTTGCACCTCATATAATTTTTGAAGTATACTGTGGCAATCATTCCCTAACAACTGTAAGGTCATTTGAGCTAAGCTAAGAGGTATTTATCAAGGCCCAAATTAGACAATATATAGAATGTGGGTTAGATTGGAAAATCTTCGTAGCAGTATGAACTCTGCCCAGCTGCTTCTTCCCAAAATTTTTGTATGTTTTCTATTATATTTTTAATAAAATGTATTAAAATCCTTTAGTTCGTTGTAGAAAATTAAATAATAAATTTAAAAATACGAAAACATTTCGTGAATCTACAACAATGAGTCTTACTAAGACTACAAAACAAATTAATTTGAAACAACTACTTCTCTAGCTAATACTTCGACAGACATTGAATAATACAAATCATTATATTTATTATAGTAAGTGTTTTTATTTGTATTTAAAATCAATTTTATAATAAAGCTGTACTGAAGAGAGCGAAAGTTCGAAACACGTGTCTGCAGATGATTATAAACTTGAATGCTAGATTTTTTAATTGCTTTTGCTAATTTAATTTAATGAAATCAGTTTAAAATTCATTTTTCATAATTTTTCATGTTATAGTTACATTTAGACAATCTAAAGTACATTTTATCAATTATTAGTTTATTCAACAGAAATAATTTCATTCAAATTAGTGTTGCTTTAATAGTTGTACTATTTGTAACACGCAAATTAATTTTTATTATTCAATGTCTGTCGAAGTATTAGCTAGAGAAGTAGTTGTTTCAAATTAATTTGTTTTGTAGTCTTAGTAAGACTCATTGTTGTAGATTCACGAAATGTTTTCGTATTTTTAAATTTATTATTATATTTTTGTATATTCATGTGTGTTTTGTTTTGAAAAAAGCTAAAGTATAATAAACAAATAAACAAATTTTTGATACCCCCTGTAAAATTTATCAAAATTTTAGAATCTAAGAGTAATTTTACCATAATTGTAGCATTATATATTATCACGTAGGAACGGTCGCAACCATCATTAAGAAGTTGTTGATATACATTTAATATTAACTTGTATTAATAATTTTTGTTTTTGTTTTTGTTTCAGGTAAGTCGATACCACTAGCTACAGTAGATATTTGTAAGTACATTACGAAATTACTTTTTTCGTTATTATGTAAATATGTTGGCTTTAGCCAACACTATGCAGTGAGTGAAAAAAACTTCATCTTCGATAATATATGAATTGGATCTAATAGAGATTTCTATATTCTAAAATATAATACATTTTGAAGACATTTAAGAGCTGGAAAACAAAATTTCAATTAGAACAGCTATGCTATTTAGCGACAGTAAATTTGTTTCGATTCTTTTTAAAATATAAATATAATTGAGATTCAACTCTATTTTTTGATACTTTTAGAAGAATTTCTACAGTACGTAACCTTAACAATTAATAGCAAAAGTAAATGGGACGGTGGGTAATGGGTGGAAAGGTTAAGTTAAGACTTCTAAAATATAATACATTTTGAAGATATATAGCTTCAAATTAAAATTTCAATTAAAACAGCTAAACTTTGCCACTGAATTTGTTTCGATTTCTTTCAAAATTATATCAAATTTAGTCATTAAAATGCAGCTCTATGATCTTTAAACGTTTAGAAGAATTTCTACAGTATCTAATCTCAAGAATTAATTTCAAAAGTAAAAGTTGGGGTGTGGTGGAAACAACCTTAACAATTCCAAAAAAGTAGCAGCCTCATCCATCTTTTTTTTTTTCATCATTATGTAAATATGTCGACTTTATCCAATACTATATAGTGAGGGAAAAAAACATCATCTTGGATAATAATAGTATTGGATCTTATAGAGATTTCTATTTAAAAAATAATACATTTTGGAGACATTTAAGAGCTAGAAAACAAAATTTTAATTGAAACAGCTATGATATTTAGTGGCAACAATTTTTTTTCGATTCCTTTCAAAATTACATTATTGAGATTTAACTCTTTTTTTTATACTTTTAGAAGAATATGTACAGGATGTAGCCTTAACAATTAATTGCAATAGTAAATGGAAAGTTCTGATAGGGGTGGAAACAACCTTAACAATATATTCTAAAATATAATACATTTTGAAGATGGCGACATTTAGGAGCTGAAAATTAAAATTTCAATTAAAGCAGCTATACTTTTGTATCGATTTCTTTCAAAATTATATTAAATTTAGTCATCAAAATGCAGCTCTATAATCTTTAAACGTTTAGAAGAATTTCTACAGTATCTAATCTCAAGAATTAATTTCAAAAGTAAAAGTTGGGGTGTGGAGGAAACAACCTAAACAATTACAAAAAAGTAACAGCCCCATCCATCAAATTTGTTTCACATTTAGGAGCTGCAAATCAAAATTGCAATTAAAACAGCTAAGAATTGTCACTAAATTTGTTTCGATTTCATTCAAAATTATATCATTGAGATTCAGCTCTATTTTTTGATACTTTTAGTAGAGTTTCTAAAGTATACAATTTAAAAAGAAATTAGGATAAGGGTGGAAATAACCTTAACAATTTAAACTTCTATATTCTAAAATAAAATACATTTTTAAGATGAAGACATTTAGGAGCTGCAATATAAAATTTCAATTATGCTTCGCCACTGAATTTGATTCGAGTTCTTTCAAAATTATATCAAATTTAATTAATGAGATTCAGCTCTATGTTCTTTAAACATTTAGAACAATTTCTACAGTATCTAAGCTTAAGAAATAATTTCAAACGTAAAAGTTGGGATGTTGTGGCAACAACCTTAACAATTTCAAAAAACAACGATATTACAAAAATACGTAGGAAGTTAAGACCATAACAATTAAAAAAATGGTGATGTGGCAATCATAAAACTTTGCCTATTATTTATGATGATGTTTTACTGATTGGAGGGCGGGATAGAGGCCACCCACCCACCCTACATATACATATTAACTTTAATTACTGATCGCCTCGCGGTTTGCAATAACTTTAATTACAAAATTTGAATAAAAGCAAATTGACAAAGTAAAATTTTTGAGAGTGTAAATAATAAAAAATATATACATGATACCTGGAAAGGCTTTAAATCAAGCTTAAATAAAATTAGCCATAGAAAGTCATTTATATCTAAACTTAAATTTGGATTATGCTTTATTTTTTATTGCATACAAGATTTTATTGTTTTGAAGCAGCAAAATCATCAACGATTGTTATTTAAAGTTATCATATATATTTAGTGCGGGTGGGTGGCCTTTATTCCACCCTCCAATCAGTAAAACACAAGCAAGGGTTTTAGTTAAAAGTTGTAAAATGTAAATAAACACAAAATAATTGCAATTTTTAAAGATTTATTCATACAAATTTTTCAAATAATATTGAAGATGTTTTACTGATTGGAGGGTGGAATAGAGGCCTCCCACCCACCCTACATATACACTTACACTTTAATTCCTTGGCGTTTTTCTGCATCCAATGAAATTAAACAAAGCTTTTTGAATAAAAAATTGATTAAAAAGGTAAAATTTTTCAGTGAGTAAATTAATTAAAAAAATGATGCACGATGGGTGGCCAGACTTAAAATCTAATTTAAATAAGATTAACCATATAAGGTCATTTATATTAAACCTTAAGTTTTGATTTTTTTTTTATTTTTGTTTTTTTTAGCAGCAAAATCATCAACGATTAGCAATTAAAGTTATCATGTATATGTAGGGTGGGTGCAAACAATTCTATTTGAGTGGAAGAAATCGGTTTCATGAAGAGTATAATCAATTAACTATTCTTCCGAAAACGTATTTTTTCTCTTTTGGCTATTCTGGCGACTTTCACCTCAGAGTGCGGACGTTTTGTTTTTGACTTACTTTAAACAACGTTACAAGAGCAGATTTTCTTTTGGGATTTTTATAACAAATCCATGCAACTCTTCAAATTTTTAATCGTTTGTCATAATGTGTATCACAAGCGCGCACATACCATACACTTGCCCAAACCTTCGTTCAAAATTTGATAAACTGTGCTTTTCGGTATGCTAGTTTACTCTCTGCAGACACAAAACGGTCGCTTCGAAGAATTTCTTTGACTTTCTTCATGTTTTCTTCATTGCGAGTGGTTTTTGGCGGCCGGATTCTTTTGGGATCTTTTAACATGTCCATGCAACTCTTCAGTCTTTAAGTCGCCTGTCAGAATGTGTGTCACAAAGTGCACACAAACCCTACACTTGCCTTAACTTTTGGTCAACATTCGATATACTGTACTTTTCGGTATCCCAGTTTACCCTGCGGACACAAAACGGTCGCTTCAAAGAATTTCTCTGACTTTCTTCATGTTTTCTTCAACGCAAGTGATTTTTGGTCGTGGTGCTTAGTCATCGCCTACAAGGTCTTTTTGACCAAAACAATGAAAAACCTGTGCAAATGACATGTATTCATATCCATACACATTTTTAGCGTTTCGTACTTTTTTTTTATCACGTTTACCAAAGTTTAAACGGAATATTCGCTCATTGGCCCATGTTGTTATTTTTGACCGACTTACCTAAAGTGACTACATAAAGTGCAAACCATCGGGTAGTATTAACAAAATCTACTTAGATTTTAAGTTTAAGTAGAAGAAGAGCAAAATATTAGCTGTGCTAAAGATTTTGATAAAACCAGTATCATCGTATCATCTTTATATAGATTATTTCTTCTTTCATAAACGAACAATTGATTGTATGTAGACCTTCAAAGTTCTAAAATGTATAAACCAGCATGAATGGTAATTATTACCCTCATATCCTAACGCTTACTAAATAAATACTAAAATGGTTGAATCATACCATGCAATCATGTCAGTAGCAAGTCAAATCATCAAAGAATTACAATTATGACTATTATCTCCTAACAACAAGTTTGCGTATGTATCTGAATTTCGCAATTTGAAAATATAGCAATGCACGCGTTCCTCTCCCTTGATGATGTTTCTCCGCATAAAACCGGATGGGTACGTCCAACAACCTCCCCCCGGTTCTATTATCGTCATTATTTCAGGCCGTCCGGTATGCAAATGTAATGGACGCTTTTCGCAATGAGAAGGGCACGCTCGGAGCGTCCTCTCTGCGCCACGGCAAATGATAAATCCGCCGTAATCGATATTGTTATTATTATTACCATTCCGTACCCGATTGGACGTAATTGGTAATAACAACGTTTCGCGTACATCCGTTCGTTAGAAAAAAAAATAACAACGAACCAAATAAACAAACACACAAAAAGTCGAGTGCCCGCGGCACGAGAGATCTGATCGTTTTGACTTTTAAATTTTAAAAGTCAGACGTTTATAAGTGAGGTCGTTTCAATTATAAAATATTCGAATTGTAGATATAAAAATATTGTGTAATTGCCCATATATATCTTCTATTTATTTTATTTGGCGATTGTCAATAGTTAAAAACAAAAGGAAAAACAAGCTATATCAAGTTTAAAGTTATTTTGATGTCTTTAGATTATTTTCTGAAAATTGCCAAAAAATGATTTCAAAAAAGTTATTTTGTTGTCTCAAGATTATTTTCTGAAAATTGCCAAAAAATGATTATTTATTTTTGCTAGTATTTATAACAAAATAAATCAAACATGTAACCATAAAGGTAGTTATCCACCCAAACAGTGCAATACTGAAACAATAGATTGCACTTTTATGATAGTATCTCTAGAATCCTTCAATTTTTTTGGTTTACTTTCAAATAGTGGTAAAAAGGAACATTTTTTTATAATAAAATTTTTGTAACAAACTCTATGGCGATTGTTTCACCTCATAGAGACTTCACCAGACAGATCATCAGGCTCTTGACAACTTATCATCTACCTGATGAAGCTACTTTATGGCAAAACAACAAGCGAAGAGATCTCAAAGATTTCGTAAAAAAGCAGAAAACGAATAAATTCCTATTATGTTATTACTAACACGATTATTTCACTGAAATTGCCGATTTCCTTTTTGGACGTCTCGGCTGCTACTCCACCCAGTCCAGAAAGCGTGTATCGGTTATTATTTTTCCATTACGTTAACTCCTAGTTTACAAAACAAACAAACGACCAACGCGGACATCCAATTTTTTTCGCATACTAATCAAGGCAATTAACAATTTACATACTCAACGGTGAGCCTCGTCTCGGTTTCAATTAAAAGCGTGTTAATATTTATGAGGCGCGTGTGAAATTTTTCCACGGTTCCCACATTTATCTTCAACGGAAAACGCGTCCATTTAACGGGGCGGCACTTGTCGATAAGTTTAGAAACAGTTGTTTTACTTTTGCGCAACCCTTAATGGTCGCCATTGTTTAGCGAAGATGTAACGTGAGTCTTGAGAAATTGGATTGTACAGAGTGGGAACCCGGCGTTGCCCAATTGTTGCAACAATTCAGTCAATGGGTTAGGTAATTGATAATATTGTTCTTTTTGAAGTTTAATTATATAGGAATCTAATTAATGTATATAGATGTAAAATGTTTGTATATGATGAAGAAGGAGACACTATAACTCTGACCACTTTACATCATATTCAAGATGTACAAATTAAACATTTAAAAATTGTATAATTTTATGATTTTTGATAACAAAACAAACTGGACTAGTCTGGTATTTTCCGGTGTTCCAAATTCAATATGCGTAGGTTCCGGCTAGTGGTCTTTGCTAGAGAGGCTGAACCGGGCGAACGCCATAATAAAGGCCGCAATGGCGCATAATTGTTGGTATGTGTATGTGTGTGTATGCATAGCTGCATGGCAATTGTAAAAATGTAACCTATTTGTGAAATGAAGCATATTTTAAGGCAGAAAACCGCTAGAAATGCGACACCGCCACAGCTCGTGTCCGTAATCTAATAAGCCGTATTGGTCGTCGCGGCAAGCGAGAAGAAGGGAAGAGAAGAAGAAGGGCCCAGCGATGACAATATAAATTTCTACGTGCTCGATGGAAGGAACAATGCGAACCGTCTACACACCCATTATAATAAATCTGTACGCCTGTAATTTCCTACCTAGCTGGAATGCGCACCCTATTTTAATACACCGTTACATATGTAACTATCTCTGCTCTCTTCGTTCCTCGCGCCTTCTCTCGCCTCCTTCCGCGGATCTGGCTGCTCACTTGAGCGAAAACTCTGAAAAATCCGAGAAACGCCGCTAGAAAGGTGTTTCGGTTCTTGGCCGGCGATTACTCTAATGGCCGAAGAAAGGAACAGAAGTATCCCTCTGTTATTTCCTTCGACTTTCCCTACGACCGGTAAATGAGTTGTATAAATCATTTCGTGCTTATATTCTTGAAGCACGAACTTAATTATTATATAATATGTTCATTATTTTAGCCAATAATTACAATCTAAGAAAATTTATTTATTTTGCCTTGCTAAATTTCTTGATTATAGGACATATAGTTTGCCCATTGGATCTTCCGTCGTACTTCACAAACTATCGCTTCAAAAAACGACGAAAGTTTTACAGTGCGTTCTTTTTCTAACGCATTTGGTTTACTTTATCAGACTGAATGTTTTTGTGTCGTTTCTCGAAGCGATATTTTGTGACGTAGGACGGAAGATCCAACGGATGGACTATACCTTCAGTAACTATACATCCTTTATTGCACTGCTCTGACCTCTATCTTCGTTTATTGCCCAAAACTGACGTTTTGTTTTAAATCAAACAAGTTGGTATAAAGGGCGTAGTTAATTGTGCTGTACGCATATTGAACAGTTGCGCAAGCACTTCTATAAATTGTCTTCCTATAGATATTAAGCTTAGTGAAAATTTTCACAGCATAAGTAGAGAAGTTTAAAGAATTCTGTGATAGGGCATACGTATAATATAAAAATCTTCTTGGTTATAAGAAAACACGCTAGGGAACTTATTTGTCAGCTTTAGATAGAATTTTACAATTATTTAAACCATTAAAATCATACTGTTTTAATCTGGAGAAATCTTCTACAATTTTGAAAAAAACCTTTTCAAAAACTATCTTTCGACAGATATTGAAGTTTAATATGAAAATCTTCTTGGATATAATAAAATACGCTAGGAAACCCATTTGTCAGCTTTACATAGAATTTTCCAACTATTTAAACCATTAAAATCATAAATTTTTAATCTGGATAAATCTTCTACAATTTTGAAAAACCTATTCAAAATCTATCTTTCGACAGATATTGAACTGATAGTCAAAATTTTCACAATATAAGTAGAGAAGTTTTAAAAATTTTGTTATAACCTAATTCAAAAAAATTTCTTCTTGGTTATAGCAAAACACTCAGGTTTTACTCTTTTGCCAGCATTAGATAGATTTTTCAACTTTTTAAACCATTAAAACCGTACTTTTTAAAATCTAGAACAATTTCCCGAAATTTTGGGAAACCTTTTCAATGAAACATTTGCAGAGAAATGGTTATTATTTCGTAACCAACCTCGTAATTTCACCAATATATGTTAAACCACAAGAAATCTCAATTTGCGAAACATCCTCACTTCTGAAGGAATTAAAGCAAAATCTATCTGAAATTCTTATTAGAAAAGTGAATTAAAAGTTAGAAAAATCAAAAAATATATAATCCAAATGGTGCTGTATATGCATTTTATCAAACGTCTATTTGTTTGTTGTTATTTAAATAATGGAGACATGTGTTTAAATATGTCACATTACACAAAAATCTTTGTGGGCGAAAGTAGAGGAAATTTATTTTATTATTTCTGGTTTATTTAGTGTTTATCAAAAAATATTGAAGATTATTGTGAAATATCCATTTTATCTTCGGCATTTCATTTTTGTGGTTTACAAAGTGACAAATCTATTTCATCTCAAGATTCAATTTGAATTCCAATAAGCAAAATTAACATATCTCCAAAATATCTTTATATATCCTAATATTAGGACGATGAATGAAATTCACTTTTTTGTTATCACACACGGTTTTTATTATTAGTGACAGGTTTCAACCATTACATGGCCATTTTCAAACTACAATTCAAAAATGTGTCACAAAGTAATGGCTTCAAGCATCAACTAAAGTATCCTAATATCTTTCCGATGAATATTTTTGGCATTCGAACCTGAAAAAAGCTACGTTAACAAATTTAAATCTTTAAAAACTTTTTGGTTGAGAGGAATCAAACTGTTGGTTCCTAATGATATTTGCCATAATTCAATTTTTAATAAAAATTTAAAGTTTGAGAAATAATCAGATTTAATTGAATTATTGCGTTTTTGTCAAAAAGAATACGAACGGGTCTCCATCTATTTTAAATATATTCTGTGTAGCGAAGTTAAATTTTACAATGTGGTGATGAGATCCTAAATAAATCGAAACCGGTCTGTGGCTGTTGTTGAGAGGAAAGCAACAGTTTCACATTATTGTTCTTGGAATTGCCGTTGTTGACAGCCATAGTTTTTGGTGGTATATACGCTCAATTTAGTGTCATAATAGTTATACTTATAATTAGACAATTAACAATACTTTTTATTTCATAAAGGAAATATAATTTTTGAATTTCTATTCACAGTCAACAACAACCACGAACTAGTTTCGATATATCTATCTAACAATGATTTTTTTATCATAAAACAAACGTCATTTATGGATTATTCTTCCCTGTCAACAACAAGCACGACCCGGTTTCGATCTATTTTGGATCTCATCCGCGTAGCGCAGTTGAAGACAAGGAAACGGAGTTTTACTTTGGTGCTTTTACAACCTTTTTTTATCATTATTAAATATTTAAAACGTTCTCTTTAATGAAATACATTCATTTGCTTTAACAGCTTTCGAATTTACAAACAGAAGCTTTTGGTTATAATAGTGATGCAAACAGATTAAAGATTTGAACTTCACCTTAAATAACTTGAAGAATACTTTTTACGAAATCAATAAATCCATTAATTAAAATTAAGTTGAATGTCATTTTTTTTATAATTTCATAACAAAAGCTCTTCTGGTGAGAACTAATAGATCGAAGCAGGTGTCTGCTAATTTTTTTAAAGTTATTTTTTTTTAATTATTCAATTTTGTCGTTTTCATTATTATAAAATCAACGTAAGTCACTTTTTATTTCATATTTGTAAATCAAAATTCTTGAAGTTTATTTTACAGAAATAAATACATTTAACACACCAAAAACTACTTTTGCAGTTTAGCCTTTAATATTCTAAACCCAACAAAACATATAGGCACTGAAAATTTTTGTATTTGGTGTCTAGATTATGGAGGGTTGAGTAGGACTTCTAACAGGATACTGCAATTTAAGATCATACCTGAACAAACTAGGACTACAATCTAGTCTTACATGAATCCACAATGGGAGAGGGATGTCTAAAGTCATCAGACATCCTAAGAGTCCCTCTTGCTGTGGTCCTAACATTTGCCAATGCCTTGGGTTAGCTAGACCGTAATTCAATCAGATGGGAAGAAAAATGAAAAATAATTACAAAAAAACTAAAGGGAAGAACCATAATAGTGAATCTAAAAGAAGATAACATATTACTACATCGAACTGGATGATTGATACAAAGAGAGAGACAGAAAGTGAGCTGATAAAAAAGAAAAGTATGTCGTCTAATCTATTCTTTATAGATTTGAAGGCCACGTATAATTAAGAGGATAAAATTAATTCTTGTTGCGCTATACTCTTGATGGAAACAGATATTAATATTAGGTGAAGAGTAACATTCGTTTTGTTCCATAATGTTTCTATTTTCAGTTGCATGAGACGTGTTTCGGTCTTTGCAGACCATTATCAAAGTTAAAAGAATGTGTTACGACAAATGAGTTATTTAAGTGAAGTGTATAAGAAAATTTGATGTAGGGTTGTAGGAAATTGGATATTTATTTATTATACTTTAGCCTTTTACATCACCTTAATCATTCTTTATCATTAATATTAGATGAAAGAAGAGGTGTGAAAAGTATGTAGACATGGAAAGGTGAAAAGGTCTAATATTTTACGATATTATTAAATTTGGGAATGTTTCACCATTCTACATTGTCTTCCAAGAGTGCCTTAGAATACCAATAGACTCGAGGGCGGGCACAAAAGTGGCAAATATTTAGCGAAAGATTTCGTGAAAGAAGAATATGTAAAAATGAGATAGAATAAAAGGAAAACATTATATATAAGTGCTTCTTGGTCTGTGGTGGTGTTTGATAGGAAGATAGTGTGATTAAAGTAAATTTAGAAAGATATTTCAAATAGTGCAGAAAGTTAGCTCTAAGTTGTATTATTTAATCTACTTCATATAACTCAAGAAATAAGCCAACAGGCTCTTAATAGATAGAATTAGAGGTGAACGTATAATAATACTATGTTATAGCTAATGAAATAAAGAACTGGGAGTATATATAAGACCGCTGCACTACCTTAAAAAGCTGATGATAAGATATAAACCTTATCTTGAAAAAGTTGTGGGAATGAAGAAAGAACAAAGAAAGAGATGGGTCAGGGATTTACTAAATATGTTTCTGTGTTGAAGAGGAATATATACGGAAGTATTAAATGAGAGAATTTTGAGGATTGTATCAGAGGGTATGCAGAGAATAATCGAGGAAGAATGAATGTTTGTGCAGAAATGCCTAAAGAATAGAGGTGTGCTGTGTGTTAATGTCAATGAGGAGGTTGTTGGGGAGGTGTGATGATGAATCAAAATCTGAATATAGATGGATGAATATATTTCTGGCTCTTTCTAACTGTTGCCCAAATAAAATGCCTGCATAATAATATTTATTGAATATAACTCCAAAATATATTAAAATAAAACCATACAGTTGAGAGGGTTTCACTTTTATTGTTGAACACTGCAACACGCTACACCTCACAGTAGCAACTAGTCAACATAATAAAAAATATAGTGTTATACAAATAAAGTTAAAGTGTTTTATTAATAAATTATTAATTTAGTTGGGTTGCTTGGGTAAGATAAATGAATTAGATAGGCGATATGATTAGATAAATATTTTTTCACAAATTAAACACTTTTACTTTACTTTGTGAAACCATTGGTCACCAAATAAATAAACTCTATAAAAATTTTGTTTAATTTCTGATTAAGTATGTATAACGAAGTAGAAGCCGTCTCCATCGTTAACGAATTTTTTATTTCTATTGCTGTAAATAAAAATATTTTTAAAATATTACTTTTAAATACTTTCGACTAGTCCTAATAGCTACTAATAAATTAAATCATAAAAGAACATATTGATATCTAATTAATAATAAGTAGTTGTTTTTCAATCTTTTATTTAACTCAGTAAAATTGGTTCGCTACACTGTGACTTCTTCAGGTGAACTAAGTGCCTTGTCAATCAGTTCAAAGTATATTGGGTTGCCTAGTTTTGTATACTAATGTTTTCTTTAAAATTATTGTAATGCCTAATGATAAATAAAAATCTGATGTGTATACTGTTTAAATTACCTTTAATGTAAGCCTTAATAAATCCACAACAGGTATAATATAACACAGACAAAAATATAATAAATTTTGTATATCGTTGGTTGCCATAATTCAGAAATGTGTTTTATACTACTTAAGTTTCACATAGGTTAATATAAAAATAATTTTATGTTGTTATTTTAATTTACAGAGGAATAAATAATTACAACATTTATCGATTAATACATATATGGTATATTTTTATTGTTAATAAAAGATGTAATAGATCCACAAATAAAATATTAAAATAATAGGAAAATATTATAATATATTTTGTGTGTGGTTTGGTTGCCTAATTTCGGAAGTGCCCTAAAATGTTTACTACTTAGTTTTCACATTGGTAAATACTTAGGAAATTATTCTAAGTCGTTACTTTAATATACAGAGGGAAACTTGCAATATGTAATGACAAATAAAAATCAGATACATTTTTATTAAATTTAATAATATTATTTAATATTAGGTTTTATAAAATCTACAACTGATCTATATAGATAATTACAGAATATATTTTGTATCGTTGGTTGCCTGATTTTAGAAATGCGTTAAGATTTACACTACTTAAGTTTCACATAGGTAAACACTTATGAAATTATTCTAGATAGGCATTTTAATAATAAATTTAAAAATACGAAAATATTTCGTGAATGAGTTTTTCTAAGACTACGAAACAAATTAATTTTGAAACAACTACTTCTCTGGCTAGTACCTCGACAGACATTGAATAAAACAAAATTAATTTACGTGTTACGAATAGTACAACTATCAAAGCAACTCAAATTTGAATGAAATTATTTCTGTTGAATAAACTAATAAATGACATCTTAAATTTCTGTATTAATATAATTTAGCATTTTCTAGTTAACGTCTCTATTTTTACAGTTATATACGAAACTTTGAGATTAGTACTACTTTTTTTTTTAGTAAAATTTAAAAAAAATTATACAATGTTTTGTTCTCGCTTATGAACTAACAATATTTTCTTTGTACTTAAGTAGGAAAATAAGATAATAATAATCAATTAGGTCCAAATGGTTACCTCCGTCGTCTTCCTCCCAATCATCCGCTTCATCAAGTTCATAATATAAGGTGTAGTAAATTTCAATCCATTATTTTTGCATGAAATTGAAGGAGTTAATTAGAATGATCCAATTTAGGTCAAATATGCGCCGTTTTATCCGATAACTTGTTGCCATTTTGAAGGTAATTTCATTATTTCTCTCTCACATTGGCAGAAGACAGTCGATTTTCACAAGCCTCTCATGAAGTGAATTTTTCACCAGCAAAATTTTTTGCTATTGATAGGAACACATGGCAGTCACTTGGTGCCAGGTCCGGACTATAAGGTGGATGCATAAGAACCTCCCACTTAAGCTCCCGGAGCTTCTGGCGGGTCACTATCGATGTGTGTGGAATGGCGTTGTCTTCTCTCAATTCCTTTCCCATTGGTAAGGCTGGACGCTTCAGGCTGGTTTCTTCCTTCAAACGATCCATTTGTTGACAGTACAGTTCTAAGTTAAGAGTGTTACCGTAGGACAGCAGATATGAATATATAATTCCCTGCCAATCCCACTAAAGACACTGCAAAACCTTCTTAGCAGTCAACCCTGGCTTTTCGCTTGTCGTAAGTGGTCCTCTTTTAATCACCAGTCACCAACCGCTTCATAAATGAGTAGATTTGGTTGCGATTCAGCAGTGATTCGCAGATGGAAATTTGGTTCATGAGTTTTTTTTTGTGTTAACTTGTGTGACACCCATACATCGAGCTTCTTTTTGTATCCAGCCTTATTCAAATGGTTCCAAACGGTTTTTTGAGCAATCTTCAGCTCTTGGGCAGTCGAAGCAGTGCTTATATGACGGTCGGACTCGACATTGTCCATGATTTTATTCAACAATATTTGACACGAAATTACCGGAACTGATTCGACGAGATCAAAATTGCGCGTGATTGGCTATTACAGTATCAGAACCATAAAAACCAATTCACTATTTTAGCTGCCTGGCTTACGTTTTCGCCTTTATCGAAGAGTAACTGTAAAATATAGCGTATTTTCTCTTTGCTAGTATCTGTCTTTGGCGTGCTCTAAAACAAAACTGAGTCAACTAATAACAAAACTGTTAGAGAAGTTTTTTTAGTACAAAATCTCACCTTTATAACGCCATCTAGTGGAACCCGATCGGATATCAAAAGCCATCTATTGAAAAAATAATGAATTTCTTTTTACTACATCTTATATATATCCAGAATCCGATTTACTATTAGGCGAGTAATTTCTTCATTTAATCTATCTCATTATCCTGCAGTGTTTTTCTGAATGTGGTTTGGTCGTCTGGATTAATCGGCATTTTCTGCAACAATGCAGGTGCATCAATTTTATATACATCTCTAGTAACTAGTTCTTCGTTTTAAATAATATTAATATTCCTAAATCTCAGATACGAATTTACCTCCATAACTTCTGTATATTACATATCTGTCATGCTGACATAAACAGCATAATAAAGTTTTCGGATGTGGATGAGTATACCTGCCTTCCCAACATCATGGTCCAAAATAGCGTTGAGTGGAAGAACACGAATTGTGAACTCCGCCCGTGCTTCTATCGTTCAAAATTTTACATATGTTTTTTGTATTTAATTTGTTACTTTTTAAGATAGAAGACCAAAGATCTAAATAAATAAATAAACATATTATGCTCTAGTATGGTTCTAAACCAACTTTAGTGGAACATCAATATGCAAGGTACCCAAATGTTGCACATGACTAAACATAGCAAACATATTTTTGACCAAAAATGCAATGATCTGGGTTACAATTTTTGTATTTCTTTAATTTATCCAGCAACTTGTATGCATTACTCAGTTCATATTTATAAATAAAATATCCCAGAGGTATTGGCCCGCATTCGAAAAGAAAGGAACTTCTAAATACCATAAAACGACGAAAGATGGCATATTTTGGCCATATAAGGGAAAGGGAAGTAGACCGAAAGCAAATGTCACGATTGCGAGACATCAGAGCATAGGCCGAAATGGGGACAATTCAAGAATTTTTTAACATAGGAAGAGAGATGAAATGAATCATGTGATCGCGAACAATGAATGTTCATCATAGGCATCAGAAGATGAAGAATAACAAAAATTTTCATCAACTTTGTAAATGGATTTTCTCTAGAAGATGACAAGAGACATGCTTAATAATATTATTTTAATTAAGCATGTCTCTTGTCATCTTCTAGAGAAAATCCATTTACAAAGTTGATTTTCTGCACCTTCGATACTGTTCTGGATTCTTTGTATTTTATATCGAATTAGAAACTCATAGTAGAGTAGAGGTGTTTGCGGTTTGTTTTTTAGCTGATTTGAAATTGGGAATATCAGAATTTCGGTGGCAATTAGTGAGATTATATCTTATATTACCAAGAATTAAAAATAAAACTGTATGTAGGATAAATGAAAACTTAAAATTGTTATAAAATTATTTAATACTTCAGTCGCTAATTATTTTCTTCCATCACTTTGACAACAAAATTGAGTTATTTTATTAGTAATTTTGGCTTTTATCAGTGTATTGCTGTCGATAATTGAAGAACGTAATCACCTTGAGTGTAAAATGGTTATGACAGTTTAAGTAAACAGAGGCCAGATGGCGCTAAATCTTTCATTAACCATTTGCCGGCATCGAGTGTTATATACACTGATGGTAATTACTTTTCCTCGTCAATGGCAGCACTACACTTATGAAAGCCAAAACTCTTAAACTAGTTCATACTTGTAAAATGTGTAAGAATAGTTATTAGCATTATTATTATTATATTTAAGTAAAAACATTTACGATTAATCAATTTTTCACTTAAACCGTGTTGGAACATTTTATGTATGAATTAACATTCCAATTAATAAAAATAATTAGTTGTGCTTCATCGAGTTAATCAAACTTCGCTTATTTTGATAATTATACTGTTTATAATACCAATATTACTGTTATATTATGCAATAGTTGTCGTGGTATTAGCTTAGAAAGTAGTGGTTTCAATAAGTGATTTGTTTAGTATTAATTCGATTGTTAATCAAAAATTGAATTAATACAAAAATGATTTACCAAATGGTTTAGCAAGGAATCTAGTAGATTCCAAAATTTTCTTAAAGGTAGATAAAATTTTTCCGGAAATAACAAAGAGATCCTCATCATATTATGAATTACACATGTTACTTAAAATTAATTTGCCATTGACTTAAGATTTTCTGGGTTCGACAAAATGTAATGAAATCTATGGATAACATATTTCAATCATTCTTTTTGCGAGTTATTGCAAGATCTGGAGGAACGGTTTGCGAAGGGATCTACAAGACGCCAAAATTTTCTAAAAGGTAGAAACGCTTTTTCTGGATATTCATGGATAATAAGGAGCAAAATTTTAGCAAGGGATCTACTAGATGCCAAAATTTTCTAAAAGTTAGAAAGACTCTTTCTGAATATCCTTAAGGGTAATATATATCCTATTAGTTATTACACATGTTACTTAACAAATCTGCGATTACTTTTGAAGGTTTGGGAAATGATGCTTTGTAGGAAGGGCTAAAAAGAACAAAACCATAATATTGAAAGTCCTTTACATAACCAGACTCTTATAAGAATTTATCTTATTACCTGTATATTTTAGTGGTTTAGTCAGCATATGTTGTCACTTAAAATTTTCATCAACCAAAAACATCTTTATATAAATTCATATAATATTTAGACATGTATTGTTACTTTCACCTATGGTATAGATTCCAAGAGATATTAGGAATCTGGTATATTTTATTAATTCGCTCTGTTTACAAATATGAAGAAAGACCTATAAATAAAGTTTATGCTCCAATGATTTCAACCAGAACAACAATTCCATTCTAATTTAAAATTGTCTTAAACAATGATTTCAACTAGAACAACAATTCCATTCCGATTTAAAATTGACTGGAGGAATGCCGTGTACAAATTGTAATATGTGAAAATGTGATAGTTAGGGACTAGCCCATCGCACGTGAAGCGCATGTAGGCTAACGTCGCATTTGAAATTTAAATCGAACGATTGTTTATCATCGCTTATGAAGACAGCGTCGATGTGAAAGTATTCGCAGTCGTCGTCGTTGCATGAAATAAATATACGTTTGATTATTTTAACACCCATCGTGGGACGCCCATAAATATGAATGAATCCTCCATTAAACAACAATGGTCACTGGTAGAGTTAAGCGTATTCATAGGGTGGACTGTTATCTCGGTCGTATCAAATTAAAGAATCAAATAATGGGGTGTGTACGCGTAGGAAATCATTTTGAGGACACTAATAGAAGTATGGAAATTGGTACGCAATGTTATTCATGTTAGGTACTACTTCTTCAATCATAATTATTCTTCTCTCTTGAAAGCATGCAATAGAATACACACTTGGAGTATGGAAGATCTATATAGATCGATTTATATATCTATTTTTTTAAATCACTTAATTAATGGAATTGGTGCAAATGCCAATATTTGAGAATGCTTATCAATCGTAGTTGTGGTAGTAGTTAGTAGTAGTGTTTGACTACCGAGCAGATGATTCTTCTGTTGAGTTATTTGTTTGTAAATGAGCTTGTTACTTTAAAGAATCACGACCTTCACAATAAAGTACTATTAATTATATTCCAATAGCTTATACTACCACCCATCCAATTGCTGACCTGGACCAAAAATGCTCATCTATACGATTTAGGTGAACCAAATGATTTTGATTTGATGAATTAAGCATTAATAACCTTTCTTCACACCAAATGTATATTTCGGACACAAAGTAAAATGATTTTGCATAATTATTAGTAAATCAAAATCTAATGTTTTTATTACCACTTAATTAAAATATACTTATCTACTTGGAACTTCTGAAGATCCGAAACTTTCCGATGTAACATTGGCGGTTCTCAAGTTACACGTGTATTAACCGAACAATTTAATTGTTCACACTTTTACGCAACCAGGCGCTCATTAATCAATCTCGCGTTACGTGGACCAGACTAGTTCTGAGTTCTGGTTACCATTCATCCGACCTATGATCTCCGCCGACGCTTTATCTTCCGGTAACATCGACGCAACGATTTTTTTTCTCTCCTTGCCCATTATTTAATTACGTTGGACGTCCGTAATACCGAAACCGTGGATGTTTTATAACGCCTCGACTTTCACTCCGTCTAATTAAATTTGGTGGTCCGGACCCGCTTAACACCTCCCGGTGCGCCAAGAAATTGATTATCACGGACGAGGAGGATGCGTAGATTTTTCTTTTTTCAGACGATGACATTTTAAGGTTTTAAGAGATTGAGAAATGCTGTAATTACCGTCATTACCATTTTGATCACCTCGGGTTTCATAAGTTGGTGTTCTGTTATTTATGCGCCGTTAGTTCTCTGCTGGAGGTTTTCTAAACTCTGGGTTGCTAGACTTCTCGGTGCCCGAAAGACCAATTGATATAATGATGTGGAAAATGATTTAACTTAAATAGTACTGTTTCTGGCTTTATTAAACTTGGCCATCTAAATTTGGGTGCAGATTAAAACCATTTCATGATTCCAAAATTATGATTTATCTTTGAGAATAATTTTTGGCTTTGCAATAACATAAAGAAGAGAAATATTTTTACAATAAAATAGCTTCCTTTGATTCAGAGCATCTTATTACGAAAATGGGCCAATGTAGTTGACCTCACATTCTATACAAACGTTTTGTTTTATAATGCTTTGGATTCTATTCTTCATATTTTTGCTAAACGTTGCTAAAATTTGATTATCAAAACCATTGTAGATCTGTCATGCTGACATAAACAGCTAAAAAGTCTCCCCTATAAAGGGGACAAAAAGTAAATAAAAGCATTTATAGAAGAATCCGGATGTCCAAAAACTAATTTGCTCCCCCAGCATATTGAATTAAAACAAGGGTTAGAGTGGAAGATTATCGCAGCTGTATGAACTACACCCAGCTTAATTGATCCAAAAATTTTGTAAGTTTTCTATAATATTTGTGTATATTTATATGTATTTTTTTTGGAAAGGAAGCTAAAGACTAATAAACATAAACATTTTTTTAATGAGCCAAATTCGAAAAGTTGTTTATGCATCAGTATGAACTTATGAGGTTGATATGAAATAAGTAAATTTTTACCCTGTTTGTTTTAATTAATAGCGATGTTTCAATTCGTCTCACACAATAACCGGAGAACATCATGAGAATTGTTCCGCTGTTAGATTAGAAACTGACGACAAATTCCGCGCATTCCAGCGGCGGATTTTCTGCGCCTCTTTAAGAAAGACGCGAGAACGTAATTGTTCCTTCTTGGTTACATCATTTAACTGAACGTCGTGAATAAATTAATCTCGCGAAGGAATCACGTACGCCGCTGCTATTTTTAATGCTGATAACAGTTCTTCGGTGCTGTGGCTGTAAACTAACTAGGAAATTAGAGGAAGCGGAAAGTCGCAGCGGTCTGCTACCGAATGGAACACTTGACCTCTTGCGTCCAGTTAAATTATGGCTTGAAATGTTTCTGTGCATAATTTCTGCAAGCTTCAGCCGAGTGCGCTGATTAAATTAATTAGAATGAATCGAGAAACGGTTTACCGGTTAAATGGAGTTGTTCACGTGCATTTCTAATGTCACTATGACAAATGTCTTCTTAAAGAAGAAATAACCATGGACAACACATGCTGAAACAGATTGAAACCATTCCATAGTTTCTTTTGAAAAGATTACAAAATTTAGAATAGTTTTTCTCATCCAGCTCCTAAAAACATGGTCAAAAATACTAGGAGATAATCGTGTAAATAATTCAAATCGATTGTACAGTTGTTTTTTATTATGATTATATAACAGTTATATCAAGTGCACGTAAAAGTATAATTTTGGAATTCGGTTTGGAACACGATGCTCGTTTTGTGGAGCAAGGTCCTGGCGGCATTTCGGGCGCGTGGGTCACGCTCAAGTAACTTAGACTCCGTCTCATCATCTCGTCCTCATGGTCTTCAGGTCTGGCGCACGAGCTCACTTTTCGCGCTCGCATTCCATCGGCGGTTATTAAAAGTCCCGCGTGGATATCTCCACACCGTGTGCCAGAGAGGCAGCGCAGGTTTAACGACCTTTTTTGAGAATTCTTTGTTTATAACACGGCCGGATCGCCCCGGCCCGAAGGAGATCGCACTTTTCGATATTCCATTTTGAAGCTGATAATATCGACCATCGCTGTGGTATCGATGAATTTTGAACTTCGTTTCGAAAATTGATTATTTTCTCATTGGGATCCTTATTTAGTTAAATTTTAATCATGAAAATAATTTTGCGAAAATATTAGATCATCAACAGCTACAGACATGTTTTGATCTACTTTTGATCTCTTCAGCGTAGCGCAGTTAATGGTTTCTCTGTATTTCGGATCATCATATATCAATTTGATTAACACCAAAAAAATTCATGACCTTCCTATACTCAAAACAACTAGAAGATTTATTTCTTCCATGCAACTAATAAAACAGTTTTCAACTTTGTTAAAATCAAAATAATACCTTCCTATACTCAAAACAACTAGCGTTTAAACAGTTTCTGCCATTCAAAGAAGCAATGTATCCTTTTTTAAAAGATAAAATAACTAGCGGTTATGACTACAATCACTTACACTGATTAACCACTAGTAATTTTGAGTATAGAAAGGTATTATTATGATGTTAACAAAGTTGAAAACTGTTTTATTAGTTGCATGGAAGAAAGAAATCTTCTGGTTGGCGATATAAAAAAAACAAAAAGTGGTACTGATCCTTACCAGCATGACCTCACTCGCGGTGGTAAATGAACAGCGCAGAAAAAACAAAACATGAATTCCGCGGCCCCAAAAATAACGAGCGGACGCGTCACGTTCTCACAAGGTGTCCCTTCTAGTGTATGTGTACGCCGGAGACAAGCTGTAAATCAAGATGAGGCTGGAATTGGAATTTATCTGATGTCTTGTTGTCATTCAAATTGAGGAATGACCTTTTTTTTGCAAAATGAACAAAGGGAATCGACTAGCTGAATTTTTCGATTAGTCACTTCGGAGACGTGTATTTTATGATTGGTCAACATTTTTCGAAAAGAAAAGAATTAATCGTAAGTACTTTATAAGGAGATATAATACTACGAAAGCACGGTGGTGGTTTGGTAGAGGTAGTTTAATTTTGATTTTTACCTTTTTTACAAATTTGGGCCTTTGGACTCTGGATTTGAATTCAGTATAGAAATCTTATATTCTAGCTCTACCAAACCACCACCGTGCTTTCGTAGTATTATATCTCCTTATAAAGTACTTACGATTAATTCTTTCGAAAATTGTTGAATCTCATCTCTCAACATACCAACAACATTGTGAAGCACTTTGCTGATATGTTACCCGACCATAATAAAGTGGAGTAAAACAAAACAACCAACTCTTCTTAGACTTGTCTGTCATTGACTGTTATATTATAATAAAAAGTTTGGTTTTTTGGAATCATAAAATTGACTATGATTCCAAAAAACAAACTTTTTTTTATAACATAACAATCAATGTCAGATAAGTCTAAGAAGAGTTGGTTGTTTTATTTTACTTACTAAGATTGATTATGATTCCAAAAAGACAAACTTTTTTATAACATAACAATCAATGACAGACAAATCTATAAAAAGTTGGTTGTTTTATTTTATTCCAATTTATTATTCTTCTATTCTATTCTATTCTAGATTTCTAAATAGTACCATCACCAACGCATTATGTTTATTATTTTGGGAGTCTATTTCAGTTGATCAGAATAATCATTAAACTTAAGTAAGTCAGGAATACGTAATTAAAGCAAAAACAAATGTCTGATCGTTGACAAACATTTTTAGCATTCAAATTTATTAAAATAATTTTTTAGTTCTTTGTTTAATGTTATCATGGCTTAAAGGAACTTCCAACATGTTTAATGCAATTTTGAGTTTTCTATTAGATTACAACATGTGGCTTGATGGATGTTCTTCAAATTTGGAATCAGAAAGTTTTAAATTTACAACTTGGGCGAAATGTTTCAAGAATGGGAAAAAATTTATAATAATCCAATCAATCACAGAAAAAAAAAAGAAAAAGTGTTTTGGAATCATAATCAATCTTATGATTCCAAAAAAACCAAACTTTTTTATAACATAACAATCAATGACAGACAAGTCTAAGAAGAGTTGGTTGTTTTATTTTACTCCACTTTATTATTCTTCTATTCTATTCAAGATTTACAAATAGTACCATCACCAACGTATTACGTTTATTATTTTGGGAGTCTATTTCAGTTGATCACAATAATAATTATATTCAAGTAAGTCAGCAATACGTAATTAAAGTGAAAGCCATTATCTGATTGTTGACAAACATTTTTAGCATTCAAGTTTATTAAAATAAAATTTTAGTTCTTTGTTTAATGTTATCATGGCTTAAAGGAACTTCCAACATGTTTAATGAAATTTTGAGTTTCCTTCTATTTGATTACAATATGTGGCTTGATGGATGTTCTTCAAGTTTGGATTCAGAAAGTTTATAATTTACAACTTGGGCGAAATGTTTCAAGAATGGGAAAAATTGTATAATAATCCAATCAAACACAGAGAAGTCTCAGAAGATTTGGTTGTTCTATTTTTATCAACTTAATTAATCTTAGCTTTGGATATCGTAACATAAAATTAGTAATAAATTAAGCAAGTTCGATTCAATTGCCCAAAATCATCATCATACTTAAGTTAGGAATAAAGAATTAGATTTTTGGAGATTCAAATTATTTATATTACCTTTAAAATAAATTACTTAGTTTTTTTGTTTAATGTTATCAAGATGTACATAGGCATTTGAGATGTTTGATCTACTTTTGATTTTTTCTTCATTTTTTTTAACATGGGGAATGATGAATAGACGTTGGATATGAAGGAGTTGGGCAACATTTCTCAAGAGTGTGAAAAAGTGTATAAACATGCAATCAATCAATTAAAGGAGATTTGACTGTTTGAATTTATTAGCTTCATTACTCTTAGCTTCACATAACGTACATCAAATTACTAAAAACTTAAGGAAGTCCATTTCAGTTGCCAAGAACTGTTATTATACTTAAGTCATAAGTAAAGAATTAAAGTAAACGTGGAAAATTTCGAATCGTTAACAAACTTTTTGATCTTCAAATTAATTATGTGACCTCTAAGAGAGAATATTTACTCTATTGTTTAACTTCGGGTTAATTTGTCAAAAGTGCAAAAAATGTATAGGATGGATTTGGATATTCGGAAAGTAAGTCAAAATATTTCAAGAATGCGCAAAATTGTAACCAACTGGTAATTCTAAGAAAAGTTATTTATTTGATACTTCTTTTGGAATCAGGAACTTTAAAAAGTACTTTGTTGATATTCCAAACAGGATTTATTTGTGACTAAAGTTTCAACCATTTCAAGGCCATCATCTCATATCATTACACGTTAAATAGACAAAAAAAATAGTTTGAAAATGACAGAAAATCTGTCGAAACTAGAGTCACATTAAAGATAAAAGCGTGTGATATATAAAAGGTATTTACAATCATTTATTAAAAAAACTACAGTCCTAATTAAATCCTGCGTGTGATATCAACAAAGTTTCTTCCAAGAAGAAATAGTTGCCAGTTCGCTTTTGGTCAACATCTTTAACGGAATACAATGTATTTATACGTGGCCTGAAATTGTTCGGATCTTGTCGGAATATGATGCCAAGTAACTCCAGGAAACTGTTCGTTCCAGCCAGAAGGCTTTGAGGAGAGTGGGCCACTGTGTCCACGCTAGGAGTTCCTTCAAATACAATAACACGGTCTGCTAGATAAGTGGCCATGATAAAATCGTGCTCCACAACAAAACCAGTCTTCTTTGCGTGTAAGATGGAACGTTTGATGACTTTAGTGGCTACCAAACGTTGTTCAGAGTCTAGGTAAGCAGAAACTTCATCAATCAGGTAAACATCCGCTGGTTTATCCAAATATAATAGCCATGGCCTAATATTTGGATAAACCAGCGGATGTTTGCACGCTGCAATTCACCTCCAGACAAATTCTGTACAGATTATTTTAAAGTTCTTGGTAAATTGTTTAGTTATTTGTTATAGCGTATATGAGATTTCAAGAATTTTGTACCTATATTTTTCTTTTATTCAATGTTTTATTCGAACGCTGTCAAAAGTATATGACTTCCTCATCAGCTGGTGTTTACTACTCATTTCTCATCTTAAATTTTTCGGTGTGCTTAGAATAGTTATGCGTGCGTGGCGCTTTAGCTCCTCTGATTTGAGCCAGGTTCGATTGTGATTGGTTGAGGGTTGATGTGGAGAGTGGCGGAGATGCTTGCATCATAGCAGGACTTGAGCCGGTTTCTGCTGTGAGAATGCAAAGTTGTTGGTGTTGTTTTTCCAGAAGAAGGACTAAAACTGTCACTGCCAAGCCTTTGATATCCCATACTCGTTTTTCGGATCTTCTTATCTTGACTAAGCTTTAATGGTAATATTTGTTGTGGGACACCAGAAGGAAGAGTTCAACCAGAACTTAACCGAGAAGCCAGCTTTAATGGAATCTGTTGTTTTGCTGGAACTTGAGATACTTTATATTGATTTGTTGTACTGATTGGGTTTAACGGCAATTGAGTCTTTTCAAAATGGTTGGATTTTAAATTTGAACTCAGGATGATTATAACTTAGGAATCGACTAAAATTTCTCAATAATGCGAAAAATTGTATAACTACGCAATCAATCACAGATAAGTCTAAGGACCACTGGTGATCGCCTTTGGATTTTGTCTCAGGACAGTTAAATACTTAGAAGTTAAACAAAATTACTCAATAGAGCTTTTTGTAGGAACTTTAATTTATTGGGACTCCTTCTTCTTCAGTTGCGCAGATGCATCATACTTAAGTCAGGAACAAATAATCGAAATTTCGGATTATTAATCTTTTTTGATTTTAACAAGCTTTTTATTACGTTTAAAATACATTATTCGGTAGTATTAATAATAAAAATCTTCTAATAAATCAATTGTTGATAGAACATAATTATTATATAATACATTTAAGTGTAATTAGTTGCAATTACTCGCTTTCAGAACCGTTTAATCATACGACTTTTCACCGGCCATTCATAATTCATTTTGATTAAATTCAATAATTGTACATACAACGACATTTACACAATTGACCATTGAAAGCCCATAAAAATTAGAAAACGCGACGGTAATTACTCATGGGTGAGTTGTACGTACGCTTTTATAGCATTCATAATAAAATTTTATCACTTTTGCCTCGTATCAGCCACATGGTGCGGTTTTTCTTCCTCGCGTGAAAGTCCGGACCATAGAAACTGTTGCCCGGAGGAGGAAGGCGCGAAAGCGAAAATCAATTCCAAGAAACGGCTGCAGGATCTCCTGGCTGCGTTTTCCACATCCTTTTGTATGCACATTTACAATTAGAAATTGATCGGAATACCTGTCGTCGATTAATTGTGTGAAATTAATTGAAAGTCCTAAAACGACGATCCTCTCACTGTCTGTATTTTTATAAACTCGACCAATGTTTAATTATTGTTTCATATCAACGAGACTGGTTTCGGTCTATTTTGGATCTCACCAGTGTAGCACAATTGGATACAGGATCCGTTGCTATAGTAATAATTAATGCTTACATTTAACAATCGGCGGTTATCCAATCATCGAGATCTAGTGCATCGTTTAGACAATAGATGGCGCATCTATGGCAATATCATAATCAACCAATATTTACTTTCTTTTCTTGTTTAATATGTATTAATTATTTTACTCCCTTATAAGATTTTTTCAATTAATCTAATTTCAATCCTGGTGGGATCCCAGATTTATTTCATTAAACCATCCTGTTTTTTAACCCCGTTGTTTTATTATACTTTAGTGTTATCAAATAAACCACTTTTAAACATCTACATATTTAATATTAACGAGTAAAACCAAACAATGCATTAATGATAACATAAATTTACCTGACAATCAAGTGTTTTCAACTTTGATTAAAACATTTAGAACCTTTCTTCAATATTTTATTTTGATCCAGATGCACATTTCAGATACAAAATGTCTAATATCAATGGTTTGATGTTTGATGTTTTCAAATTTTTTATTCAATTTAAGATCTGTTTGATTTCTCTTCAAGTTCTTTTTAGATCTTACTTTCTACAAAAAGGAATAATTATATTATTTTATCAATTTGAGTTAAAGTAATATAAAGAGTTTTATTTTGTGTTTGGTTCATTCAAATCAATTCCTTGCTTCACTTAATAGTTTTTGATATAATAATTATTCGCCTTTATCTGTTATAAAATAAATAACATTTAAAAAATGCACCGTACAAAAATAAACATTCGGTACAAGTAAATATAAACAATTTTATGTGTAATAATTTATTCCTAGTAAATTTAATTGTTTGTATCAGTGGTGCATGTTCACGAAACGTAACACTAAAACTACTATTTTAAAATTCTTCTTCTCATCACTTTCACACGACCGAAATATCCAGCCTTTTGATTACTATTATTATAATGATTGGTACTTCTAGTAATTTCACTTCTCTAACCAACTCAATTCCTAAAACGCCGATCCTCTCTCTGCATTTTCAAGAACTTGAGCAATCTCTGCTTTGTTTTATTAATTCTTTTTCTTGTTTAATACGTATCAATTATTATACTCTCCCCTAAAGTATTTCTTTTATTGAAATTAACCAATTTCGTTCCTTGTGGGATCCCAGTTTGAATTCATTTTAACCATCCCATTGTTTTATTACACTTTAGCGCAATCAAATCCACCACTCTCTCATATTTACACATTTAATGTTAACGAGTACATCGAAACCATACATTAATGTTCACATAAATTTACCTCACAGCCAACTTCTTTTTGCAATTAACGATCGGCCTTAAGGTAGATAATTAAAGCAGATTTACAAGGGGCAACGTAGAAATCCAATTAGAGGAGCAACGACCTGAAATAATCCCACAATTATGAATCGCACTCACACACAATCCTCTGGATCAATTATTCGCTTTCTTTCGATCGATCATTGGTGCCGAGCTAGGTTTTTTCGAGGCCCGGCCCGTGCAGCATCTAGTAATTTCTCTCCTGCTTTCCAAAACGAATCTCTAAGCCGAAATGCAAACACAAAATTTAATTAGCAGTGAAAGTGCCAGACGTAATCACGTTAGTGGAATCGTAATTTTATGCACGATGGTTGATTTGGAGATAAACTGGGGAGATAAGGTGTGTCGCTTAACTTTTGTGTGTATGTCTGTGCGTGTGTGTGTGTGTTCGAGGTGAGGTCTAATGTAATTATGTTCGTGAGAAGTGATTTTTGATTTATGCAATTTCGTAATATCTTTTATTGACTCTGTATAGATGTGGAAAAAAAATATGAGTTATTCTCTGATAAGTCATGTTACATAATGTATGAATATGACTGAAAGTGTATCCAACAAAATAGATGGTTTAAATAGAATTTTTAATGGGGTGAAATTGATAACCTTCTGCATTCATATACTTAGTTTTAGATATACAAGATAAGTATCTTTGTTAAATAGATAAAATCTCTTTTTAAAAGTGACCGTCTTTATAATTTTATATAAATAAATATGAATACAATAACCTCTCTATATATTGGTCCAAAATTATTTATTTTATTATAAATAATTAATGAATAATAGAATAATATTGGACCAATATAAGTACCTTGTGGAACACCCGAGCTTCCGATTGATTCAAATATGAAATTCTATATTGTTGGGTGTTTTAATTATTCATCAAGTAATTAATTTATAAATGATTAATTAATAATAACCTCAAAATACTTAGAGAATCACGAAAATCATTTATTTATATGATCTACTCTTAATTTTAATTTGTTTTTAAATAACAGTCATAGATATTAGTATTAATATAGTCTATAGAGAGCTCTAAGGTTTTAACAGTCAATTATCATAAAGTTTCTTTTAGTATATTACTCGTAGCACCCTCTTGTTGAAACCAAAACACTAATATTTTTAGATAATCAGATATAAATAGTTCTTTATAGGACCTGCTATTGTCTTGCTGAAATGGCTCAGATTGATATCCATAGCTTCTTCAAACCTTAATTCCATGATCATTTAGTACCATTTAGTACCCTCTTAAACAACCTCAATAAAATGCAATTCAAATTACATTTTGCGATTTTTTCACATACAGATCTCCAACAAGTGAAACATTCTCCTATTATTTTAATTTAAAAGCTCAACATGATATCCACAGTCCCTTTAATCTACCAAACCTTAATTTGAAAACCATTTAGTACCTTTTACTCCTCTTTTAATCTACCTCGATAATGCGAATTTTGTAACGATCGCTAAAATTTTAAACAATGGAAAAATTCAAAATGATGTCTACAGCATCTGCAAACTGTTAAACCTTTATTAGATTAATAAAGAGAATGGTTGCGACCGTTACTGCGTGGTAATCCATACTTACACTGTGAATGATTTTTTTTATTAGATTATTGTCATATTGACATGGCGTATTTATGACCTACCAAACTAAATCGTTCCTTAATCTAGCATACTCTTGACCTAACATCCTCCTCGCCTGCATAAATGCATAATCTATTGAGGTGGGCCAAAAGTACAATCGATAAACTTAATGAATTTCTGACATATCTCATTATACCATTTATTACGCTCGCGTACTTTTGGCCTACGACAATAAGCTATATCTTGGACCCGAGTTGATGAATAGACTGTGCGGTAGGTCAAGAGTACGCTAGGTTAATGTATACTTTATTGTGATAGATCAGAAGTTTTAGAAGTTATTGCATAATTTATTTTGAGAATAGATTAAGTCAATATAAATTTGATGTTGATAGGTAAGAAGTCAAAAAATTATTTGTTACATTTTAGGTATGATCAGAATGAATCGATTATAGAATATTTATACTGAAGCCCAATAAACATATTGTTTTTTGATAAAATAGAATTATTAACTCTTTAATTAATTATTTCAAAAAATTGGTACATTTTCTATCAACTTGAACAGAATATCTTTAATTTCTTGATGGTAGAGGCGTTTACATTGATATTCATCTTGATTAACTTCTGTTTTTTGTTTTACCGCTATATTTTTTTCTGTTTTATGCGCATTACTGATTTATCATCCGAAGAAAACACTGAAGATGTTTTCCCTTTACGCTTTTTGCAAATTTTGTTTCTTTAAAATTTGACTCTCCAAAGAAATTTTTAACTCAAATAAGAATTGTTCCTTAAAAGATGTGATACTTATATGGTGAGAGAATGTAGGTCCTTAGTTTAGTAGAGGTATTTCTTTCCCAGTTAAATTAATTTAGTGAAAATCTCATGAGGTTGGATAAAATTGTCTTTATTGCCATCATTATATCTATGGTTTAAAATAAAATTTGGCTTCTTCCTTTAACTATATCGTTTATACTTCTCTTATGGTTTTCTTTGCTGTCGCATAGTGGTAAATAAAGTCACCTCGTTTTCATCCCCTAGAATATAATTGTATACATACACTCTTTTTTAATTCAGTCTTAATGGTAGCCTAAAAGATTTGAAGTAATAATATCATTGAGATGAATTAAAACGTCGAACTGATGCCGGCGAATCCAATAGTACGATTAAATATATCAGAAACTATTATATCTAGATTGGAAAACTAAATTTTTCGCAACAAACACTTAGAAATTTAAAGGTATACTACCAAAACGTTAGAGGTTTAAAAACTGAAACAACAGTATTATATAATAACATGAGTATTGGATCATATGATATTGTTCCATTTACTGAAACTTGGTTAGATTCCACTGTTAATGATTGCGAATTATTTCCAATGAATTATAATATTATATGTTAGGATAGAAAGCAGCGAAAAGGGGATGGCACACTATTAGCACTTATTGATGAATTTAATTTTGTAGATTTAGAACTACTCTCACCAGTTGATTCCATTGACTTAGTTGCATGTCGTCTAAATATTGTAAGAAATATTTTATATGTTGTGTGTGTATATATACCAACTAGCACTTCAAGTGGCGATCATGCTACTGTTCTGGATTTTATTTGTTTAAATGTTGATACCGACAATTTAGTTCTAATAGGTGATTTCAATATACCTGAATACAAAATTAGCTTAGCGGATCCTACCATTTCGACCCCAACATTAACATCATTCACAAGTTTCTTGTCACAGTACAATCATATAACTAATAGCATTAACAGAATTCTTGATTTTGTTATTGCTACCAAAAAGTTTAAGGCTGGAGTAACAAGAAGAGTAAACTCACTTATAAATGCTGAACCGTATCATCCATCAATTGAAATTGTCATCAACTGTATAACTGACAAAATGTCCAGTTTTTTCCCTTCGAAAAACTTTTTTAAATATAATTTTCGAAAGGCTGATCTTCGTCTACTCTACCAGGACCTCTGCGAAATTAATTGGTATAATATGTATAAAATATAAGTGAAGAAGCATGTAAGATTCTGTATGATACCATCTATAAAGCAATGGATAGAAGAGTTCCTAAATCAATACCCAAAAGACAAAATAGTTACTCGGTATACTTTAATCGGGATATCATAAGGGCGATTCGACTTAAAAATAGTTGTCTAAAGGTCTACCGTCGTTTCAGATGTGAACGTTCGAAGACGAAGCTCCGAGAAGCTGAGTCTAATTTAAAAAGGAATATTAAATTGGCTTACAATAAGTATGTTGAATCTTCCGAACAAAACATTGCTTCTGACTCTACTAAATTTTTGAGTTTTCTTAATAATCTTCTTAAGAAGAAACATCAGTGATGACGTGGCAAGGGATGTGTCGTGATTAAGGTCCTCAGATTGCTCAAGCTTTTGCCTACCATTTTAATACTAATTACACCATGGCGTCCAATCAATCGGAAGATGTACACTTGGATTGTATGGGGAATTTATTAATAAGCGAAGACATGGTACTCAAACAATTAGAAAGATCCGAGGCCAAATTCACCATAGGAGCAGATAATTTGTGAAGGATATCGCTATCATTTTCGCTAAACTACTTACTCATATTTTTAATAATATATTGAGAAGTTTTGTTTTTCCTTCGTGTTGAAAGATGGTAAAAGTCATCCTAGTTTTTAAGAAAGGTGATAAGTCTAACATTACTAACTATCAACCAATTTGTTTACTATTTTATGAATGATTTTCTCGTTTACCTCGTGGTGAAACATTGTGGAATACTAGGTAATTAATAAACCAAGTGTTTTTAATTAATTAACTATTGTTTACTATGTAATTTTTCTAAGGTTTTAGAGCGGATTTTAGCTACTTATATCTATGCTTCAGTAAAACATAAAATATCAACCAATCAACATGGATTTTTACCTAAACGATCTACATTACCTAATCTAATGTGCATTGCACAATTTATATCTTCTAACATGAACAAAAGATACCAAACTGACGTATTATATTTCTAAGGCTTTTGACCGAATGTCACATGATATGTTGATTAGAAAGCTTCAGTCATTTGAGCTACCTTACAATATGGTCACAGTTATGAAGTCGTATCTAACGGACCGACTACAACATGTAGTTATTAAAGGCCACACGTTGAAGAGCTATATTGCTAAGTGGGGTACCACAAGGGTCAAATCTGGGCCCTCTGTTGTTCGTACTATTTACTAATGACTTATCTGATGCAGTTGATTGTAATATATAATAATATTCGCTGATGATATAAAATTTTATAGAACTATTCACTCTGTTTGTGACTGCATTGCTTTGCAACTTGATTTACTGATTTGGGAGTTTTATTTGATAAAAGTTAAAGTTTAATAGCTATATTAATGTAAAATTATTTGGTACATTTTAGGTATGATCAGAAAGAATCAATTATAGAATATTTATACTGAAACCCAATAAACATATTTTTTTTGTGATAAAATAGAATTATTAACTCTTTAATTAATTATTTCAAAAAATTGGTATATATTCTATCAACTTGAACAGTAATGTCCCTTCGAGTTTCTTTATTTCTTTTTTGCTGTATACGTTTAGATTATAAACATAGCCCGTTAGCGAATTGCTTCTGACCCACAATTTTAAGCCACGTTTCACAGGTTTTAGGGGCATACTTTCATCAATTGATTGAAATACTGCATCTGCCCTAGCTTTTTGAAACGTGTGCTTGAAACATTCCAAAAGTTCTTCAATATAATATATTTTGCTGCAATTTTTTGTTTCTCTGGTAGATTAAAATATAATTTGCACATCAATAGTTTGAATCTATCACGTGATATGGCATTTTTTTGTAGTTTTGCCCATTGATGGATTTTGAGACCAATAGCAGCTTTGACTTGGTAATTAATTGTAAGCCATCACAATCATAACATCAGTTACCAACATAATTTCAGAATAGTCAGTTCATTTAAACTTTTTCTTTACTTGCAATAAACATATATGCACTTTTTGGAAAATTCTTCAAAAATATCTCTAGTTCAGTCGACTGAGAATTAACGTTTTGTAGAAGCACTTCAGAATTCCTAATAGTTGGAATTTTCATTCGTGGAACATAATTTGGTAAAATTGGAGACCATAAAACTGTTGAATGTAGCTTTTGGGTAACAGGATTTCAGCATCACCATCACTTGAATTAGAATTTCCAATTTTTGCATCACCTTTACCTGAATTAGAATTGTCGACGTCATCTAATTCACCTCCATCTTCTTCATCGGATTTACTTTCAACCCAGTCAGGATCATCGTCTTCTTCCTTTAGCTATATTGTTTGGACTTGGTTTTCTTTGCTGTCGCATAGTGGTAAATAAAGTCACCATGTTTTTACCCCCTAGAATATAATTACATATTTGTATAATCTATACTTTCACACTCTTTTTAATTCAGTTCTAATGATAGCGTAAAGATTTTAAGTAATAATAATATTATTCAGCTATCCTCTTTCTAATATTGTGCCATTTTTAGGCAAAGAAATCAAAAATGATTACTTTGAGGCAAAACTAATGTCAGTAAGATTTAAGGTAATAATACTGTCATTCATCTATCCTTTTGAAAATATTTTCCCTTTCTTCCTCTAAAGATAAATCAAAAAATAAAGAAAAAATTGAAGCTATGAAATGAAAATAAGGGTGTCAAAAATAAAAGCTCTATATTTAATTCGACATTTAACTAAAATACAAAAAAATATTTCTATAAATATGTGAAGAATTTTGTAGAAGTTAAATATGTTTCGTTTATACAACAATGAAAGAATAAAAAATATTTAAAATGAAACCAAATTAGATTCATGTTACCTATAGATCATTAAGGCCAACTGAAGTTAATTATTTGTGGTTTAAACAAATGTTGAAATAATTTGTAATAATATTGTCAATAAAATATATACATTTCAATTGAAAACGTAATACAAGAGAGAGTAAATTTTGACTTAAAATGAATAAATCGAAGAGAAATTTCATAGGCCGATACTAAAGTGAGGATTCGGAATATCTTGCAGATCATTAAAAATAGCTTCAGTAGTAAAAATACGCAAACTGCTTCAAAACTTATGATCACGAATTCTTACACTTCAGTTCAAAATGAATTCGTATAACCAACAAACAGAAGTGTTCAAAATTTTGTGCGCACAATGACCTTTAGAAAAAATCTACCAGGAGGTAGATCTAGAGGACTAGACCGAAGCAGTTAATCAATCGTGTATGTATTGTAACAAACTGGTCACTAAGTTTAAAATTGTAACTTGATGGGACACTCTGAGGATATCTGTGGTTTAGAAATTTGGAGGCAGCCAGAGAAACAGATCATTTGGGCCAAGAAAGTAGGACTCTCATGTATGTCTGTCCTGGAAAAACACAATCATTATTATCTTTTGTTGTCGATTAGCTTAATAAGAGTTCCTAATTAGACTGCCTTAATCCAAAAGCGGAAAACTTCAATGATGTTCCATCGTAAAATTCTGTTAAAGATTATAAAGTCAAAGCTCGCCAACCAACTGCAAAAGTGCATAACGCATCATCAGGAATGCATCTTAATGTAGTTACTTGAGTACGTAAGCTTAATATAACTGTGTTTTCAATTAAGGAATGCATCTTCGGAAAAACCTCCCAATGGTACAATTTCTAAGATAGACGAGATGAAAAGTGTTCTGAGTGTGGCATTTTGACTGCCCAAAAAGGAAAAACTTCAACGAATTTTACGATACTCCATAGACGAGATGTAAAGTGTTTGAGAGTCGATAATATTTGTGGAACAATAATCTTGAAAAGTCGCCATTCATTCATTTTACCTAATTAATTATGGTTTTAATTCATTTTCTTACCAATAATTAATCGGTAGATCTGATACAACTTTTATATATTTTTACTAATGTTGGATGCTTGAAGCCATAACTTTGTGATACATATTGAATCAGGAACTTTATCACACAGTGTGTGTGATATTAACAAAGTAAGTTTTATTTATCATTTGATAAAGTTCCTATTTTTACTTAAATTATTTACTCTGTTTTCGGTTTCAAAAAAAATCAACACATTGCCATAATAGGCTGCAAGAATATTTGTTGAATTTGGTTCTCGTTTATCACGTGGTGAAACATTTTTAATATTAAGGGTTGTTTATAGAAATGCACTTGGTGGCACCAAGTGGCTGCAAGAATTTTGTGGGCATAATCATCAAGATCAACTGGATTTAAAAACTATGTATTTCATAATATTTATAATATTTTTTCTTGATGAGTCGAAAATCAAATTTAATTACTTTGAAATAGAAATACAAAATAATACAAACCTGTAGTAGGGTTAGTTTGTAATTATGATAGTATTTCATTGAAAAATATTGAAATTTTATGATTGACTTCTTTGATGATGGCCAAAATTGGAAATGTTTTTCTGAACCATTTCAGATTGCATTTGCATAATTGTTCATCAACAATTATTTAAAACGAGGCCAACGAGAAAACCCTTAATGTTGCCCAAATTTGGACGTGTGTGAAAACTATTAATTTCGAAGGCAAACTTTTACCTCTTTATTAATGATTAAATACGATTCGTAACTCCTATCAATCTTTCATATAAAAAATACGTTATGAATCCGAATTCTAAATTAGTAGCCAATTTTAGACACCTGCGGTTCACAATTAGCTTGGAAGTAATTTAGATATTAGCATACCGGCTGGTCAAAAACTAATCACGAACGAGGACGAATTTTCGAAACGTAAATTGTATGTTAGTGGAATATCATTGTGAAAATCTCCACTTCCTCCGCGAAGAAAAGATCGCTAATTCGCTCATTTTATGCATCACGCAAATTCCAGCTAACAACTCCTCGGGCTAATTCCGCGGTATTACCTATGAAGCAGCAGCGGCAATAATGATAATTACGTGGAAACGTAATTAGCGTTGCTCTCTCGCAGGAAATATCACTTCGGCCGCCAGTTATCGTTTCATAACTGACCACAGATAGAGGTTCAGTTTTTCACCGAGCACCAATTAATCTCGCCCTTTCATTGGATTATAAAGAGATAATTAACGCTTTTTCTTCTTTAATTTAATCAAGATCCGGCCAGAAAGTGGCAATTAACCGAAGAGGAGAGCCTTCGATTTTTCCTTACCCCGCTTTTTTCCATCTCTCCCGGCGTTTCGCTTTCGTGTAATCCGCATCCAAGTGGCTCTGTCTCAAGGTTATAAACACACACATAACGAGTCGACATCGCATCAACCGCTTTTTTCCATCGTCATTTTCTTTGTTTCACCGTAAAAAGACCACTCGTCGATTCTCGGTAACGTTTGGCGCGAAAACGTCCTCATCTTCAAAGGGACCCACCACGGGTAATTAGCATATCGGCCACAAATTGGATTCGGCGATTAAATTTTGTAATTATCGCTTATGGACCATTGCAGACTCAGTACACTCCCCCTCTCGTCATTTAAGACACATTTTTCAGATACGGGACGAGATTTCTCTGAAAGAACCACTTTTATATGGGCATCACTTTTAATAGATGACGATATAGTTTTCTGGCTCGTGAGGTATTTTTGTAATACTTTCATCGACTTGTACGTGGATTTTTATTAAAGTCTCTTAAGGAATTTCAATGTTGAACAAGTTTCGCCGTACCACTGCAATTTTCCTTCGATGGGTAATGTACACCCTATAATTCTGCTACTGTATTTATAAAGTTCACATGCTTTTTTTCTTCATTATAACACCTTAATACTTAACCATAAACATAAAACATCAAATTATTATAATAAATACCAATTATATGAGATTTTTGTACTCATCTTAATATTGTAATTTAAAAAGAAATCAATAAGCCTTCGCATATTATTAAAAAAACTTATTATATTATATTCACTGCATAAAATTTCACTTTTCGCCTTTTCGTAATAGGACCTTAGAAAGTGATTCACACACACATGTATCCAGAGTATGTAATTTGGCGAAAATTACTGGTTCGCAAGAGTCGCCGCCATTTCCTGAACGTTTCCGATCTAGAAGCGGTTTTCGTGGTGAAAGTACAAAACGGTCGGAATGGCCGCCGGTAAATCATCAATAATTAAGTGATAGCTTCCTCCTCTCGTGTCCTGCGACCAAAGGCACAGAGACCGCAAAGAAAGTCGACCGTTTAATGAGGACCGCTGCGCAAGTTTCCTTCCTTGAATTTACTCGACCATTCACGAGACATTACCGTCTCGACAATTTTTTTCCTTTTCTTTCTTACGTTGAATTAGTTACCCGAGAGTGAGTTTGCTTAATTGTCTCCAATTAGATGACAAATGAAAATTAGATGATGGTTGGACTTTCACAACGATTGTTGACTGTATTATAAGCAGAATTATTAGATTTTCACTTTATTTCAATGAACATATAGTTAGATCCAATTTAGATCAAATATATGCCGTTTTGTTCGCTTTGAATCTAATTTCAAAATTCTACAATTAAAGAAGGGATTAGTAAAGATTGACCGGCTTATTTTAACAAGCCTCTGTTGAAGCCAGTTTTGCTAAGCGCTACGCCTGGACTATACAGTAAATGCCATAAAACCTCCTAGCCAAGTTCTAGGAGCTTCTGATGCGTCGTTAATATTGTGCGGGGGTTCTAGAGTTGTCTTGATGGAATACAATTTTGGCCTCTTCTGGTTGAGCCTCTACTTCAACCTAGTCAGTTATTAAAAGTAAAGGTTCGAATGAAGTATTTAATCCGATGGGAGCAGCTCATAATTATTTTGCAATTCCACTAAATACACAGCAAAATCTTCTTGGTCATTAATCCGAACTTGGCGAATGTTTGATCTGGCTCATGATTGGACATTTTTTAAGTTGTTGACTTTTTTATCACCAGTTTCTATTCGCTTCAAAAGTTGATCAATTTTGCTACGTTTATGCGAATGGTTTCAAACGATTCATTCAGATCCTTAAAATGGTAATGAGGTTTTTTTGTAAGATCAATAAACACCATCATAAATTATCATTTCTTTGATCTACTTTTAGTTTGGCAACATTAATAAATCCGATTTCACAAAAAAAAACGGCCGAGTATACTTAAAACTTCAAAACCACATCTGATTCCATAAATTTTTCCGAGAAAACAATTTCACCAATAAAATGCCGCGCAAGATCGATAACCCCCGGCTCGCATGCCTTCAACTCGTTCGACGGCGGCCTGAAAAGTGAAACTGTCCTCGTAGACATAAGACGGGCAGAGCCGTTGCTTTTGAAGTTCGCCGGGTGCACTTTTCGCACTTTCATATTCGCTCATTTTTTTTGCGTTTGGTCAAAATCGGGCGCTTTCTAATGGCATTGTCCAAAAACCATTTTTGCGCAACGGGCGTCGCGAATAGGACAGATTTCCGACCGGTGAAAGGGGTTACGTAACCCATCGGATCGGAAGCCGGCGTTGCGTAACTGGCTTTTAAGTACGGTTAATTATCGGTTTCGTATAAGCGGATTTATGCAAATTTTAAAATTTATCGATTCGTGCGTGCGTGGGCAGGGGTCTGAGATCAATCAGAAATCTCCCGAGGTAGATCGTTGCGAAAGATAACGAGAGCAAAAAAATTAATAGCCATGAAAGTGTGCAAAAACTTCCCTTGATTTCAACTAAACTAGTTATTGCAAAACTTAACTTTGTAGATTGTTTGAAGAAGATAATTACTACACAATTGGTGCAATAATGCATCCATTGGGTAGTTTTATGATTATCAGATACTCTTAATATTTTTTTTCCAGAAGATAGTATGCTCTAAAGGAATCAATTAACATTTTTCTAATGTGTTATTAATTTTCTGGCTGAATGCTTTCGACGTCATATTTTATAGTTTATCTCAAGCACGATATTCTCATAATCCTTTATGCATGCTTCTTTTATATGCCACCTAAATGATTAGATCAACTTATTATCAAAAAATCTTAAAATTATTAATTAACGTCCATTTGAAGAAAGGATTGAAGAACATGAAAGTGAATAGAAAAAAAAAACAACAGGATACTCTTCAATCTGTGCGAATCCTCAGATCTTCGAAAATCAAAGCTTCAATAAGGAATTCAGGAATTCCTCCATTAAGAAACAAAAGGCAGGAAAATAGCTTATTGAAAAACTTGGAAAACTACAGATTAAAAAAAAAAAAAAGCAGAATTTTCAATCTTCCCACTATTGAAAATTTTAACCATAGCGTTAATAGTGTCAAATAACTTTTCATTCATCTGAAGAGGAAAGAATTTTAACAAGCCACTTATGTACCATTAAAAGATTCTATAAATGCTTGCGAAGGTGATAATCGCTTAGCGTTAGGTCTGGACTATACCACAAATGCTATAAAACCTTCCATTCAAGTTTTAGAAGCTTCTGACGCGTCGTTAATGATGTAGTGTTGTCTTGATGGAGTACAATTCTGACCGCAAAAATTTTGCAAACAAATTTTGAAAACCAAAAAGTTATTAAAGATTTTGTTTATGCATTGTAAACAGTTTATCTTTTATAATGATCCAATTTAGCTTTCATCCATTGGTAATTATCACCAACACATTTGATTAGATGCATATACAGAACAACTGTGACAATCTATATAGTACCTTCTTTTATTCCTTCAAAATGACCTATACAAGTTCTTTCAAAACCAAAAAAATCTTATAGTTTGTAGTCTATCTAATGTCAATGGCACTCTGAGTAATGAGCTTCTATTATAACACCTTAACTAAAATTGTGAAGTATGAATGCTCAAAGATAAAACGGAAAATACCCTAAAAGCTACGGAAAATGATTTCTGGAGAAGGGCAGCCGGGAGTTCTAGAAAGGAGAGAATAATCAATGTCAGGATACGAGCGATCATGGGAGTAACACACACCATAATCGAGGACATCAGAGGAAAGATCGTTTGGACTCGTACAAAGTATGCCAGACGAAAAACTCTCAAAACAAATATGGGAATAGGCACCACATGGAAAAGGAGAAGAGGAAGACCTAGGAAGAGCTGGGAAGAGGGTGTCGATATAGAACTGAGAGAGAGCGAAAGAGAAATAGAAGGGGATCTATGGATGGATAGAGAAGAATGGATACTGAAAATCGGAAGACGTTATAAACCGAATTAATAATTTAAAAAACTAATGTTATGAAAAGATTCGGTAAATACCAAAATTCTTTTGAAATATGATTTAATATATAACTTACTTTTAGGGTTTTATTCATTATTTATAAGCTTTACATAAGACTTTTAAGACACTTTTGTCGAAATTGCCTTAAAAGTTGAAATAATGATATTACCATAAAGTTGCAAATAATTAATGATGAAATTATGTCAAATCACTTCCTTATTTTAGGCTTTAATTAATTTTGAGAAACTTTAGGAGGTCTCTTTATTATCTTTATTACCTACATCAGTTGAAATTAGAAACCAATCTCTGGAAGTAAAAATCCTTTGTGGCGATGAAAATTATTTTATGCATAATTTACTGATTTACTGATCCTTTTTTGGATTTAGAAATAAGGTGATGTACTACTTTATACTTAGCCGTTTTGTTTCAAGGCCATACTCATTAATCTGATAGTCACTTTAGCTAAGAAAAAGTAATATTAGCTTTCTTCTTCGAGAATATTTTGACACTGTAATTAGTTCAGTTAATTAAACTTTAGGAACCAATTTTCTCATTATTATACTTCTGTCACTAACTCCTAATTCTGGTCCAATAATATTTAATCGGAACGTAACTTAACACTACAACGACATCTGATCTTCTTTTTCTTCTTTTGATTCTTCCAATTTGTATTATGTTGGCTTGTTGACAGTTTCTTAATTCGGCCATTCTCCTTAACGTCCTCAGGGCAGTATATAAAACCATTATCTTCTAGGCAAATGTTTAGACAATGATCAGGATTTGAAGATTCACGCACTTTTTTCTAATCTGAACAGTTGGGATTGTTGAATTTGTATTTGTTTCTCGCATGATATATTTTTGCAAAAATTTTTGGATTTAGAGATGAGATGGTGTACCACTCTGCACTAAGCTGCTTTTAGAATCACATAAGCCTACTTATCATTATCATCATCAGTAATCACTTAATCTAAAGAACGAGTTGCAATCATTAAATAATTTCTTCGCAAAAAATCTAATGCTGAACTCTTTTGACACAAATGAACTTTGGAAACAACTTTGGCACACACTTTTCTCATTACTAAATCTACTGTTACTAACTTAAAACCCCAATCTAAGCTGACTCTACTTTATCGGCATGTAATTTAATATTAAGATAACAGCCACTCTTCAAAAGTTCACGCACTTCGTCCAATTTTTATCTGTTCTACTTATTGAAGTTTTCTTCACATAAGACTTTTAAGACACTTCGTCGAAATTGCATTAAATGTTGAAATAATGATATTACCATAAAGTTGCCAATAATTAATGTTGAAATCATGTTGAATCGCTTCCTTATTTTATGTTTTAATTAATTTTGAAAAACTCAAATGGGTCGTTTTATTGCGTACAGTAGTTGAAATTATAAACCAATCTCTGCAAGTAAAAATCCTTTGTGGTGATGAAAATTATTTTATGCACAATTTACTGATCCTTTTTTTTGGATTTAGAAATAAGGTGATGTACTACTCTGTACTTAGCCGTTTTGTTTCAAGACCATACTCGTTAGTCTGATAGTCACTTTAGCTAAGAAAAAGTAATATTAGCTTCCTTCTTCGAGAATATTTTGACACTGAACTCTCTGTTTAGTTAATTAAACTGTAGGAACCAATTTTCTCATTATTATACTTCTGTCACTAACTTAAACTCCTAATTCTGGTCCAATAATATTTAATCGGAACGTAATTTAACACTACAACGACATCTGATCTTCTTTTTCTTCTTTTGATTCTTCCAATTTGTATTATGTTGGCTTGTTGACAGTTTCTTAATTCGGCCATTCTCCTTAACGTCCTCAGGGCAGTATATAAAACCATTATCTTCTAGGCAAATATTTAGACAATGATCAGGATTTGAAGATTCACGCACTTTTTTCTAATCTGAACAGTTGGGCTTGTTGAATTTGTATTTGTTTGTTGCATGATATATTTTTGCAAAAAATTTTGGATTTAGAGATGAGATGGTGTACCACTCTGCACTAAGCTGCTTTTAGAATCACATAAGCCTACTTATCATTATCATCATCAGTAATCACTTTATCTAAGGAACGAATTGCAATCATTAAAGGATTTATTTACAAAAAAAATCTGATGCTTAACTCTCTTCGCACAAATGAATTTTGGAAACAACTTTGGCACACACTTTTCTCATTACTAAATCTTCTGTTACTAACTTAAAAACCCAATCTGAACCAACTCTACTTTATCGGCATGTAAATTATGTTAAGATAACATCCAGCCTTTAAAAGTTCACGCACTTTTTCCAAATATTTATCTGTTCTACTTATTGAAGTTCTCTTAGTGCGCTCATTGTCTTTATTAACCTGACGACCGTGTTTGATTACTTATCTCGAAAGTAAATAATCGAACATTAAGACGATGCTTAGTGTTTAAACGTTCACGCACTTTCTCCAAATTTGATTACTTCTGCTTGTTAAATTTGAATTTGTTTCTAAATTTCTGGGGGGATTTAGCTGATGCACTTTGTCCTTTTCCTTTAGGATCATATACATAGGCGTAGGTACCAACACCAGTAATTACTTTATCTAAAAAGATAGAAACGACTTGCAAACGTTGAACCTAAATCTATTCTAGTCTAAAATCCAAAAGCAGTTCATAGCCAAATCATTTTCACTAAGGTAGTCAGTCTTGAAAGGGTCACGCAGTTTATGAATTTTTTTAAATTAATTTTGCTTTTTGAAGATATCTCACGGCCATCAGCTTCAACATCCTTGCGGTCGCATTTAAACCACTTACCTCGAATCCAACGATATTTAGTATTCAAAATTAATCTTCTTTTTTTTATATTTGATCGGTTTGGCTTGTTGAATTTGAATTTGATTCACTAGCATGTTTTGAATGTAAAGATTTTCTGGTGTAGCAGTCTGCATTTTACCACTTTCTTCTAGGATCGTACACATAGGTACGAGTGTCAATGCTTGTAATCACTTTACCTAAAAGGATTTCTTGCAAAAGAAAATCTGATGTCGAACCTTCTTCAGCCAAATGAACTTTGGAATAAACTTTTACATTATTAGATCTTCTGTTACTAATAAAGAGCATGATTGCGACAGTTACTACGTGGTAATCCATACTTACACTGATTTGTTTAAATTCTTCTGTTACTAATTTAAACACTCAAGTCTGTCCGAGTCTGTTCATCTGCAGGTAATTTAGCCCTAAGATGGCAGTCAGTGTTTAAAAGATCACGCACTTTCTCCAAATTGTTATCTGTTGCGCTTAATTCACACAGGTTTTCTGTGGAGAGAGTTACAACAATTTTGAGTGATTTAAATGCTTGTTGAAGATCTCCTAGCTCAGCTTAGTTTAACAGCAGATTTTAAATCTATTACGTATCATCTGGTAGAAAAATATTCTAACATTAAAGCGGCTGTTGATGTTTTAAATGTTCGCACTTTCTTTAAAATTTCCAGTCTATTGTCTGGTTTGCTTTTTGTTGTTGAATACGAATTAGTTATTATTATCATTCATATTCATCTGTTGGCTGTTCTCTTCATAGATCTATTTTGTAGGACAAAGCTAACCCTGATTAGAATTTTGTGAGCAGTAACCTCACTAGGAATTCTACGTTTATATACGCGTTCCCTTGATTATTAATTAATTTATTTATTAAGTAGCAAATAGAAAAACCATTTCAGGTGTCAATTGATTTAAAGGGTGCTAAGATGGCCAAAAGGCATCCATTTTGAAGATGATGGCCTCATAAAGACCTTCAGCACGTTGTAGGAAGCTTTTCAGCATGACCATCGACTTCAACATCTTTGTGGCCAACTTTAAACTCTTGTTTCAGAGCAAATAATCCAATACCAAGATGACAGTAATTGTTTCAAACTAATTTTTCCAAATTTTATAAATGTCAATTCAATGTCACCTTAATGGTGTCTCTATCTTGATGGAAATCTGAAGGTCTGTAAACTTTATAGTAACATTTCCTTTGCCTGTCTTAAACTGCGCTTCGGTGACATTTAAGGAAGATAATAAATTCTGCAGTTATTTTGATATATTATAACCTATAAGATATCTAAAATCATGTTTTCTAATTCTTATTATTCAATTTTTGAATTGAACCTGTATAAAAAATATCCTCAATCACGTGCTGACTGATTAACGAGGTATTGACGGCCGTTAAATCATTTCCGCTGTAAACGCCGCCGATGAAAGTGAAAGACCGGAATTTCGCTGCCCACGCCAATTGCAGCAAATCGATTGTCAACGATGGTCACGAATATCGGAGAAATTTCGTGATCGGTCTGATTGAAATCTATCAATGGGAGGATGGCTAGTGTTACAACATGGAATTAATTAGAGAAAAAATCGTGTGGGACGACGTCCATTACCGCCTCGGGACATCACACTGAAACGAAGAAGAAAAAAACCCGATGGGAGAAATTCGAGCGTGTCGACGATAGCCCAACCAGGTGTAGATTATCTGTCACAATTTTGAAATTTAATTTCGTAACGGATACCCTGAAAATCGATTAACCCAGAGGTGATCAATAATGAAGAATTATACGCGATTGTATTACGTCCGTGTAATAGAAGCCATCATCGGTTGAATGGTGTATTGTTTATTATTAACGGTCGCTGTGAGAAAATCATATTTGAAAAATTGGTAATTACGGGACACCTGGTGAGCGGTCTGAAATTTTGGATTGTGGTGTGGTGAGTAAAGGAATCTTCGCCAATCAACCCATAACAATTATTATATCGCGAACTAGGTAACACGGTAAGGACGATTTAATGCATTGCTCCGACAATCGAGCAAGTGATTGATCCTTAAACTGGGTTAAACGTTTTTACTGTAATGGAAAAGTTTTACAATTATTGTCTGGATTAATTAAAGATGGAACTGGGTGCACCATAACATCTATAGATTTATTCTGGACTTACAAGTGATGTTTTCAATCAATCAGAATCGCTATCTTTCTCCTCGTCTTGTCACGTTCGTTAACCGGATTAGAACATGTGTGGTTATAACATCTGATTTTGAAGATCCACATCTGGTTGGTAGAGAAAATGTACTAAATATGTTTAAGGATGTCCTAAAATCAGGTCATGTCTATCAAAACAAATTTGAATAGTATTTTTTAAGAAATATAAGCTAAGCTGTGTCTAAAATAAATAAAATAAACAAGAAGAAATAGGATTTAGTACATTTGTCATATAGCTTTAAACTATTACTATTATTATTTATAAAAATGATTAATTTGATGAGCTAAGCTTCACACTTTCTATTTCAAAGATTTCCCATGATCGTCCAAAATTGTTGATAGGAAAAAAAGCATGGTACTTAAAGCCAACATTTGATTTGTACAAACGACCAATCTATCTGCTTGTAATTGGTATTTGATTTATTGATTGACGTATTTCCTGGTAATAAATTAATCGAAAAACGTTGCATCGTACAGGTAGATAATGTCCTCTCGTATTTTATTACTTTTCGAATGGAACGTCGCTGTTTTTTTTAAATCGTATCTTTTTCCTACTAATATTATTACGTTACGAAACAGTCGAGGCTTAAACCTGAACAATCAGTAGAGTAGTGTAATAAATTGGAACCGGCGTTGGCCAACAACGTAAAGTCGTCCAATTTTCGAATGCACGCGTTACCCGGGGGCTCCCCGGCGTCGACTTTTCATTGTTGGCTGTTCGCATGACCGTTCTCACAGTAAATAATTTTTTAGCTGAAATAATTACAATTGTTAATGATAGCCGTAGAGGAAGTGCATATACACATACACACGTGTACACGTGAACCGTGCATAATTCCAGTTGGTAATTACGGGAGTATCACGAACGGAACACCAAGGACTCTTCAAGTTCATTCCTTGAAACGTTGCATGAAGGAAATGCGAATTTTCGCACAATTATTTTATGCTGGTTTTTCATTAAGAATAGCATACAAGAAATACTGGTATATTTACTCAAGCTTTTTTTGACAATCATCAATTAGGGTAGTGGTAGACATGATCAAAAAACGATGTTGAGATCAATTAGATATTTTCGTAAAATACATTTCCAAACCGGTAATTTTTTCCCTCCCATGTAAGTAAACGAAAGTAGTGAAGCGTGCACACGCTTTTGAGTCTAGAAGGGCCCACACCCAACCCCGGGAGAAACCACTTTCTCCTGTCTGTTTCGTTAAAACAGTAATTACGCGATATTATAATCGGAGCATAAAACCGTGAGCACGATCTCGAAATTGCGTATTCCAACCACGTCGCCGAGCTGCCAATTAAGTAGAAAACTGAAAAACAAACACAAAGTGACCATAATGTATTGTTATTAAAGTATATACCAATTTCGATTCTTAAAGAAAAACTCTTCGAGATCTAGATAATCTAAATCACTACTTGGAATTTTATACATGAGTAGAATTTATTCATAAAAATATTTTCTAAGGTATGTCTAGCTAAGTTAAAATAAAACACAAGTATTCTAATGTAGTTATCTGATGGAAAATTAGGACAAGCTTTTATTTTCTCCTAATTCTTGGTACTGTCAGTGAGTGAAAAGGTCCAAAATTGAACAGGAAGTGATGCAAAAATTCCATCCGTAATGCTTCTAGTCAATCAATGCGATGACAATTTGTAGGTGGTTTTATCTGATCAACGACAAAAAAAATTGTCTCGACTTCATTGTTTGTAGTATCTAGCATCACTAATATTTCCTGTTGTAAAAAAGAGGAAGGACGTGGGCGATACCCATTGTTCCGCAGCTACCTGTACTCCGCAAAGGCATCAAGCCACTTCCTCGGCCTTATCTAAAAGCCATTAGAAAAGGTAGACTTTATCATTCCGTAGGTCCGTAAGTGGCTGATGACCGTAAAATTTATTAGGTTTGATGTTTAACCCATTGAAGCGAGTATTCGTATTAAGATGCAAATTTTTTGGAGCGATTCGGCCTTTTTAATACCCGACCCTGGACGGGGCATATAATTCGTCCCGTCGTCCAGCTATTATCGTCGTCGTTTTATTCTATTTTTTCGGTCGAGGGGCCTAACCGATAAATTTGAAATATCTCCTCTTTAGGTGCCACACGTGATTATGCTAATGCCCGTCCCGGGGCCCTCCGCGTGAGCCAGAAAGAGAGGGCCGCGAGGAGCCAAGACAGCCAGATAAAAGGGTGTAAGATTTATTGGCCGAAGAAAATAGAAACGGCCTCCACGGACGAGAAAAAAAAATCACCGCGTCTACGTGACAGAAGTCAAATATGCCACGGGACGAAATCCAAAACGAAAATTGAATTTTAAACATCACCGAAATCACATTAAAATTGCGTTATTATCATTTAAACGATAGCCGGCGACGGCCATAAAATAAACTCGAGGAGATAAACGTGTCGTGAGTCAAGTAAAATTTGAATTTCTCAAAACTATGAATCATTAGTGGACTACGAATTCCTGCTGTATAAATATTTCGGTTCGGTTTATTATCGCGCATTAAAATGCCTAAGATAATCAGCTTATGGTTCTACAAATATTTATCTTGATGGTATTTGTTAAAAATGCTATTTTGCAAGATCTTCCGAAGTTGTTCAATTCAAAATCTAAAATTTATCTTTAAAATTCCATAGATTACGTTGCTTGCTTGCCAAATACTACCAGTTCTTCAATCAAAATCGTTATCGATATATTATTTTTGACACTCATAAATCAATAACTTAGCTACTAACTTTTGCATCTCGACTATTTATTACTTTTTAGGAAAAATCATATTGAATTATCTCCTCTCCATTACTAATACAGTTTTGATAATAAATTTGTGGTTAACCATATAAAAATGACAGCGATCATAATTACTTGATAATTCTGAAGGTTAAAACACTTAGAATGTTCTTGAATAAGGTTCTCATGTAACTGTGGTGAAACTAAACTAAACGTCATAAATGAAACTAGTTTGAAAATGACAAGTTAAAATTTTCGAAACTAGTCACTAAATAGTTCCAATTATACAACGTAAAAAAGTGTTTCATTTGTGCTTTGTGATGTATAACAAAGCCTCCACCGTTAATAGTTTAAACTAATCTTACGATATTTGTTGAATTGATTTCTTATCTAACCAGTGATGTATTAATTAGATTCTTGATTAAAATAATACTAAAGCTTTTTATATAAGCACTTACTATATTTTTAGTATTAATTAGATTCTTGATTAAAATAATACCAAAGCTTGCTGTTTTTATCGATAGTTTTTAAAGTGTTTTTTTTTAGTGTTTTTATTATTATTGAAGGTATGTTTCAATTATTTTACATGTACTACTTAATCAAAGTCTTCACTTACTCCACAGAATCTTGAAATGTGGACAGGGAAAGATACTATAATAACACCGCACAATTATATATCTTCTCATCGAAATATGTTCATGTTATATGCACATACGAAGGACAACTTGTAATCTTTGCAATACTAGCAAACACCTGTTTACCGTGCCGGACGGGGCGTCGCTTATTTGGTTTGATACCTAATAATTCTTATCCGGTTTACATACTAAATTTGTGATTTGCTTTTAAATTCTAAGCACCAATTACATTTAAAATAGTTTTGTTAATTTTTTCTAAATTAATAACAAGTTGTTTTCTAAAACTACAGCAAATGAAAGAATTGTTTTAAATTTTTGAAATGCATCTTACTACAATTTTTATAATAAGTTTTGATAGCAATTGCACTTATTGAGGTAAGTAAAACTTGTATTCAATTCGGTTTTACTTACCTCAATAAGTGCAATTACTGCCAAAATTTATTCTAAAATTGTATGTTTTGTAGATTAGACGATGTAATATGAACATTTACCCATCCTACATATAAGTAGCTACTTTTACCGCTAATACTGCTTTTGTTTCCAAAAATTTAATCGTAGTGTCAACATCTTGTTTGTATTAAAGTTATTGAAGACATTTCTTTCATAATCTCTAAAAAAATTATAAAAATATAATTTCCAATGTAGTATCACAATAGATACAATTTTTAGAATATTTTTTGACAGCAATTACACTTATAGGTTTAAGTAAAAATTAATTCAGTGCAACCCTTGCGTATGTTTTATAGATTGGAGGGTGGGATAGTGGCCACCCACCCACCCTACATATATACAGCTACTTCTTTCAATGTTACTGCTTTTGTTTCCCAAAAATTTAATCCCAGTTTTAGTAGTGATGTGTTTTGAAAATATAAAACAGTGTTTGAGTTTAAAATTTAATGTATAAGTAGGGTGGGTGGGTGGCCACTATCCTACTCTTAGATCTGTAAGACATACGCGAGGGTGTTACTAAATTATTTCTTATTCATATGAAAGAAGAAGAAATATTGGAACTTATCAAACTTACTCAAAGAAAATTATGCTTTTAAACTAACAGCATTTTATTTATAGAGAAGATAACGAAGATTTTACTTCAAAATTTTTAAATGGATTTATTTATAAAATAGTACAGTGAATTTCAGCTAAATATATCGATAAATATAATTTTTATAAGAGTTTTTGTCACAATTACTCTTACTCGAGGTTATTTTGTCTTTAACCAAACAAATTCTTGATTTGTGGTGAAGATAATAAAGATTTTCTTTTAAAATCTGCAAATATATTTTTGACACCAATTGCACTTATTTTTGTAAGTAAAAATTCATTCAGTACAACCCTCGCGTATTTTATTGTGGTTGGAGGGTGAGATAGTGGCCACCCACCCACCCTACATATATACGGCTACTTCAATCACTGTTACTACATTTGTTTCAAAAAATTTAATCGCAGTGTTAGTGTTGATGTATTTTGAAAATATAAATAAAATATTTGAGTTTAAAATTTAATATATATGTAGGGTGGATGGGTGTCCACTATCCTACCCTCAAATCTGTAAAACATAAGCGAGGGTGTTACTAAATTATTTCTTATTCATATGAAAGAAGAAGAAATTTTGGAACTTGTCGCACTTATCAAAGAAAATTATGTTTTCACACTAACGCCATGTCGTTTATAAAGAAGGTAACGAAGATTTTCTTTCAAAATCTTTAAATAAATATCTTTATAAAATAACACAGTGATTTAAAATTTGATTTATCAATAATTACAATTTTTTGAAAAGTTTTTATCACCTATTTCTCTTCAAGCAAATTTTGTTTTTAACAAAACGCCTTCATGATTTGTGGTGAACATAATAAAGATTTTCTTTTAAAATCTCAAAAAAAACTATATATTATACTTAAAACATTGATTTTCAACGTAAAAGATTAACACATAAAAATTTTATAATGGTTTTATCAACTATTGCATTCATTCGAGGGAAATTCAGTTTTTTAAACCAACGCCATCATGTCTCTAGTAAGGATAACAAGGAAATTTGCTACTACAATTAGTTTTTTGTTTATTATACTCGAAATACTAATAAATATTATTTAAGTTTTTCATCAAACTCGAACGTCAATATATCAAACTTTTTGAAAATTTAAAGGCACCCATGATTTTAATTAAACTTTTATATTTATCATAATATAATCTTTACAATGATACTCAAATTTCTTTAAATGTAAAGTACATTGCGAAAGTTAGATTTTCAACGTGGTTCAAATGTTTTATATTCTGTTTGTTTAGTCAATTCACACATAAACTTCTCAAACACCTGTTTTTGAGATTTTAATACGGTCACATACGCCTCCAACTTAAAATTTATTGATAAACACTAAACTTCTTGACATTAAACTAATATATACCAAATGTTTTAGTTTAGTGTTTATCTAAATTTGCCACGCTCGCAACCATTCAAATTATAAATTTTCCTGTAATTTCAAGTAGGCTGCGAAAATTTTAGTTTCAACTTGATAAACACTAATCTGAAACACATAAAGTATGTTAGTTTATTGTTTATAGAAATTTGTCATGATCCTTATGATAAAATTTGTTGAAATTTCAAGTATAATGCAAAAAGTCTATTTTCAAATTAAACTCATTTTTTTGTTTCAATTCGATTAGTTAAGTCAAATATTGTAAATATTTAAAACAATTTAAATGCAATATATATATATATATATATATATATATATATATATATATATATTGAAATCCAATCTAGTTCCCTATGCATTTAGTTAGAATTTTCAACTAAACAAATATTTTGAAATATTAAGTAAAGTATAAAAATAACATGTTTAATATGATTCAAGTTTTTTGTTAATTCTATTGGTTCAATCAAAAACAACTCAAATCTCGAACTGATGGACGTAATATTTTTTTAAATTTAAATCTTGTCACCTATGTTTCCAACTAAACTTCTTTAATGATCATAATACAATACTTTTGTTTTGAAAATTTCTGTCTCTAATTATACTTCTTCAAAGTAGTGATGTAATATTTGTGTTGGTACTTATGTTTCTTAAAAATTCAAGTAAGTTATAAAAATTTCCCTTTAAACACAAACTTTTCTTTTAAATATATAATTAATTAAAATCTGCACCCTATGCTTTACTAACATTTTTTTTATTTAAGAAGATGGAAGCTCCCTATTAGTATTTAACATTCTTAAAATTTTACTGTACATAATATGTACAGTTTTAACTATAATTCATGTTTTATTTTAATTTAGCAAAAACTAATAACTTTTTTATCAAGTAGAATATTCGTATTTCTATTCTAATTTCTTGAAATTTCACTGAGAATCCAAATATATAATTGTCTAGATAATTTTATGAAGATAGAATTTGTTTAACTTTCCTCAAAGTTCACTCAAAATAAAATGTATATATTTTACTATAATTTGGAGGCTTTTTAATTCAGAAAAATCTAATAACTCTTTTGTTTATGGAGCTGAATATTCGTATTTCTAATCAAATTTCTTGAAATTTCACGTAGAACCTAAACATATTTATAATTGGCACTAATTCAAATTTAATTCAATTCAAATATTTCTTTTTCTAATTTTGTTAATAACATTTATACATTAGTAGAGACTAAGCATACAATAGATAAATTATTCTTTAAAAACGGTATGCAATTATCTCGTACACGAAAGTTTCTCTAGTGATGACTTAAAATAACTTTCAAAATAAAATAAAACGAATAACTTTCTTTATATCACTTTTTTTTAAGTTATTCGTTTTATTTTGAATCATAAAAATGTATCACGAAGTGAAAACCTCTACAATTATTTATTTAAAATAACTTTTCAGATCTAGAACTATAATCTTGTATGGACGTTTTTGCTATAATTTTAATGTGATAATAAGTATTTATTAATAGGTAATTGTGGATACATTATTATTAATAAATGATTGTAAATAATAAATCTGTCGAAACTATAGTCACAATAAAGTTAAAAAGTGTGTGATATATAAAAAGGTATTTACAATAATTTATTAGTATTTATTAATAGCATAAAATTATGAAAAAATAAACTAATAATAATCGCACGCAAATTATTCAAACTGTGACAACATAGAATTTTTTGAAAAATGAATTATCTGATGATTTACTAGTTTCTTTTTATAATTTAACAAAATTTACTTCTTTAAGATGTAGATTATTTAAACTTCTGCTCAAATTTTTAGAAATTTCACTCAGAACCCAAACGTATTGGCGCTATAATTCAAATATATTTTCTAAATTTTTAGTTTGATTATAAACAACTCTTCTACATCAGCCAAAACTGAACAACAAAATAAGTTCTTATTTAAAATAAAAACTGCATGCAAACGATTTGAGTGCAGCAATTTTAGAAAAATATTCTCAAATGAAGGCTTTAGGTAACATTTTTTAGATCAAGAATTCCTTGTTTGTTTAGAAATTTTTGCTACAATTTAAATGCAAAATTTTATTTTAACGTGATTGTAAGTATTTATTTGTTGAATAAAATTGTGAAAACGAAATATTTTTTTTAATAATCATATGTTAATTTTTAAAACTGTAATAATAGGGAACATTTTAGCTTATTAGGTAATTGTTGAAATATATTTCACAAGTTACTTTTGTTCACAAATTTATCTAGTAAATAAAAATAAATTTGTGAACGAAGTATTAGTGTTTTCAATACAATTTTATTATTACGTAATTACTAGCATTTTTTTTAAATTCTTTAAGAATATTAGTGTATATGCGCAAATTTCTTGTAATTTTACAGTGAGTACAAATATATACTATTTAAAATGTCGCCAAAACTTGTTTCCTTCCACATCTACGCCTTTAATCCACCAGGCGATTTCCTTCTCTTCAACTCCTCAAACTCTCTCTCCACTTCCTCTTTTGTGAAGTTTACTACCTCTCCCATTTCTTCCGTCCTCCATATCCCTCTCGGATTGCCACTCTCTTCCTTACACTTCTCTGTCCACTTTTCCAGGTCCACCTCCACCTACCTATTCCTTCCCTGCCTCTTTAATATCTTCTACATTTCCGCTTCGGTTTTATATGTTCTTGCTTCTCCACATCCCTCTTCTTTTTCTCCTCACAGACTCTATCATATCTTTTTTTCGCTTTCCATAACTTTCTCCCATCCTTGATTTCGCCTCTGTACTCATTCCTCGTCCTCCTCAACTCCGCCTTCGCCCTTCTGCACTCTTCATCAAACCACCCACTCTATCCTACCCGTTCACCTTCCTCCTCCTACCACAACTAACTATGGCTTACTCCAACACTTCCATTGACCCAACTTTCTCCCATTTAACCTCCTTCAGTTTCTCTCTCATTTTCTCAACGCTCAGCCTCTCTTCTTACCGCTCTTTTTCTTCCTCTCACCTTATCCTTATCCTTATTTCTACATTCAGTGGTCAATGGTCTGAGCCCCACAAATAAATATTTTTTAAAATTAACAAAATAGGCCGTTAGATTATGCGTGAATTACAGTTGTATATTTTTTGCACTGTTTCTGCTTCAGCAGTCCTTAACCTATACCAAAATTTTGTAACACATATAAGAGTAAGCTGGGGATTAATAAATAGTTATGATTACTTCACGATCAATGTGGTACTCACTGTATTTACACACTAGAAAAATGTATTTGACTTAATTTTCTACATTCATTATTTATATGTCTTTTGCCACGATAGCATCTACAAAACTCTTGCGGGTTTGCATCAGTCGCTTACTTAATATTCTACACTGTAGTAGTAGTAGCAGTAGTATATAACTATCGACCACGTGGTCTTTCCACCGTGGTATTTGTGTATTTGTGTGTGTATGTGTGTGTAAATGATCTTGTTACTTTGAAGGAACAATATATCCGAATGGCGAATAGTATTATATCCCAATGGTACCGGTTCTCTATCCAATTTCTTACCCTATACTACATTGATTATCTCAATTTTAGAATGATTAAAAGTTGTTTTCTTTCAGTTATGTGCATGCGCGTGGTGTTCTATGAGTTTAAAGTTTAGGATTTTACTTGTCAGCATTTCCAAAGTGTGATGTTTTGTATTTAATTATTTGTTTCTTTTACAATATATTAAGAGAATATAATTAAAATATAATTATAATTTTGACGTAAGCGTTCCATGAAAGTTCACCTACTAGAATATTCTTCCACTCTAGATTTTTTCTGCATTTCAGATGTTCTGAAATCTTGACCTGGCCATAAACTACTGATAGTCATTTTAGCTATATTTTAATTTTGCTATTTAATGAATCAGAATAATCTGTTGCCACTATTACCAAAATATCATTTGTAAATAAGACAATATATTCTGGCAAATCAATGACAAAATGTAAACATGCAGTGGATCCAAAACGGACCCTTGTGGTACACCGTAAATTGTATTCTTGTTCGAGAATTTTATTTGACTTATTTCAACAAAAACAAACGTCTATGTAATAAATAAGAAATAGGTCAATCAGATACATGACGTCTGAATTTCTGAATGTCAAACGCTAGGATGATAATACATACAAGAACAGAGGGCCAACTCTGTTGATTTCTGGCGCATAAAACGTAAAAATAAAATCGTTAACGATAGTATTTAAAAAAAAGATATGTAGACATTTAAGTAGATATCGAGGTTTCTAGCAACTTAGAAATGACAACAGTTATAAATATGGTTGCGTACTTTCGTAATTCCTCATTATTTTGAGACAATCGAAAGAAATTCTTGTGCTGGTTTCATTTAAAAGGTATAAAAGGTATAGAACAATAACATTAATTATTGATTTTATTACTTTATAATAAAATGAATCAGGATCAGATGCATTTTTTAGAGTATTAAATGCATTGTAAATATTATAGATTTATTATTTAATATTTTTGTTTTGTTAATAGTAAAAGTAATGACTTTTTTATTACTTCGGATATTTTTCAAAAAAAAAACGATTCAGCTATCCAAGAGTTAGATCTTCTTGAGATTCCATCTTAAATTGGTTATTACGATTAATTAACTTCTCACTTAACCCGTGGTAAGACATTTTTATGTTATTAAAAGGATTAATTAAGCACTTGATTATGTTTCACTATTTTTAATGTATGCATTCGTCGTAACTTGTGACGAGTTTTTGTATCCCAGCTTTATGTTCCTCCACCACAAGTGTAATCTTTCTTTACTGATAAAAGCTCCTTGAGTTTTGTAAGCAATTGGTTTTCCTAAGTTGAAATTACGACACCAGCGTCGAAATATTGACGCCTTAGTTACTTTTGTCCCATATACTTTCTTCAATTGATTATTAACATCGCACAGTCACACATTTCTTGCGTCGAGTTCTAAATTCATAACTGGCGGCGTTCTTTATTTTCTTGAACGTTATAAACACTCACAAAAACAGCACAGTCAATACCAGCGAGACGCATATTTGCATATAAACTGCTGAAATGCAACTGACATGTTAGCACACATAAACCGCTTACTCTATTCGCCAACGCTCCGCACGGTGAAAACGGGTACTAATTTCCTACTATTCCTCGGAAACATATATTATAGTTTTCATATTATCATAAATATAATGCGGTCCGTCCCAAAAATTGGTCAAAATGATATTAAAAAGATATAAAATTATCTGGATGTGGATAATTATTGCTGCCTTCTCAAAATCTTGGTGCAAGAAGGGTTTGAGTGGAAGAACATAATTTGCTTTGTGCTTCTTTCGTTCAAAATTTTGCGTTTGGTTTTTTGTAATTAATTATTTTTTTTGTGTATTTTTTAGAAAAAAGACCAAAGGCAGATAAATAAATAATTTGGGGCAGAAAGACCGATTGTCGATAGCCCAAACGGACAGACTAACCATTATATTCCATTTGTCAATGTTTTTAATTGTATATATAGTTGTCTGAATAAAGATGTTATTCTCTCTCTAAATAATTTGTACATCAGAAATTATGGCACAATACAACTAAGTTGTAATTATTTACTTATCTATGATCTACCCGAAATAATTCTTTAAATATATAAGGACGGAGAATAAAATAGAATAGAAAAGAATTTCAATTAATTTAGAATCTAAATTTGTTGCAATATAATACATTTTTGATATACGACAAAATCATAAAATTAACAGTTAATTTTATCCAATGATGAAAACTTAATTATAAAATGAAAAATTATAATAATTTTATAATAGACAATTTTAATTATTTTTCGATGTTAATATTATTATTTTTCATGGGAAAATTTGAATCCCCAAATATACATATGGATTTATTAATAGGCGAAAGAAATTTTGAATTTCTCCTGCGCGTTGTATTTTTAGGTTTTCTAATAATACTTATGCGATAAATAATCTCGTGCGTATATTTTTCTTCTGACGTATTGAAAACTATCCGTCATAAATTACCACGATTCCTAATATAACCACCAATATATTAAGCTCACTGATTTACTTGAGAAAATATTATTTATAGTGTTGGTAATAATTACACATTAATAGAACGTTTAATTTCAGTCGTGACAAAAAATGACAAATAAATATTAAAGTATTACCTTTATTCCAACAACAAACCACGAACCAGTTTTGATCGTTTTAGGAACTCACCAGTGAAAAGTAGTTAAAGACAGAGAAATGAAGTTTCTATCTGTAATCATTAGTTTTTCAGCGAATAGCGTATAGATTTTTTGTATATATAATTTTTTAAGAAAGGAGTCCAAAGATGTATTAATAAATAAGTAAGAAATGAATATTGCCCATTTTTTGTATTTTTTTAAGAATAAACACTTTTACTTTTTTAAGATCCAAGATTTTTTTAGATAGTAGTACTAGTAGTAGTAGTATTTGGCTATCAAACATGTATTCCTTTGGATAGTATTAACACGAATGTGGTCAATTTGATTCCTCTTGTATATTTCTTTTCAACCAGCTCATTCATAATTTCAATTTAATCCCTCTGGTATATTTCTTTTGTACCATTCATAAAATTTACATGATCGATGTATTCAATTAAATCCGCCGGCCCGCGCGAGACAATGCATTCCGCCGTTGGAGTGATTGATGTTTGCCATAAAAAATAAATTGCAAAACGAAATTCTGCACACTCCCAAAAATTCCCCCCTCGAGTGCGGCACGTCCTCGACTCCAAAAAAAAAATCGCGGCGTTGAAACGCCGATCGATAACTCTTACAAAAATCTCTTGGAAACGCATATCCATGCCGGGACAACGTCCATGATGTAACCTTGTGTTACTTTCCGAAGAAAGTTGTTTGAACTCACACTAATCTTTACGATACCAGACACGTTTATGGCACCCGAGTTATGTCTCATTTTTCGACGTCGGAGGGTTGATATGAATACAGTTATACAGTAGACGTTTTTTTCTTGTACATAATCATCACATGTGTAAGGTCACATAAGTAATCTTTTTAATGGTGTTAAAAGATGTTTAGTCTAGACGATAAAGAAATCGTTTTTTTGGGTTATTTATTAGTTACAATTTTCGATTTTGGACAATTAGTGGTTTTTATCTTGATTCAAAAGTGTTTAAATGATACTTTTATTCACTTTTTATAAAAATTGATAATTGTTTTACTTGTTTTGAAGTCTAATTTACATTTTGTTATTATTTTCTAAATAAAATGTATCTTTTATATTTGCTTCAACGAAAAATTAGTTTAGTTTAATATATGCTTCTTTGGGTTAAAAAAATGTATTTTTATAACCGTAAATCTCCTACACATTTTTTAGCCCAAAAGAACGTTTATTACAAAACATTTTAAGAACTTTTTACATTACTTTTTGCAAATACCCCGAAGGATGTCTTATTTTTAAACTGGGACTACACAAAAGTTTCAAATTTCTCGAGGGTGGTCACTTTAGTCACATTAGCCTTCTTTAAACTGATATGGGAATTATTTGCTCAAATCCTCCAGACACTTTCAAATCCTTTACATCTGCTACAAAATACGCCAAACAATAATAGAGCTTCGAATTATTTTTCAGAGTTTTACTCCAGCATTGCCCAAAACATTTACTTCCTTCCAGCATCAACTTTAGCTGATGAAAATCAAACAACTCTTGCTCTGCTGTGGCATGGTTTTTTAATGCAGAAAATTGGGTATCTTATGACATTTGTTTTTTAGACAGTGACCTTAAAGTTTTATATTTCTATCTTGATAGCCATTGTTCTAAGTCTTTACGCTGTATTTCTTCTTCGTTCAATCTGAGTTTTGGAATATACCTATGAAGAATTTCATCTATTCTACTCATTACATTACTCTTATTATACTTGATTATTAAGGCTTTCACTTTGTAATAATATTTTTTTCTGATTTAAAGTTACTTTTAATATATTCCTATATTATTTTTGGGAGCAGCCAAATTTGAATTAAGAAAAGAACCAAGACGTAGATTCTATCTACGATGATGCTCGCTAAAGTATAGGTGTACACACTTGATTTACTGTTGAAAACATGTGAAGATTTAGGTCCAAGTCTCTTTCATGGTCAAAAGACCACCTTCAACAAACAACGATTGTATAATCGATTAATTTCTTATATTTACAAACATCTTTATTGCAGACAATTTTACATAGTAAAGCAGCAATATAACAAAACAATTGAAAAAACGAAAATTTCGACTTGAGGGTTTTCAGCCTTAATTTCCTATTTAACCCGTGTTGAAAAATTTTTGTATTAACTTCCATGCTTTTTTTTAAATTTTCTCCGACTAATTTAGAATATTGATCATTCTCAAAGAAAAAGTCGGGGAGAAAAAAACAGTGAAAACTAAAACCAATTAAGTTGAACAGCAATTGATTGTTATGTTCATTAGTTTCACCTCATCGTCGTATAGTGGATGTAATGCTGTCGTCTTTCTCTTGTTGATTTTTTAAAATTTTGAATTCTTATTGAAATCGGTTAGATCTAAGTTTTTATTTCTTATCAACCCAATAACAAAGAAGTACCAAAATTGTTCTTCTATCTATTGAAATAATCCATTAGTACGATGATGTACTTCCTTCGTTCGTAAGACAAAAGTAATGATACAGCAACAGTTTATGCTTACCAAACAAACTATTTCTTATCCCATAGTTTCTCATCTATTTTAAATTCTTCTAATGGAATCCTTGTAGTTTATTCGAAGTCTTCTACATACTTGTCCATTATCAGTATTTTCTCCACTTTTGATATTCTGTCCGTAGATGTGAGAATCTACATCCGTTCATTCTGGTTCCTTGAATTGTAAGATGAAACTTTACAGCAGTCTGTGATCTAATATATTTATTTTATTAATCTTTGCGTTCCTTTCTAATAAAATATCATAAAAGCTATATAGAAAATTTGAAATAAATACCTAAAATTTTATCTAAAAGGAGAACGAGCGGAGGGAGTTCACTTCTTCATATGATCTTCGACTCAAACCCATGAATAGATTTCATCAATACTGCTTCTATTTACTTTTGTTCAGTTATTTTGTCAGTTTTTGCAGAGAGAATATTTTAGCTGTTTATGTCAGAATAATAGATATATGACAATAGGATAATGCTTCTAATTTCAGTATAATTTTATGAATTTCCTGTCATGCTGGATTATATGTTTTACTTCATTTTATCAGAAGTTTAAAAATTGGAAACCCTTTCCTAATTTTTCTAAAACTTCTCTATTTTCTAGTAAATTTCTATAATTTTTCATACTACTTGAATCTCTTTTGATCAAACGTTGTTAATATAGTATTTACAATGTTTTGATCCTTAAGTCTGTGTATAATATTAAAGTTTTATGGTATTGTTGATTTGTTCTACCTTAATGCAAGGCTATTTCTTGTTTCTAAAGATATTTTGGCATTGGTTGGTATTATTCATCCTCGAGTACATTTCTACAATTGTTTTTACTACTTGAATCTCTTTTGATTATGCGTTGTTATTATAGTATTTACAATATTTTGGGCTTTAAGTCTGTGTACAATATCAAAGTTTTATGGTATTCTTGACTTATTCCGCCTCAATGGAAAGCTATTTCTTGTTTCTAAGGATATTTTGGCATTAGTTGGCATTGTTGGTCCTCTAATACATTTTATACATCAAAAGAACTTTAAAATTTTGTCGCGTCACTGACTTATTTACTCTCAACCTAATCTCCTTATTTCTCAAAATATTTTGGCATTCCTAAGTATTATCGGTCTTTAAATATATCTTGTACGGCATCTTATCTTCTTGTCTATAACTATGCGAATCTGCATCCATGCTCCTTAATTGCATACTGTTATCTATTATAGAATAACGCTTCCCAGTTCAGTATAATATAATGGATTTATTTCATGTTGGTTTATATATGCTTTTCTTCCATTTTATCACAAGTTTAAAAACTGGAAACAGTCTCCTGATCTTTCTGGATCTTCTCTATATTCTAGTTAATTTCTATAAAAAAAAACTTAATATAATATCCACAGATCCATTGTGAATCTCTTCCACAACTTCTGATTATCTATTCTTAGGAATGAGAAGATGCCTTCATTTCATTTCTGGATCTTTACTATATTCTAGTTAATTTCTAGAAAAAAAACTTAATATAATATCTACAGATCCATTATGAATCTCTTCCACAACTTTTGATCATCTGTTCTTAGAATGAGAAGATGCCTTCATTCATTTTGGCTCTTGTAATTCTAATACATTAGAGCAGTATTTTATGGAAAACAAGATAATCCCTCTGAACCTCAGTTTGATTTTACATCTGGAGAATGTATTATAATTTTATTATTTTTCGTGTTGGTATATAATTTTTCTTTTTCCACATTATCAGAAGTTAGATTTTTCTAGATCTTCTCTATATTCAAGTAAATTTCCAAAATTTTTGGCATTACTTAAATCTCTTTTCATTCTTTCCCATTATAGTAATTACAATGCTATGAGCGTAATCTAAGCTTTAGGTTTGTGTACAGTATCAAATTTTTTATCGCTTTTGTTGACTTGTTCTGCTTAAATTCAACGAAATTTCTTGTTTCTACAAATATTTTGGCATTAGTAAGCATTCTAAATCTTCAAATACATCTTATTCGTCAAGAGGACTTCTAAATTTTTCCATGTAAATAATCTATGCAATGCAATTTCTTGCTTCTAAAAATATTTTGTCGTTGGTAAGCATTGTTGATCTTCAAATACATCTTATTTGTCAAGAGGACTTTTAAATGGCAGACCCTGATCGAAGCCTCTGGTGATGTCAAGACCAGCGATGGATACTTGCTCTGTGTCTTTTGCATTCAATTCATCAACAAAGACCAGTTTTCACGAAGGAAGACCTGTTATGCCCAACATACACAAGTCCGCATGATCCGCAAGAAGATGGTGGAAATTATCAATCAATGCAATGCTTGTTTCTACGAACATTTTGGCGTTGGTAAGCATTGCTGATCTTCAAATACATCTTATTCGTTAAGATAACTTCTAAATTTTGCCATGTAATCAATCTATGCAATGCAATTTCTTGTGTCTACAAATATTTTGGCGTTGGTAAGCATTGTTGATTTTCAAATATATGTTATTTGTCAAGAGAACTTCTAAATTTTGCTATGTAATCAATTTATGCAATGCAATTTCTTGTTTCTAAAAATATTTTGGCGTTGGTAAGCATTGTTGATCTTCAAATACATCTTATTCGTCAAGAGAACTTCTAAATTTCGCTATGTAATCAATCTATGCAATGCAATTTCTTGTTTCTAAAAATATTTTGGCGTTGGTAAGCATTACTAATCTTCAAATACATCTTATTCTAAATTTTGTCATATAATTAACTTATTTTGTTACAAAGCAATCTTGTTTCTAAAAATATTTAGGCATTCCTGAGTATTACTGGTCTTTATTCCAAACTATTTTTCTCTTGACTTACATCAACATTTTCTGTTTGCAATTTCTTAAACGTCGCTACGGGAATATAAGTAACAGCTTGTTTGCAGAATTCTCGTCGGCATTCCTCCTACGGGACAGATACACGCGCACACGGAAAGGTACTTTCCTAATTCCCTTGGACCATAATTGTTTGCTCAAACTGGTGTCGTTTTTGACATTTGGAGCAGATGGTGAGCTTCCTAATTTCCTTGATGGCGCATGGGATCCTCTTCTTGAAGCCGATGCCGTGCAGCCCATAGTGCAGGTTTACCGTACACTCGCGCGTTACAACCTCATTGCTGGAGAACGTTGTCTTTTTCTCACCTTTTGATTTGGCCATTATTGATGTCTTTTGCACACTGTTAAATGAGAGAGAGGTCTTTCATAAGAACGGAACCAAATTTGTTCCATCAATAAAACAAATTTGTCGATGGTGTCGATCTTGACATCTGGAGCAGATGGTGATCTTCCTGATGTCCTTGATGGCGCATGAGGTCCTCTTCTTGAAGCCGATTCCGTGCAGCCCCTAGTGCAGATTTACCGTACACTCGCGCGTTACAACCTCATATTTAAAAAAAAATACAGATGTCCAAGAGGATATTTGCACCCTCAGCATCATGGACAAATACAAGGGTTAGAGTGAAAGAACGTCGCAGCTGCACGAACTCCGCCCAGCTTCATCCATCCAAAATTTTTGTACGTTTTGTTTTATATTTGTGTATATTCATATGTATTTATTTTTTTGGAAAGAAAGCTAAAGATTAATAAACATAAACATAAACATTGCTGGCGGAATTTGTCTTTTTCTCACCTTTTGGTTTGGCCATTATTGATGTTTTTTTTTGCACACTGTTAAACGAGAGAGAGGTCTTTCGCAAGAACGGAACTAGATTTGCTCCATCGATAAAACAGATTTGTCTTTAAATACATCTCACAAAACAAGGAAATTTTTATATTGTAGCTTTTTGTGTTGGATTGTTTTCCCCTAAATTAACCATCGAATTTTATTAAATATTTTGCCATTTCTATGTACGTATTGTTTTTAATTACACATCAACTTTTATTTTCTTCTCAGCGTTATCTTCTAGTTTTTTTCAAAAAATTCTATTGGGCTTTTGAATACCTTTTAAAATAGATTAGATTGGTTCCTTGGTTCCAAAGGAATTCTGCTCAACATTTTCTTCTTTTTTTCTCTCAAAAAATCTTTCAATCCTATTGGACTTGTTTTTGCTCAACGTAATCTTCTAGTTTCTCAAAATATTTTGACCTACATTTGTAATGATCTTTAATTATATACCACATTGTTTTTTCTCAGGGCTAAACTTTTGTTCTTTAAAAATCCTTATAAAATAGATTCGAATAATTTTTTTCCTTGATGTAAACGCAGTTCCAAAGAAAATCTTTTATATGTTATCTTCTTGTTTCTCTCAAATAATGTTGGCAATCCTATAGGACTTGACTTGTTTTTGCTCAACGTTAATCTTCTCGTTTCTAAAAATATTTTGACCTACATTAATAGTAATTATCTTTAATTATACATCTTCTAGTTTTTTCTCAAGGCTAAATTCTTGGTCTTTAAAAACCCTCCTAAAATAGATTAGAATAATTTTTCTCCTTGATGTGAACGCAGTTCCAAAAGAAATCTTCTTAACGTTATCCTCTTGTTTTTCTCAAAAAAATCTTGGCAATCCTATTGGACTTGTTTTTGCTAAACGTAATCTTCTCGTTTCTCAAAATATTTTGACATACATTAATAGTAATGATCTTTAATTATATATCACATAGTTTTTTCTCACGGCTAAAATTCTTGTTCTTTAAAAATCCTTCTAAAATAGATTAGAATAACTTTTCTCCTTGATGTGAACGCAGTTCCAAAAGAAATCTTAACGTTATCTTCTTGTTTCTCTCAAAAAAATCTTGGCAATCCTATTGGACTTGTTTTTGCTAAACGTAATATTCTCGTTTCTCAAAATATTTTGACATACATTAATAGTAATAATCTTTAATTATATATCACATAGTTTTTTCTCACGGTTAAAATTCTTGTTATTTAAAAATCCTTCTAAAATAGATTAGAATAACTTTTTTCCTTGATGTGGACACAGTTTCAAAGGAATTCTTCTCAGCGTTATCTTCTAGTTTCTCTCAAAAATTCTTTGCAATCCTATTGGACTTGTTTTTGCTCAACGTCATCTTCTAGTTGCTCAAAATATTTTGACATACACAAGTAGTAATGATCTTTAATTATAGATCAAATTCTTTTTTCTCAAAGCTAAATTCTTGTTCTTTAAAAATCCTTCTAAAATAAATTAGAATAACTTTTCCTCTTGATGTGTAAGGAAACCTTCTCAACGTTATCTTCTTATTTCTCTCAAAAAAATCTTGGAAATCCTATTAGACTTGACTTGGTTTTGCTTAACGTAATCATCTAGTTTCTCAAAATATTTTGATATACATAAGTAGGAATGATCTTTAATTATATATCAAATTGTATTTCACAAGGCTAAATTATTGTTCTTTAAAAATCCTACTAAAATAGATTGGAATAACTTTTTTCCTTGATGTGGACACAGTTTCAAAGGAATTCTTCTCAGCGTTATCTTCTAGTTTCTTACAAAAAATCTTGGCAACCTTATAGGACTTGACTTGTTTTTGCTTAACGTTAATCTTTTTGTTTCTTGTAATATTTGACACATATAAGTAGTAATTGGCTTTAAATACAGATCAAATTGTTTTTTCTCAAAGCCAAATTCGCGTTCTTTAAAAATCTTCACAATCCAAGTATTATTGTTAAGGATAGAGACAATATTAAGATATTTATCTATAGATCTGTCTCTAGAGTAAACAGAGAAGTGGAGTTTTATAAATGCCAAAGAAATTTTACATTTTCTTGGACAAGATCCAAATAATTTGATACCAGTTGGTAGCTGTTATTGGCAGAAAAACAATAACCTAAATATGATTGGTCTTTTTGTTTTCTAAATACATGCTTGGTATCTGTTTTCCAAATGGCGCGGAGAAAAAAAATGGATACATCTTTACAATTAACTAAAATAGACTTTCAAAACAAGAGAATATATGTTACGGGTTGTCAAAATGACATTGGCCGCCTCCAATTTTTTCTTGATTCTTTAGTAATTGCAGTAAAACAATTACACATTTTCTATTTATATTCATGTCTTTCGCAACAATGAAGACATTAATCCGTCCACCACACGCACGGGCGAAGCATGTCGTCCGAAACTGTCCGGCCGCACGCAAGTGAAAGTCTTTCCCTTTGGGCGAAAACCGCTCAAAATTATTCCCACGTTGGCAACGCGGCGTCGTTTCGTACGGACGGAGAAGCCGCGGTCGCGGCAAAAAGGTTAATAACACGACGTACCTTCTGCCGAAAGAGGTGTGTTTACAATCGGTAAATGTGAAAATTACGAAAGGCGTTGCGAAATGTTCGCCGCATCTTCAGCCCAGGTGGAAGAGGTAACATTTAGCGCGTCGCGCAGAAGTGGCGTTTGCGAAACGCAATTGTGTCGAAGGAGAAGAAGATCCTCCTCTCAAGGATTCACGTTTTAATGGAAAATCTGGTTTCCCAATAAGTGCTCGGTTAACGATTGCGCGGCGCATTTCTTGTCTTTAATCGATGCTTGAGGCCACTGCAAGAATATTTTTGCTGTTGATTTTGACTCATGCAAAAAAAATATAGAAAATGCTTTTATTCAAAATTTAGAATTATATCTATTCCCCAAAAATGAAGACCGAAATTTGCGAAAATACTGATAAACTTTATATTATATGTCAAATGTACTAATGTTTGTTTTCCTAAATGAAGGAAACTCAAAAAGTAATATTTGCAAAAATGTTTGGGTAAAGATTAAGACTATGAATAAAACAGTGTGGCGAAACAATTGTAGCGTCTTACAATATATTTTTTAAAGTAATTATATAGTTTTATTCATAGTGAAGATGAACTTTCAACATTTATCAGCCTCATCAATCAATTATTTAAACATTAAGAATTTTTGAAAAAAAGTGAACTCTAATTAAACAACATTCGCACGCAAACCAATAACTGATGATTTAAAGAATCATGTAGGTATAGAATTTGATCAAAGGGCTCCCCCAGTAATCCAAATTGTTCTCTATCACAAATAAAGTAAGGAATAAACTGAGTGTAAATTAATTAATTACCTCGTAATTAATGTTGTTAATAGTATTAAATGTTTATGCTATTGATTAACGGTTTACCAGTAGATTTAAATACTCCCAAGTAAAACTCGTTTACCTGTCTCCAACTACGCTACGTTGATGAGATCCGAAATAGATCGAAATTAGTCCGTGGTTGTTAATAATTAATGATTGTTCAATTAATAATAAAGAACTGCGTTTAATTTTCCACTCTATTAAGAAATGTCAACAAACTCAATCATTCGTCAACAAAAGAAAAATTAAACTTAAAGCTTAAAAACCTATTGTTCTATTACATTCTATCCATCCGTTAAAATAGTGTTTTATTATTGTTCGACAAATGCAATTGTGTTTTTTTTTTGTTGATAAACAACTATAGAAATTCCTTAGGCAAATCGCATTTATCTGTGTCAAGGATCGAAGCCGGTCTCTTAATTAAGTGTGAAATTTACGGCGAGAACTGGAAAAGAACGCAATTGAGTTTGTTACGTAAGAACGACAAGTTTTCTGAAAAATAGTACCAAAGTATTATAACATATAATTCAAAATTTAAATAACTATAATTAAATATTTTAAACGAAATTAAAATACATACTATATTTTGGACACTCAATGACATCGAACTTTCGTAATCAACACATATTGACTCAATCCTGAATTATTAAAGAAATTTTTAGTTATGTGTCTTCGATCATAACCATTTACTTTGATGTTCAAAAATACGATTTTGGTTATTTATTTCTCTATTTAATCATTTCTTTAAATATGTAAGAAGTTGATACTTGTTGAGCTACGCTCTTGATGGAACCAGATATGTAAATTTGGTGAAGAAAAACATTTGTTATGTTCCATGATATTATTTTTATTACTTTCCCTACGGGAAAATATTGTTTTCGTGATTTGTGTTTAGTGTTTTTCTTCCCCAAAATGTACGAAATTGTTATTTCTAAAAATCTCTAAGCTTTTTAAAAGCAAGCAATTTTTGGACAATTTTGGTCAACTTTTTAGGTTTCAACGTTGAAGGTTTTGAATATACCATAATATTAGTAATGGCGATTCAATACAAAATATATCAATAGTGTCATTTCTAGAATCTTCAATGCCTTATAAATTTGGTGTCAACTGTAATTTTAAATATTAATTGTTTGATAATGACAAGCTGAAGTTGTCGAAACTATAGTAACAAGTGTTATTAAAAAGTGATAAAAACAAAGTTATTCGTTTTATTTTATTTTGAATCATAAAATGTATCACGAAGTAAAAGCCTCTACAATTACTTATTTATGAAGAAAAATTTAGTGACTATAGTTTCGACAATTTTAACTCGTCATTATCAAGTATGAAGTATGAAGTTTGAAGAAAAATAATCTACAAGTTGTATACGTTTTTCTTCAATTGTTTTATTAAACACCTTAGTATAGAGTTTTTAATTTTTAATTGATCATCTTCATATAACTATATCAATGATCAAATAAGTTGGACTTCATATGGTAGAAGATGTGTTACAAATAAATGGCAAAAGTTTGTTTACTAAAATTATTTAACTATGTTTTAATTAATTCAATTAAATTTATTTCAGGCTGAAAGATTAGCCGATTACGGACGTCTGATCAGTGGATCTCAGCCGGCCTTGGACGGCAGGAGGAAAGACCTGGACCGGATCCAAGACCTCTTCCCCCACGACTACCTGTGCCTTCACGCCAACGAGCCCAACTCCAGCTACCACGTGGTTAGTATCATCATTTACCAAACTTTCCACGAACCGGTGACCCAGCCCGTTTCCAAGTCTTAGTTTTTCCGTTCGTTTTCATACTTTCTCTCGGACGGGTCGTCGGCGGGAAAAATCGCCGAGAAAGTTGGACAGCGCGCGCGAAATCGACGGTGGAGAGAATTATCGGCCGTTTGTTCTGTGTATGGAAAATTGGCACGTCCGAGAAATGGATTATATCGTAAATGATTGTTTATGTTAGAGAGACGAGAGTGCATTCAATGCTAATTTGAAAAATCACGACAACGGAATCGGCTTTTACGGCATCAAATTCAATAAATTGCGCGCGAATCGAAATTTTATTACGTATTAGCTCGGCGGCTGGGCCGTTGTTCCTTTCAGCAGATAATAAACAACGTTCTTCAAAGGGTAATAACTTAAGATTAGAGTTTTCCGGCCCAAGATAATAACGCGTAAGTACGTACCGAGCTAAGCTTTGCTACGCTTACAATTGGTCTTACTTCACAATCAAATAATCATTTTCTGTTGAAATGTATTCATTTTCTTCTACAAAAAAAAAAACTTGAAAACCACCCAAAATTAGTTACTAAGTAAATAAACTTGCTGCTCAAATAATCAACACAAATAACGTTAGTAGACCAAACCATTCACAAGTTGTAAATATTTTGCGCGCACTTATGTGAAGTTTTGGTACGCTTACAATGGATTATTTCTTCCAAATTGTGATTATTTGAGGAGCATGTTGATTTTTTTGATAAATGATCACAATCATCTCTTTGGTCTTTTTAGAAGAAAGCAAACATGCTTATTGAATATCCACAATAATCGTGTTTGCTTTCTTCTAAAATATATACAATAATCATGTTTGCGTTCTTCTAAAAAGACCAAAAAGATGATTATGATCATGATCACATAAATCAACTTGCTTCTCAAATAATCAACACAATTTGGAAGAAACTACGTTAGTAGACCAAAACGTTTAGGTATTAGGTATTTATTTATCCAGAATACTACAAAAGATTCTAATATTATACATAAAAATAATCCACAAAAATTTTGATCGTATTTGGAAAGGCTTGAATTCACAAAATATGTGTCCTTCCATTAACACCCTCTATTCTTCTGGTATCATTTGCTCCATGAACTTTTTTGATGACGATTCATCAGATTTTTTGCCAAATATGGCCTCTAGTATGACTACATGTCATTATATTTGGTTATGAATAAAATATAAATATACAAGTACAAACTATAAATCTTGCTTTTGAATATTTTCAAATATTAACGTTGTTTCTTAAAAATTCTATTGTTTATTTGAGCAACAAGTTTATTTCTTTAAAACTACATATAACAGTCTTTGAGAAAAAACATTACTAATTCTTTTATTTTGGAAATTTAGATTTATTGATCCATTGCGATCGATGATTAAAATAATTGCTCTCTAATGATGGTCTTAAATACTCCGCTGGCCCACTTAAAGGCACACTCGACATACATTTTAATATTAATTAGCGTTAATTTGTATGGCAGGACCAAGCATTTTACTGCTTCGGTAATAATATGCTTCAAAAGTGACCATCAAACGCGATAATTGGTAGAATAAAATATTTAATTACAAGGACTTCCATAAAAATGATAATAAATTTGGAAGAAATTCTCACGATGTGACTTAAGGTCTGTCGTGTGTTGGTAATGAATAGTGCTTTGAGATTTTTGATTAGCGTGTAATGACCAGAATTATGTACGATAATCTTGACAATGAGTTGGCTACGAATTTAACTTAATATTAGGTAAAGAATTATATGATGATTGGTGTATATTTTCATATACTTAGTTTAGTTTAGTCTTTTTGCTTTACAAGGTCTATTAAAAAAAATACATACATAAATAAATCCCTTAGTTTTAATATATTTAATTCATTGCTCACTTAACCCGTGATGAAATATTTTTGAAATATCTTGATTAGAAATTAAAAACACTAGTTTTAAGTTTTCTTTTAGATATAATATTTCATAATGTTTCACCAAGAGATTAGAAAGAAAGTTATTCAAGAAATATTTAACTTAAACGTTTTTGATTTTCAAACTGTCCATCAAATGATTCATCGGGGAAAGGGCTTTATAAAAAATAATCAATTCATATTATTGACTATATAAATAGACATTTAACAAATCAAGTGTGTCACATAAAGGATTGAGCTGTTATGAAATATGTATTAATAAATCTAAAAACCGTTAGTGTCAAAAAATTCCACATCAAGTTCCCACAGATTTTAGCACTTGATTTTGATCATTTTTGGGTTCATCAATATCTTTATAAAGAGAGTAGGATTGTATAGACGAACTTTCTTTTTTGAAAAGGTTTAGATGATAAAGGCAAAACATTTCTATGTAGAAGTTGCATTTCTATTCTTAAACCAATGGTCATAATATGTTTGCATTTATAATAATCAACAATTTATACTGGATTCAGTAAGAAATATTCTCTAAAAACTCTATTAGACTTATTCGTTTATTATTTTTGGTCGTTATTTCGGAAAAACCTTGTTTTCATATTTAATCCTGTTGAATCAGTTCCCGACATTTATATGTATCTCATATATGTTTTATTTAAATTTAAGCTCTAATAATATTTGATTTAACACTGAATCATGCATCACGTTATTTTGGAAATGTTTAAATCTTTTCATATTTCTTTCTTACATATGTCATTTTAATCGCTTTAGCTTTTTTTAAATTAAGCAAAAACTTAAATGAATATTCACTAATTCTAGTTATTAGTTGTTTTTCCTTAAAATTATAACATAGAATTGTTCAAATATTCAATAGTTCAAGAGCTTGAATAAACACACTACTGAATAATACTTTCGATATTTCATTAATTCATTCTATAACGTTTTTGTCATTAAGCTATCTAAAAATTATTCATTATATGAAAATAATTATAAAACATTTCTTGATATATCTAAACTAATCGTGATGTTTGCAGCAAAAATAATCCAATTTTATTTCTTATTTGTAAAGGTTTTGATGATAAAGGCAGAACATTCCTACGAAGAACCCAGGTTTTTTGGTTTATAATAATCAATTTCTAGAACTTCAATGATCAAATCTAGTATATAATGCTTTTGAGATTTTAATTTTTAATTCAAGAACTTTTAAGTCTTTTAAACCAACTACAAAATTGTTAGTTACTAAGACAGCTTTATGAAAAGATCAATTCTTGTTCATGACTATACAATTACACATTTGCTTGATACAATTAGTCTCTACTGTATGATGATGTAAATGAAAAGAAATTTCAAAAATTATCTCTTGATACATATGAACTAATCATGGCGTTTGCAGCCAAAATATTCCATGTCAAAAAAATTTTAGACTTGATTTTGCTCACTTTGCTTCTTTCAATTTAGGATTGTACTGATGAATTATTTTCTTCTTTACAAAGGTTTCAATCATAAGGGCAGAAAATTCTATGAGGAAGATACATTTCAATTCCTAAACCTATGATTAAAAAGTGTATTTCTATTCCTAAACCCACAACTAAAGCATTTGGGGTTTCTATAAAATTCACTCGTTTCAACTGGATTCAATAGGACATGGTAAATTTTGAATTAACTTTCTTTGAAAAAGTTAATTTACACCTTTTGTACAATTATATTTAAGTATTTTTTATGTAGAAATTGTAATTGTTGTAAAAAAGGGTACCCGTTAATAATAATAAATTAAACTAAACAAAACAATTGTTTCATCGTGTTCTAAACATTATAAATGTTTACATAATTTTTATAACAGCATAAGATTAAAGTCAGAATAATATTTTATTTACCATGCATCATGTTATTTTGGAAATGTTTAATGCTCCTGGCGTTATTTGTTACGTAGATGGCGTTTTATAAGTAATGTAATGAAGACGGTCTGGCATCGGACCTACCTTTTATAAAAGATCTTACCTATTTCAATTATCGCTTGATCTATATAAATTAAGCAAAAAGCAAAATGATTATTCACTAATTACAGTTTGAACTGGTCATTATCTCTCCTAATTTTACAGTTTCATTATCACTATTTATTACAAATTAAATATGAATTTATTGGTGGTAATGTTTGTGAGTTGATTTTGGACGAACTTTTCATTTTTTTCAAAAGTTTTGATGATAAAACAAATATTTTTATGAAGAATATACATTTTGATTTACAAACACATGGCCAAAAAACTTATTATTATAAAAAGTGTTTGGGTTTATAAAATCGAATCGTTTGCAATTTGATTCAGTAAGAAATGTTCTCAAAAAGCTTCGTTATAGTGTTTTTATTGACACTTTTGTTCCTAACATTTATATCATGCATCATGTTATCTTAGAAATGTCTATTGCTCTTGGAGTTTTTTCTTCATAGATGGCGTTTTATGAAAGACGTTAGTAATTACTTGGTCTCTTCAAATTAAGCAAAAAAACATAAAATTATTATTTACTAATTACAGTTTAAATTAGTCTTTTCCTCTCCTGTTTTTTTTTTTCGACTTCATAATCAGATTTGTTGGAAATCAAATATGTGAATACTATTGTCCGAAATGCTTGTAACTTTATTTTGGCTACTGTGGGGTTTTCAATATTATTAATACCATAAAAGAGTAAGATTGTACAAACGAACTTTCTCTTCCTTACAAAGGTTTTGAAGATAAAGGCAGAAAAATTATATGAAGAAGATACATTTCTATTCCCAAAACCATGCCCAAAAAGTGTATTTTTATTCCCAAACCCATGACTAAAAAGAGTTATTGTTTATAAAATTCAATCATTCCAAGTGGATTCAGTTAGAAATATGTTCTAAACCATTTTTGAATTAATTCTATTAGGCTTAAACATTTATAAATCTATATTTAATTAATTGCTCACTTAACCCGTGGTTAATTAAATTTAATTTCTAATCAAGATATTTAGAAATCTAATATATTTCACAGTATTTCGGAAAAGCTTTGTTTTCATGTTTAATTCGCACCTTTGTAAATTCTGTTGAATCAGTTCTTTTCAAAAATTTTGATGATAAAGCAAAAGTATTTCTATAAGGAGTATACATTTTAGTTTACAAATTCATGTCCAAAAAATTGCTTTTGGAGTTTTTTATTTATATATGGCTTTCTATAAAAGACATTACTCATTTTAGTAATTGCTTGATCTCTTCAAATTAAGCAAAAAAATATAAAGTAATCATCCAATAATTACAGTTTAAATTAATCCTTATCTCTCCTGTTTTTTTTTCGATTTCATAATCACATTTGTTGGAAATCAAATCTGTAAATACTATTTGTAACTTTATTTTGGCCATTGTGGCTTTATCAATAGTTTTAATAAAAGAGTAGGATTGTAAGAAAGAACTTTTTCTTCCTTACAAAGGTTTTGAAGATAAAGGCAGAAAATTTCTATAAAAAAGATACATTTCTATTCCCACCACTATGACCAAAAAGTATATTTTCTTTTCCAAAATTAAAAAGAGTTTGAGTTTATAATACTCAATATTTTCAAGTGAATTCAGTTAGAAGTATTCTCTAAAAAAAGTTGAATTAAGTCTATTAGGCTTAAACATTTACAAATCTAATATATTTCATCGTATTTCGGAAAAGCTTTGTTTTATTGTTTCTTTGTTTGTACATTCTGTTCAATAAGTTCCTGACATTTATATCATACATCATGTTATTTTGGTAATATTTACAGATCCTGACAATTTTTCTTACATAGATGGCGTTTTATAGAAATATTACTCATATTAGTTTTCTTTATATCTCTTAAAATTCAATGGTTATTCACCAACTACAGTTTAAACTAGTCGTTTTTTTTCTGTTTTTACTATTTTATTATCAGCTATTGTTGGAAATCAAATATGGATCTGATCTATTGACTGTTGTGTTAACTTTATTTTGTATTGTATTATATTGTATTTAATCTTTATCTATTTATGAATAAATATATAATTGTACAAACACCATACGGAAAAAATATACAAATAATTGTTATTTTGGTTTACCGTGGGTAATTAAGAAGAATTTTTAAAATATTTGGGGTTGGAATGGTAGATATCATGCAACAGAGATTGTATAGCATGAAAGAAAAAGGAAAACCTTTAGGCAAACTTTATTCAGAAAAAAAATGTTTTGGAAAGAAAGGATGGTGTAGAAAACTACACAATAATAAGAGAGTAGGATTAAGCAGAGGAACTTATTCTTCTTTGTAAAACTTCTGATGATAAAGGAATGTTATTTTGGAAAAGCTTAACGCTCTTGACGTCTTTTTTACATAGATGGTATTTTATATAAGAAAGCATTGCTTATTTTATTTCTCGTTTGAATCTTTCAAATTAAGCAAAAAATGAGAATTAACAAAGTTTCCGCTTTTTGCTACTTAATGTTTAGCATTTGTTGGAAATTAAATGTCATACAAAAAAATAAGATTTTTTCATTCAAATTTTAGTTCATTGTATTTATCCTAAACTAAGAAAATGTCGGATAGGTGGAAGATATGCATTGATTATGTATTAAAATATTCAAGGTCACTAATAGTGTAAAGTATTATCATAATTAGGTGAAACATTATGTTAACAAGAATCATCGTCATTAATGGTTTAGCTAATGACTATTGTATTTTGGAACAATACTATATAACACTATTGCATCATAATTTTTAATTACCTTAAAGCAAGAAGCTTTTGTTCATATACGATAAATTAACTTCTCACCTAACCCGTGGTGAAACTTTTTTTATTGATTCGATTGTTGATTAAAACACTTCAAAAACTTCAACATTTTATCGAAAACAACCATTTTTTACGGATGAAAATTTCAGAATCTTGTATTCAGGTAATAACGGACGTGACCTAAATCTGTGAGAGGGATTAGAAATTCATAAAGCAATTAAACGTGGAAAAACCACGCTTAGCAATTTCGAAGAAATTTGGAACTCGCCCATCTCGACTGCCCTTATTACCTGACTTTAATCTGTATAAATACCGGAAAATTTGTAAAAAAGTTTGTACATATCTCCTTGAGAATGACATATAGTCGAAACTAGTCGAAGTAAAATAAAAAAATAAATGAAATAATATCAAGTATTTTAATCAACAATCTTCCTCAAAGTTTATACATTTTAATTTGTTCATCATCATGATCGTGACCTTTTTACTTTCAATATAGTAAATTAGCCAAAATAGAGAAATGTTTCTTATTCTTTGATAAAAAGTAAAGAATTCATAAAGTTGATGTAGTCATATGCATGAGATAGATTACGATATTATAAGATGAATATCTCTTTTTATTCCTATGGTAATAATATTTTAGAATACATAAATGACCGTCAAATGCAATCATTGGTAGAAACAGGATTATGGTGACCGTTACTATGTGGTATTTCATTTTCATTTCATCCTACATTTGAATAATTTGTAGAATATCATATTAATTTCAAGGACTGTCATAAAGATAATCACAAATTTTGAAGAAATTCTATTATAGCTTAAGGAGAAATTTAATATTCTTCGATGGCACTAAAACCCTGGCTTTCTGGATGCTTTGTCTCCAACGTACACTGCCATTAGCTGACCTTTTCCAGTTTCTTATTCTTAGCAATTCTCGGGCATCTTTGCATACATTATCCGTTCATTTTGCTCTTTGTCTATCAGCTGGTAGTTTTCCTCTTGGTTTTCTTAGGAGTACGTTTTTTTGCAGCCCGTGCCTCTGGTATGCGTTCTACATGCCCAAGCCACCTGAGCCGCACTAATCTTATGTGTGTTGTAACGGGTGGGTCTCTGTATAGCTGGTAGACTTCTCACGTTCCATATTCCAAATCAACCAAGACTTACAACCTTATTCCGTTTGCTGGGATCGTAAATCTTATACGCCGGCTTTCTGAGGGCGTATTCGTTTTGGATTGCCTCCTTTGCCTGTTACCAAGTGCGAATGTCGTCCTTGATTCCAGTCCACAAGAAATTCACGAGTTCTTCGCGGACTATCCGTAGTACCTGGATTGAGTTTTTGTTGGTGATGTTTTTACTCCTATTGAAAAAATTGAAGTCCTGGAAATCGTACACCTGTGGATACTTCGTACCCTATGCATACGTCTAGATTCAAAGCTAAGTGGGTGAAATAATTTTCCATCCGGTTTCCGAGGCTTGGCTTGAAATTTCTTAACACTGTGTTTTCCGAGATGACATTGTTCAGCATCACATTGAACTCCCTGATCCTTCACTTTATCCCTGATATCTCCCACGCGTCATATGGGTTAGTTACCACATATCGAGCGGATTAAACCAGATTACCAGGGTTCACTAATCGCGGAGGTCAAAATAGGATTTGGGTAGAAGACGTTATGCGGCAACCACTTCCTGTGCGATTGTCATGTAGTACGAATGGACTACCCCATTTGAACTTCACGGTATGTTCTTTATAAATAGAAATTTTAGAATTTTATTAACATGCAATGATTAAAATCTTGACAATGACTTACCAAATTGTAAGAGCTTCAAACATGCTTTCGAGATTTTATTATTTTAAATCTCTAACCTTTTGCCTCATTAAAATATCAATGAAATGTTTCATTATGAAGAAAGCTTTATAAAAATCAATTCATGACACATTTGGCAAATACCATTAACCTCATTTGTGCGATAACAAGGAATAAAAGGAGGATACATTATTCTGGTATTGTCAGAATTAATCGTGGTGTTTGTAGTCAAAAATAATCCATAGCGTTTGTCTGTAATTTTTGTGACTTTATTTTGGCCACTTTGGGTTTATTTTAATTAAGAGCTTATTTATTCTTTACACACGTTTATGATAAGGACAGAAAATGTACACAAAACGACAAATTCTTTATCTCGTTTATTCTTTTTGGTAGGTTTTTAAATTTCAATTGAAAAGTTTTGTTTGTAGCATTTCATTTTTTGCTTCCTAATATTTTTATTCTCTTTTCAGATTTGTGAATTTTCAAGATTATGGTTTAATCAATTTTTTAGACTTTGTAATTACTCCATTCTACATTAAATCAGTTTTTTTTATTGTTTCAGAGTTTTTACACAATTCAATTATTTTCATGGTTTTCGAACAGTAATAGTGACACAGTGTGAAAAATATGTTCAGTAGTAATTAAAAAAATTGTGACGTGCTGTTTATGTAACAGTGACTTTCGTGCAAATTGTTTGCAAGTTTTTTTTTAGGATTTCTAAAATGTTCATGCCCTATGCAGATTTTTAAATTTTCAAGGTTGAAATTTTTATTTATATTGTTTCGGATTTTTTTATTCACCTTTTATCATCCAATTATTTTCCAAGATTAGTTTTCAGTTTTTATCTATTCTTCTTAAGCTTTCATAGGATTTCGGTTTTTGTTTTCTAAAATTCCATGCTCTTCTCGTATTTTTGAAATTTTTGTAAACGAGTTGCTCTAATTATTAATTACTTTTGATTTCTATTTAAAAGTATTCATATATTTAAAAAACCTTATTGTCAAAGTGAAAGAAGTAATGCACTTGGTATGTTCCATTTCTATATATTCAGATAACTGACACGTGTTTACAGATCATTGTCTGTAAATTAAATCGAATTTCGATAATTATCCGTAATTATAGGACCGAAACACGTGTCAATTATCTGAATAGATATAGAAACGTAACATAACAAGTGCATAGCTTCTCTCAATTTGAAAATGCCGTTGCATCAAGAGAATAGAATAACAAGTTTCGAATATATAGGTTTATTATACCTCGAAATTGAGCAAAATTTAATTAGTATAACCAATTTTGAAAGCATTGCGTAATTTTAGCTGAAGATGTAAAGCTGCCCATTCATTCATTAATTCATTCATTCCTAAATTAGTTGACATCGTAAAAACCAGTAGATAATTGGATAAAAATAGTTACACAATATTTATTATTATTACCATTAGAAATTACAAGAACAATAAGTACCAAAATTAACACCTAGAATTACGAAATCGACCAAGAAGGCGAAAAATTAAAAACTCGTTAAAGAAAGTAGCAAAACATTTCCGTTAATTAAAACATCATTTGGACATAATCCGAAATCGAAATCACGACGCACACCAAATTACATTTGGGAGCCTAATTAGTTTGGCCGCGCTTCTTTCAGCTCGGCTGGCCACACATTTCTTCGAAAAGTCGCGGTAATTAGTGGCCGGGGCGCCGCCCACTAGATCCTCTCGACCATTTTTGGGCCCTCTTGATTGAAGGGACCCGTTAGCCAGTTTCAGTTGTGCGCCCGCTCGCGTCGATTGCGGAATAATAACCTCCTGGTGATTGGGAAACTGTTGATCGATTCGTGTGTGTTTTGTGCGTTGCAGAAGAGCAAGTCGTTCAGGAAGAAGTCGATGGGCGATCTGCACAACATGGATTTTTCGCCGGCGAAGAGCTGCAGCCGGATTTTTCTGGTGGAGGCGCCGTGTGCCATGACCACGCCGAACCTGCCGCTGGCCGCGAAACCCAGACACCTCTTCCTGTTTTCGGATTTGCTGTTGGTGGCGAAGCCGAGGAGCGGTGGAACGTTTAAGTTGAAGGTGAGTCGCATTTATAAATATTAATTTGCAAGGACGAAGGATTTTAAATGAAACCATTTAATGATTCAAAAAATGAGCAGAAAATATATAACCAGAAACAGTGTTTGCTTTATAAGTCCAAAATATTTTGAAGGCTGCCATGTAATTTATATGTACATACTTATTAAGCATTTACAAAACATAAGTATGAAGTAGTCTTAAATTAATGTTTTGTTTTGTAGATTAATGAAATGTTGCGAAATTTTAAATTATTAGTTAAGTAAAGAAAGTGTATGATCTTAAATTTTGGAGGCGTTCACTTATTGGTATATTTATACGCTTATAAGTGGTATAAAAAAGTTAAGTGTTTTCTTTATTTAAAAAATGTGTGATTCTTCCACTTGTATTTTCAAATACTCTATTATTTCTTGAATTAGAATGCCGAATATCAAACAAATCAATTAATAGATGGAAATATTGAAAATTTCCTATTGATTCCTTTTAATTTGTTAAATTGATATGTTTTTACATGTCAATTTAACAAATTAAAAATTAAAAGGAATTATTAGGAAATTTTCAATATTTACTTGTCAGTATGATAGAAACAATTTCATAATCTGAAATCCCGAAATATATGTCTATATCAAATAAAATCAGCATCATGTTTGTCATGGATACATGCTAGAGTCTTCTGCATTTACTTTTCGGCGAAAGTGGAAGATCATCTTAGGTGAACTCAGTCCATTTTATATGCGGTTAAAATTCATTTGAAGTTATGTATGTATATAAATATTTAGACCATTTTTGTTAGCACATTGAACAAAGCTAATAAACATTTGGAGACATCCTGACAAATCATTAAAAATTAAACATTACTCAATTCAGCCAAGATTTCAAATAAAGTCGAAATATTTACAGTAGCAATGATTCATAATTTTTCATTGAATGTATGCCATGCAATTTAAACTAAAATTAATTTACAGGAAGTTTATTAAATGTAACCTTCAGTTATGTAATTTAGAATCGCAACCGTTTAAAAAATATATTAAGGAATTATTATAGAAAGTTTTGCTTATAATTTAGTACTTATTTGGTTTCTATAAAAAACAGCAATAATAATAATTTGAGGGCAGAAAGACCTACGGTCGATAGCCCAGACAGTGACGGACTAACACTAATCATAATGTATATATGTAGTTTTGTAAATATGTTACTGTAATAAAGATGCTGTATATATATAATAATTTGCGATGATTTATTAACTCCTAATTGCCATTTTTATACAGTCAAGTTAGCAACAAAATAGGAATTAGAGTCGAGTTAATAAAATATTATAATTTATTTTTGTTTAATTATAGTTATACATTAATCTCATTTAAGTGTGTATATTTCTTCATTTGCTATATTTTGTGGAAGATGTTTGTAAAATTTAATGCAATTATGTAGTAACAATTGATAAATTTTACTTAGCTTATATGATGAGTACCTTAATTAGTACCACGTATAATATTGTAGGTACTTTTTTGTATATTGGTAGAATAAGCTTCGTGAACTTAAAAAATAACTATCGACCAACCATCAAAATATTACTTTATAATTGGTCGGTTTTATGAATTTGTGCACTTTTATCCCAGTATAACATTCTATAGTTATTGTGGCATAATAAAATGTTTAAACAATGTAGTCACTACCAAAAATCTATATATAAACTATAGCATGGTTTCTCGAGATCTGATGTAATTTGGCCAATATATGGGAGACATTTCATCAAAAATTACTCTGAACACTTATTACTACTTTTTATTTTCCCTATATAAAATATATAATATAATTATATAAATTTCTGAATTTTAAAAATATTACATAACTTTTCAAACAAAAGTTAAAGGGTTTGAGAAACTGAATACGTTTTATTAAAACATGTTTTTCGTAATTCTTAATTTGCGAGATAAAAATTAAAAAATTAAAACGTTTGATATTTTTTGCCTATTGCTAATAAACTATACGAGTTACATGAATTTATGTAACAATTAATTATAAAGAATCAAATATTAAGAATAGCCTTTTTGCGTAAATCTCATAGTTTTCGAGAAAAACGTAAGGAAAATACTATATTGGCCTCATCACCATTTTTCTGTTTCTTTACATTTTACAACATTTAATTAAAACCCTCGCTTATGATTTACTAATTGGAGGGTAGGATAGAGGCCACCCACCTACCCTACATATACATAAAAACTTTAAATACTAATCGTTGATGATTTTGCTGCAAAAAAACAATAAAATCTTGTATGTAATAAAAAAAATAAAGCATAATCTAAATTTAAGTTTAAATATAAATAACCTTCTCTAGCTATTTTTATCTAATTAAGATTTATAATCCACCCACCATACATAAAATTTTTATTAATTTCCTCATTCAAACATTTTACCTTTTGAATTTCTTTTTTATTCAAAAAAGTTTTGTAATTAATTTTACTCCAAACCGCGAGGCGATCATAAATTTATATGTATATGTAGGGTGGGTGGGTGGCCTCTATCCCACCCTCCAGTCAGTAAAATATCACCAAAAATTATTTGAAATATTTGTATGCATACTTCAATTAAACAATGCAACTAATTTGTGTTTGTGTACATTTTACAACTTCTAACTAAAACCATCGATGATATATTACTGATTGGGGGGTAGGATAGAGGCCAACCGCCCACCCACCCTACATATACATGATAACTTTAATTGCTAATCGTTGATGATTTTGCTGCTAAAAACAGTCAAACACTTTATGTAATAAAAAATAAAACAAAATCAAAATTTAAGTTTAAATATAAATAACTTTCTATAACTAATATTATATAATTTAGTTTTAATACCTGCCCACCCATCATGCATTTTTTTTCTAATTTACTCATTCACAAATATTACCTTCTTAATTCCATTTTTATCCAAAGAGTTTTGTAATTAACTTCATTGGATACAGCGAGACGATACGAAATTTAATTTGATATGTATATGAAGGGTGGGTGGGTGGCCTCTATTCCACCCTCCAATCAGTAAAACATCGTCAAAAATTATTTGAAAAATTTGTTTGAATAAATTTATTAAATTCTGCAATAATACGTTTTACAACTTTTAATTAAAACCCTCGCTTATGTAAATAAAGTTAATATGTATATGTAGGGTGGGTGGGTGGCCTCTAACCCACCCTCCACTTAGTAAAACATAAGCGAGGGTTTTAATTAAAAGTTGTAAAACGTAAATAAACAGAACATTAAGCAAAATTTAATAGATTTATTCAAACAAATTTTGAAAAATAAGACATAACTTTTCGAGCAAAAGTCAAAGAAGAGAATTGTTGCGACCGTTACTACGTGGTAATCCATGCTCACACAGAATTGAAAAACATATTGAATTTTTCAATTAAGTGTAAACGTTAAAGAGAATAAAAAACTAAACAAGTTTCATTAAAACATGTTTTTCATAAAGTTCTTAGCTGAATAATTTTGACATTTTTTGCCTATTGCTAATAAACTATAGGAGTTAAATGAAATTTATATAACAAGTAATTGTAAAGAATCCAAAAATTGAGCAAATTTTTAAGAATAGTCTTTTTGCGTAAAGCTCATTTACTTATTTACACATTTATTCTTTCCAAGAAAAGGCCATAACACAATTTTTTATTATGAATTAGAAAGCATCATTAATACTTAAATTCTGGAAAATGGTTACGTTTTCAATGTTACTGTCCCAATTGCATTAGAAAAAAACGTTTTATTGTACATTCTTTATCCTCACATATTTTTACCGGAAAATAGTTTGCAAAGGGTAACTTTTAGCTTATTTTGCGATTAGTACCTCCAATAATTTTAAATATTTCATTCAAAATGTGTTTCGACTACAATCAAAGTTATTTAGAGTCTACAACAATGAGTCTTACTAAGACTACAAAACAAATTAATTTTGAAACAACTACTTCTCTGGCTAAAACTAAACTCAGATAAATATCTTATTTCAATTTCTAAACATCTTGTATTAATTGCTCTTAAGGTATTAGAAATCTATGAGGGAACACTTTTTATTGCGTTATGGAATTCCCATTAATTAACAAATAAATGTATTATGATATAAAATGATACTAAATATTATCGCGGAATTCCAAAATTATTTGATAAACTTATTTGTGTCAAAATGAGCTGGATGTGCAAATATGTCCATAGTGACGAGCAATATGGTTTTCGTACCGTTCTATCTTCAACAACAAACCTAATTTCGTTCGTACAAAACCTCTATTATTAATGGTTTAGGGTCAAAACTCTCTATTGGCGCAATCTATACTGATTTAGAAAAAGCAGTCACGAAATTTCATTATTTAAAATGACATCTTTAGTACTTCATACATCTGTCGTAAAATAGAGTCGTAGTTTTTTTAGTTAGTCGTACGCAATTGGTTAAAATAAAATGGTGTACCGCAAGGATCGTATTGCGTTCCGCCTCTGTTTTCGATAATCATTAACGATAGCTCGAAAGTCATCATTTGTTTTTATTATTTGCGTAGGATTTAAACATTGTTTAGAGAAATTGAAACTATTGAAAATGTTTGCAAAATGTGCATTAAATACTTCTATTTGTCTTCTAACATTTTAGAAGACAAATAGAAGTATTTAATGCACATTTTGCAAACATTTTCAATAGTTTCAGACTCATTAGTCTGTGCACTTCTGCTCCAGAATAAAAATCTATATTTAATGTGGTATAAAAAAATATTTGCCATAAATCTTTTAACTATAATATGGTTGATAACACTCTAAACAAAAAATATCACTTGTTATGAACTGTCATTATTTATAGTTAAATTGTGGGGAATGGTTATGTTTAATAATAATCTTAAGAAATGTCAAAAGCACTTGAATTTGTCAAATAGTTTAGAATGAAAATTACAAAATCAGTTAAAAGAAATGAAAACTCCAGAATCAGTCAAAACTATAATGTTGACAAAGAAAGTTAAAATTTATAAAAATATAATAACAAATGAAATAAATAAGTTAAAAAATGCAGAAAAATATTCATCATCTAAGTTTTTTTTACTATCGCACTTTTTGCACTTCATTAAAATCAAAATTTATTTAGTTTTTTATTATCTATAAATTTTATTTGAAATATGTGGAAATTTAGAAAATCCGAAACAAAATAAAACGAACATAGATACCAGCTGAGAGGTTACAGTCCACGAATTATAAATGCTAGATGACAGATTAGAGATTATGTGAAAAAAACAGGTGACATTATGTGAATATAACAAAAAGGTGGCAGATGACACACAACATATTTCAAAAATATGCAGGCATAAAAACACAGAATATAGATGACAAAGGTCATACTGCAAATGATAAATAATAGATGGCAAATGATAAATGAAATATGAGTCAAGACATATACAAAATAACATCTGACAAACGAAAGAAATTACAGACAGATCGTAGACACACTACAGGCAATAGATGAAAGGAAAATAACACATAGAGAAAAACACTGGGTGAAAAGAGAATTTGTTTGTTGCTTTACTGTAGTTTTCTCATTAGAGCTATGCCATAGTTTTTGTACTATATTGACATGACTGGAATCTCAGAATCTTTAAGCAACACAGTTTTTTAAAGAGAGCTTTCTATAATTGACCATATTTTATCTTTGATATCTGATATCCAATATTACTTAAATAATTTTCATTTTCATTTTAAACAATTAATCATTTTATCTTTGATATCTGTTATCTAATATTTCTTAAATAACTTTTTCACTTTTCTCTTATAATGTTTCACTTATGAAATAAATGAGAGGTTACAGTACACGGATTATAAATGATAGATAACAGATGATAGATGGCAGATGACAGATCAGAGATTATGGGAAATAAAAAAACAGGTGACATTATGTGAATAAACACATAGCAGATAACAAATAACATAATAGCAAAAAGGTGGCTGATCACACACAACATATTTCAGACAAATGATGGCATAAAAACACAGAAGATAGATGACAAAAGGCATACGACAAATGACAGATAATAGATGTCAGATGATAAATGAAATATGAGTGAAGTAATATACAAAATAACATCTGACAAACGAAAGAAATTACAGACAGATCACAGACATACTACAGGCAATAGATGGCAGAAGAATATCAGATAGAGAAAATCACTGGGTGAAAAGAGAATTTGTTTGTTGCTTTACTGTAGTTTTCTCACTAGAGCTATGCCATAGTTTTTGTACTATGTTGACATGATTGGAATCTCGGAATCTTTAAGCAACACAGCTTTTTAAAGAGAGCGCTCTTTAACTGACCATCTTTTATCTATGATATCTGATATCCAATATTACTTAAATAATTTTCTCACTTAGTTTTTTGAAGAGAGCTTTCTACAATTCTACAATTAACCATTTTATCTTTGATAGAAACATATTTCAGATAAATGCAGGCATAAAAACTCAGAAGATAGATAACAAAGGGCATACGACAAATAATAGATAATAGATGTCAGATGATAATTGAAATATGAGTGAAGACATATACAAAATAACATCTGACAAACGAAATAAATTACAGACAGATCGCAGACATACTACAGGCAATAGATGAAAGGAAAATAACACATAGAGAAAAACACTGGGTGAAAAGAGAATTTGTTTGTTGCTTTACTGTAGTATTCTCACTAGAGCTATGCCATAGTTTTTGTACTATGTTGACATGACTGGAATCTCAGAATCTTTAAGCAACGCAGTTTTTTAAAGAGAGCTTTCTATAATTAACCATCTTTTAGCTTTGATATCTGATATCCAATATTTCTTGAATAATTTTCTCAGTTAGTTTTTTGAAGAGAGCTTTCTACAATTCTACAATTAACCATTTTATTTGATATCTGTTATCTAATATTTCTTAAATAACTTTTTCACTTATCTGTTATAATGTTTCACTTATGAAAAAAAATGAGAGGTTACAGTATACGGATTATAGATGATAGATGACAGATGATAGATGGTAGATGACAGATCAGAGATTATGGGAAATCAAAAAAACAGGTGACATTATGTGAATAAACAAATAGCAGATAGCAAATAACAGAATAGCAAAAAGGTGACAGATGACACACAACATATTTCAGATAAATGCAGGCATAAAAAGCAGAAGATAGATGACAAAGGGCATACGACAAATGATAGATAATAGATGTCAGATGATAAATGAAATATGAATGAAGACATATACAAAATAACATCTAACAAACGAAAGAAATTACAGACAGATCGCAGACATACTACAGGCAATAGATGAAAGGAAAATATCAGATAGATAAAATCACTGGGTGAAAAGAGAATTTGTTTGTTGCTTTACTGTAGTTTTCTCACTAGAGCTATGCCATAGTTTTTGTACTATGTTGACATGGCTGGAATCTCATAATCTTTAAGCAACACAGCTTTTTAAAGAGAGCTTTCTTTCACCGTTTGATTTGAGTTGTGTGAAGTTACCACTATTGAATTAAAACACTTTGTAATTTCCTTCCTTCACGTTATGACAGATAAAAATAAACGTGAACGCCTGAAGGAAGGAAATTACAAAGTGCTTTAATTCAAAAGCTTTCTTTAATTGACCATCTTTTATCTTTGATATCTGATATCCAATATTACTTAAATAATTTTCTCACTTAGTTTTTTGAAGAGAGCTTTCTACAATTCTACAATTAACCATTTCATCTTTGATATTTGTTATCTAATATTTTTTGAGTAATTTTCTCACTTATCTCTTATAATATTTCACGTATGAAATAATAGTTAAAGAATTGATGAACACTTGGTTTATTTCACTAAGATTTTATAATTACTCGACTTGTTTCGCTTGTTAGAGCATTACCAAGAGTGATTATAGAAGAAACACTTGCTTATATTCAGGTAATAAGGGCTTTAAGTATAGGGTAAGTCGAAATCTCTTCATTGTTATTAACGAACCATAAATCAGGGAAAGCCCGTCGTTAATGACAATGAAGAGATTTAGACTAGTACATCTATTGAATTATTAAGGGGACCGGAAAGTAATGTCGTTTCTGCGCATGGCGATATTTGATTGAAATTTGTCAGCCCATTGTGTATTTCGAAGGCGTGCCAATGTCATTTTAAGGTTATTGTGACACTTCTAAATAAGCCAATATTAAACTTTTTTTACAATTTTTGGTAAAATGGCCAGCCAAATATCAGAAGGGCTTGTATGCTTTTTGAGTTTACAAGTGTAGTAACACAATAGTTGCGACCAAAAACGTTGGCGATGTTTACCACGTACATTAGACGTTCGTAAATGCTTGATTTGGATTTCCAAATTTAAATCCGATAAGTTTGATCTCTCTGATTCCGGGGAAAACCCGTCGTTAATGACAAGGAAGAGATTTGGACTTCCCCTATACTAAAAGCACGTATTACCTGAATATAAAAACCTGCCAATTTCTTTTATAATCACTCTTGATAATGCTGTGACAAGCGAAACTAGTCGAGTTAATATAAAAAATCAGTGAAACAAACCAATTGCTTATCAATTCTTTACCAAACTCATTATCATTACAATACATGATGGTAGTATTCTTTGGTATTAAAAAGGTTTACGATACCACAATGCATGTATAAATTCTTTAGAAATAACAACAATTGACAGATAATAGACATTTAATAGAAGCCAACATAAAGATGAATATGCGACAAACAGATAATAGACATTTATATTGTTACTACCCCAACTGTGATAGAAAAAAAACTAGCAGTATACTGTACATTCCTTATCTTCGCATATTTTTACTTCCATCAATCAACAACAACAATCAAATTTAAATTGAGCCATTCTTGAAATATAACTAAATTCCATCTCAAAACCGATTGATCTTAAACTTACAAAAAATCATTTTTACTTCATTGTTTTATTAAACTGAGAATACTAAATGACATATGAATATCTGATAATTCGAAAGATATTTGCTATGAATATGAAGAGATTTTTTATCTTAGTTTATGGTTAAAAGAAAAGACCAAAATTAACTGCTTTTAAAATTTTTAAATTTATTAAATGGATAAGTTGGTTTATCAACTTCACAACTTTGATTGAAAATATAACGTTTTTAATATAATAGAAGACAGAGGTATTGGGTTCCCAATTTGTTTTAATTTTTACAATTTCAAGCATGTATTAGTTTTGGTGGAGGCGCCTATTTTCTCCGCATAATACTAAACTAGTTTTGAAATATTTCCTTAATTTTCTACCATAGGATGTTAAATAGGTTCCATTTATTTATACCAATTACGATTTTGTTAAGGTTATTGATCAAATAATCAAGTTTTTGGATAGTAAAATAACCATCTGTGGTTATTAATAATATCATCAATTATAAAATTAAAATTACATTGTGAAAACAAAAACATAAATTATTCCGTAACAGATATACATACTTTAAGCGTAACACATACTCAAACAACCGCTTAATTAGTCATAACAGTATATTCGGTTTAAGGCTTCATTAATTGCGCACAGTTACCGATTCAATTATATGGTTTCCATATTTATTAAATCTAACCGTACAGTAAGTACACTAGTAAATCTTATCTTTATCAACATTGGCATTCCGGTAAGTGTGTTTTCATTAAATTAGTTCAATTAGCGAAGAAAACGTGTCATTAGTTAGGAACATAATTACGTCCCTAAATCGGTTCTTGCCGGAGGCGTTTTATTCGTGATAATGTGATAAATATAAATTAAGACACGATTTATTAATAGCGATTACCAAACGTTTATCGAAGTAAGAGTAATTTGATCTGTAACAGTAACCGATTCGTGTGTTGTAAACAAAGAAGTGATCTAGATTATGGAATGGTCTCGTTTCATTTGTAAAATTAAATTAAATAGTAATTGTCTTTTTTTATGTAATTGATTATTTTATTTAGGCATGTCACGAAATTATTACGTAAGGCAATTTCTAGACACGTCTTTCGCTGTAGCACAGCTCGTCGGTAGAGGTACGCCCTTTAAGTCATGTTTCGGCAGCTAATAGTTATGTAATCCAATGCGGTGCTTTAGTACGAGGAGTAGTAACTATTTGCTGTTAATTTCTGCATAATTTTTGTGCAGTAATGCTTGGAAGAATTAATTTTTCTCATTTATATTTTTATTTTTCGAATAAAGCACTTTAAACTTAACATCATCTCCCGCTATTCTCAAGAAATCACTTGCTGCAAATAATTAATATAAATTCAATGGTAGTTACTATACTTTCTAAATAATTGACTATTTTTTATTCATTTTTTTCTTTGAACTATGAATCATATTCAGTTATAAATTTGTTCCTACTTTTTAGACTTAACTGAAAGTAAGTACAACAATTAACTTTGTTGGTATCACTTTTTATTGAGAGTTGAAAGCCTCCAAAATTACTTATTTAATTGAAGCCGGCTAAAACGTATTTTAAGTTTCGTTTAAAACACAAACAAGCCGTGAAAAACATCAGATTTAATCAAGAGGGTTTGAAACTAAACATTGTACTTAAATACGCACAAATCAAAATGAATACCAACACTGTCGCCAAAAAGAAAACCAAAACAGCAGCCCAAATATTAAAGATTAAGGAAGAAGCAAGAAATATAAAAAGTGATACCAATAAGTTAATTGTTTAACTTATTTTGAACTATCAAAATGTATCACCAAGTGAAAGCCTCCACAATTACTTATTTAACTGATTGAGGTTGTAGGCACTTACTTGTTTTCTGTATTTACATTACTTATAGTTTGATAATGATCATTGTTTGATCGAAACTGCAGTCACTATTACTTATTTAACTGAAAGTCTTTACCTCTAGATACCATTAAAATGTATTAATTTTTAAATAACGAACCTGGTACGATTTAGGTGACCAGTACACAACATTCTTCTAATAATCATTTTTTTGCAGGAAAGTGTGAGGGTGTCCGAACTGTGGTTATCGCCGCATCCAGATTCCGACGTTGGCTTCCTGATCGGTTGGCCAAATCCGGCCAAAACCTACCTGGTCATGTTCTGCACGCAAGCGGCTCGGGATTCCTGGTGGAGGGAACTGCAGCAGGCTTTGGCGGCCCAGCTACGCTTGGAACCACCTGTTACCAACATCAAAGTTGTCTATAGAGATCCTCTGACAGGAACAGAATGCGTAAGTTAAAAACAACTCAGTTAATTTAAAAGATCAAATGAAAAAAACCACAATAAAGAATTTTAATTAATTCAAATATCTAAAATGTGGCAGTTTATTTTCATGGGAAAAATATTTCACAATTCCAAATTGTGGTGTAAAACATTGAAATTTTTTCCATAATAATTTTTTTATAAAAAAAGTATACAGTTTTATAGCACAACAAAAACAATGTGCGTCCAGAATTTTGCTTTACATAAGTTTGAAACTTGGAGCGTTTCGAAAAAAGTATACGGTGCAAGCTTTCAACTTATATAAAGCAAAATTCTGGATGCAAATTGTTTTGTTGTGCTTTAAAACTGTATTTTAGTAAAGAAAACACTCTAATACAGCAAAAACAAATATTTGCTTCCCGAGTTTTAAAAGTTACATCGCAGCCTATTTTCGTTATTCCAATAATAACGAGACTGCCATTAAAATTTATCAGCATTATGTAACGCTTGACCTTTATTGACTGTCTTCTAATAGTCCTAGATAACATTAATATGCCATATTATTCAACTCGTGACTAATGTCTGTCCTATATATAAGAGATAAACCGTGCTGATACTGATTATCTCGTAATAATTGTTTAAAGCTTAATTACACACTTTCAAATCAAACAAACATTTATTTATAAAATTAATAATTGCCTTTCAACAAACTCCCGATACTCATAGAATATCAATTTTGTTTTATCAAGATTACTTTCTATTCTAAGAGTTTTGGCATTACCAATTTTTAAACCAAAATACGAACATTTGAAATTATTACAGTCACTTTTTTACAATTATTTTTAAGTCTTGTGGTATATTTTCGCCTATCCATATTTTATTAATAATGAGAATTTTTAATTTTATTTCATATATATTGTTTATCTATTTTTATATATTGTTCCTTTGATTATTTTTTCGTTTCCAGTAACTGCGTCTAATCCTTTAATTATTATTTTTATGTTCTTGCCTTCTTTTTTTTACTCAAATAGTTGATTTTAATGAATTATTATTTATTGTGATTTTTTACAGTCAAAAACCATCGGTGTTGGACCTGAAACGAGTACTGGCGACATAGCGCGGTTAGCATTGGACGAAACCCGCGCCTCAGAATGTGGTTACACCCTGTATGCAAGAGACCGGGATTCAGCGCCTTGTCCTCTTCTGGGATGCGAACGGCCGCATTCGATACAGCTGGCGCGGTTGCGGCAGTCGCTATGCGCGGAAGAAGGTTTTGATCTCACCCACTGCAATAACAACCGGCTCCCCTGCGACATCGTTTTTGAATTAAAGGCGAATTGTAAACCAACACCTAGAAAGTATGTCGATGTATTTCCTACCAAGGACTTAAGGCTAAAAAAGAATTGCCATTTTAGGTCACACCTAAAGCTCTTCAGGAAAAACAGTTGCAGAATATTCGGCGTGCCTTTGGCGAGACTGTGCGCGAACAACACGCTCCCACCTGCGATCGCTGCGACTTTAAGGGCACTCTTCCAAAGGGGGCCGCAAACGCAGGGGATTTTCAGGAGGTGTGCTTCCGCCAGGGCTTTAAGGGAATTGCGGGAGAAGGTCGACATGCAAGGTAAGGATTATTAAACGAAGAGTTTTCTATATTATCATAAATTTCAGATAGTATTTATTTAACCATTGTACTTTCAAAATAATATTCAAAATACATATATAATAACACTTTCTTACAAAAATTTTGATTGCTAGAGTTCATAAAAATATGATCTTCCACTCTTGTCTACTGTTACTTTGATGAGACTGCTGTCACATAAGGTCTCTTTGGTGGAGGTTGTTCCACGATTTTCTTGCCAAGTTTGGCTTATATTCCTCTGAAGAGAGGACTTCAATTATATTAGTTATGTCATTTTTGACAGTTAATTAATTTTAATAATAGGAATAATTAACATCTATCGTCATTATCTATTAATATATGCAAGTAATAACACCTTAATAGTACAAGGCCCTCATCATATTACAAAAGCTTGATCGAACCATAAGGTTTGCTAAATGAAGAGTATACATAAACCCCAACAAATCTCATCTGTTGTTACCTTCTCATCACTCTCATAGTTTATCTTAATGAAAACGAAAGTTATCTGTGTCAGTGAACTATTTATTTTCATTTATTTCATTAGGTCAAAATTTCTATTGAGAGTTTTGCCATATACACCTATATTTCTAGATTGTTAACTTCTCACTCTAATTAATGTTTACCTCAGCTCCAGATGATTAATCATGAATAGTAAATTACGCTATTTTTAATCCTCCATTCCCTTATTAGCAAACATAACTCGGGAATGTTTTAATCTGGAGCAATAAACTGGACACCGGAGTTTTTCGCCGCGATAAAGCGAACGATTTAAATTTAATACGCCCGGCGCAATTACTGGCCACGTTCTTTTTTCGCCTTCTTCTTCTACATCATTTAGACTTTTTTCTCGTGTTATCTAATTACCGCATTAATATATATTCGTGCGATAAATCAGGCCGGTCTCCGTTTTATCGGGGCTCTTGCATTCGCGCGGCATTAAAACGTTACAACTTCCGCGTGTCTCTAAGTGTACGCGTCTTCCAATTGCTTCATTTGCATTGCAAAGATACTCGGGATGGAAATGGCGAGGTCGCGAAACTGGCGTTCGATTGACAAAATGGACAAACCGTTAGGAAGTAGGAAGGATTGTGTGAATTAAGTGTGCGCGCGAGGGGCTATAAATGAATATTACTTTTTTTGTGTGTGTCTTTATGGCGTGAATTTCCATTATCCGTACGCTCACCTGTGGGAAAATAAGGTTTACGTTCAGCACATGCCAAATCTGCACTTTGAAAGCTGAAGAAGAATACGACAGGTGCGATTTGATAAGTAATTTTCTCCTAGCCTAATTTCATTTTTTTTGCTTTCGGAAATAATCAAAATAGCATAATCACAGTATTAGGTAATGAATTGATCAACCTAATATTTCATAATGTTTCTCAGTGAGAAAGTTATTCAAGAAATAAATAACCACAGTGATTTGCTAAAACTTATAGTTTCAGCAAAGTAACCTCCAATCAAAGGATATTCCATCATCCTTTTGTTGGAGGTTGCTACTACGAGTAATGGTCTTAATCGTGGTATAGTTTTTCACTTGTTGGCTCTAGATGATTATCAATCATGTTCAAAAATTTTGCACACACGAACAATAATTAACTTACATATTAGAAGTTTTTTAAACTTTATACATTATCATCACTGACGTTTCTTTGATTTTGGCTATTTTTTGTGTTGAAGCGTTCAAAAATTTTCTGGATCTAATATATCATCCGAATTTTGTTTGCCACTTAGAAAATGTAGTGATTACAATAAATGGAAATCCGATGACAATACTGGGAGAGTATCGTTGCTTTTAGAGGTTGTCCTATTTTCAGCATTTCAAAATAAACGACTCCGAGAATACAAAATATGTATACAAAATCATCTTTTCGGGATGTAAACAATTCATTTTGAGAGAGCTTCTGCTCTTAGCATTTGAATTATTATAATGGATCCATTTTTCATGTCATATGATCAAACTGATCTGACTTCACTTCACCTGTAAAAGTAATTTCGGAAAGAGTCCTTCCAAATAATTAGTAACTTTCTGATCTAAGGCGGCAACAAGCGACAATCTTTGAACCATATAAGTACATGTTCAGGCTGCACGTGTTGAATGGTATGAGCGCAGAATAATTGTATGCAATATTTTCATATTCTTGCTATGGGAATTAGAATCCCATAATCGTATGAAAAACCACCTAGTATTAATAAGAAGAAATTTTATGCGATATTTTCATATTTCTTGCTCTAGGAATTAGAATCTCCTTATCATAGGAACAGCCATTTAGTATTGATGCGAAGACTGTGCTCGATTTTGGCAAATGTGTTCTCTTCTTCAAAAAGCTCTGACTTGTTAATTCTGAATTCTAACTCTCGGAAGACATCCAGTTTTTTAAAAGGCATTAAAATTCTAGTAGCAGTTTTTCGATTTTTTATAACTGTAGTAGAATTTATGCTAAAATTACCCCAAAACAAATTATCATATGAACTTTTTTGCAAGAACAAGAGGCTTACGAGAGAAATGTATTACTTTATACATCCGTAAGTTGTGATGTTAAGGTAACAGTATTATTAGAGGCTTCAAAAATATCTCTGATAATACTACCTGCCTTCTTTGCTTGAAATATCTTCTAACTGATACTTCAATATAAATTTGTTTCTAAAAAATCCTCCAAGTTAGAAAATTTTTGATAATAGTTTGGGGCTTAACCTAAAGATCGACATGAATAGAACAAAGACAAGATTCAGGCTGGGAGTGTAATATAGGAGATAAAAGGCAATCATCATGAGAGGCTCTTCATGTTTTCTATTACACCAACCCTAAAAATTTGATACCTCTAACAATTTAGATATTACTTATACAGGTTTCAAACCTACCTCTGATAATACTATTGACTTCGTTTCTTAGAAATATTTCCTAATTGATACCTACAAAAATTTGTTTCTAACAAACTCTTCACTTAGGAAGATTTTTGATAATCGTTTAGAACTTGACCTAAAGACCCAGATAAATAGAACAAAAACTAGGTTCAAGATAGGATGATAATATATCATAGAAGATAAGAGGCAGTTTGGTCATGGGTCTTGCCTACTTCTCAGTTGATTAGAAAAACCATACACCACCTCAAAAAATCAAATACTGGTGTGCAGATGATCCAATAAGAAACCCTTCATGTATTGCCACTTCAATACGTTAATATCAATCAACATCAACACCAACGTCAAATATAAATTCTTCATTATGTTATCTTTAACAATTATGCATTAATTCATGCGGTTTTCTAAGAGAGGGCGCTACTAGTATTATTTCGCGTCGTGTTCATCCGTGACTATATTCATTTGAAAGCTACTGTCATTGCTCGTCTTTTTCAATATATGTAATTTTATTGAAGCGTAAACAACATTTTTTGCTATTCATTTAAACATGTCGAACTTTGTACCAGAAAAAGTGTTTTTGCGGGGAGTTCTTCTTCATTACTTTAACATGAAGAAAAGTGCTACCGAAAGTCATCGTATTTTAGTAGAGATTTATGGTGACCATTCTCTTGCTGAAAGAACGTGCCAGAAGTGGTTTGCATGGTTTAAAAGTGGCGATTTCAACTTAGAAGACGATGAACGACCCGGACAGCCAAAAAGGTTTCCACATGAAGAATTGGAGGCATTGCTTGATGAAGATGCGTGCCAAACGCAAAAAGATCTTGCAAAATCATTGGGAGTTGATCAAGCAACCATTTCCAGACGTTTAAAAGCATCGGGATTCATCCAAAAGCTTGGAAATTGGGTGCCGTATGAATTAAAGCCAAGAGACATCGAACGCCGATTCTGCATGACGGAAATGTTGCTTCAACGCCACAAAAAGAAGTCATTTTTGCATCGGATTGTCACTGGTGATAAAAATGGATTCATTGCAATAACCCCAAGTGCAAGAAATCGTATGTGAAGCCTGGCCAGCCATCAACATCCACGGCAAAGCCGAATATCCATGGCAACAAGGTAATTCTCTGTATTTGGTGTGTTGTATTATGAACTGTTGAAATCGGGTCAAACGATCAAAGGGGACCTCTACCGAACACAATTAATTCGTTTGAAGAGAGCGACTGCGGAAAAACGACCAGAATATGCAACCAGACACGAATCCATAATTTTCCATCATGACAACGCTCAGCCACATGTTTCAAGACAGGTTCAAAACTATTTGGAAAACAGTGGGTGGGAAGTTCTACTTCATCCGCCTTTTAGCCCAGACATAGCCCCTTCTGATTACTACTTGTTCAGATCAATGCAGAATGCCCTCACCGGAATACGCTTCACTTCAGAACAGGGTATCAAAAATTGGCTCGATTCATTCTTCACCACCAAGCCGGAGAAGCTAGAATCATAATATAACCGTGCGGGAATGTCAATAAGAGGTTCTTTGGCTATTTTAACATATATTTCTGGAGGAGCACAAACGCCAACATCAATTATCCCAAAGTCCTTAAATTTGTTAGCTCAAACAATTACGACAATACTTATAGTTTTAAAACAGACATTTGTTCTTGAAACTTCCCTAGCTGTTATTTCAATAAAAACACTTGTTTTTTGAAAATAGCCCATGTAACTAAAGCAAAGACTAAATTAATCGTTATAAGTCATCCCAAAGTTCGACGTAGGATGATAATGTAAAAGATTAAAGATTAATAATCCTTGCCTATTTCTCATTTAACCACAAATGTTCTAAAACTAAACTAAACTAGTAGAATCATCATATACCTACTAGCTGATAAAATTAATACGTTTTGCTCTATTAGGTTTTTTTATCATTGATCATTGAATCACCACAAATTTTTCTTCTTTCTCCCCAATCTTGATTAGATTAATGATTGGAATTATAGATCTAATCGAGTGTGTGGCATAGACTATAATACCCAGTACAGTGATTATAAATTTTTAGAAGAGAAAACTGAAGCAGTAAATATCGGTGCACACTCGGCATTTGATGATGGTTGTATCTTTTTTCTTAGGTTTTTGTTGAATTAAAGATAGTATTAAGTTTTCTGATTTCTAGTCATTTCTTCATTATATTTATTATCGACAGAGTTGTTGGTGGCGATGTTTGTCTCTTTATTTTCTTGCTATATTCAAAATGTTTATTACATGCTTCACTGATATGTCTTGTATAAGTTGCTGAAAAATATACCTAATCTAAGTAGTAGTAGTAGTAGTAGTGTTAGGCTATCGACCACGTGGTCCTTCCGCCATGTGCATTTGTGTATTTGTGTGTGTGTAAATGAGCTTGTTACTTTAAAGGATCGCCCCCGTCACTCTAAAGCACCATTAATTGTATCCCAATGGTGAATGGTACCGGTCACCCATCCGACTACTGACCCGAACCAACGTTGCTGCACGACAGTTCGGGGCCGTAACCGATGCGCCACCACCGGCGTGTACCTAATCTAATTTTTACACATTTTTGGAAAGTAATAGTCTTGTAACAAATATTTCACCAATATTAGATCTAGAAATTAAATCTTCTGCTACTTGTCATCCTTCGTTCTCTCATCAATAATTTACGTATATATTTCTAACTTCTTAATATATCGCCTATAGTTTCTGCTAATTACCGATGATAATTTGGAATCGTGTGAAGTATCGAAAAGAACAAATAACATCAGGTTTATATAGATATATCATTAAGGTCGCAACTATTGTCTAAAGCATTGACTAATTTCCCTAACCACTGACAATTATAGAGACCTGTTTAAAGCGACATTTATAATGAATTATAAAGTGATAAAACAAAGTCATCGTGTCTCCTTCTTCATTAAATTCAAGATTTTTCCCGGTCCTGGAGAAATTATTCTAACACATACTAAAAACTAAAATTATGCTCCACCTCTCCCACCACATCCCTATATACCAATTTGGTTTGCTGTTCAAATGCCATTCCCTAAAAACTCCACCTCATCTCTTTAATTTAATTGACAACATCCTCTCGTTTAGACTCCTTCAAGTAAAAGCCCGAAAATATTTCGTAAAATCTACAACAAATGAGTCTTATTAAGACTACAAGAAACAAATCACTTTTAAAACAACTACTTCTCTAGCTAATACTTCGACAGACATTGAATGATACAAAAGTAATTTGCTTGTTACAAAATAGCAAGGCTATCAAAGCAACACTAGTTTCCCCACTCCTATATAATATTTAGGTACGCGATCTTTATAATCCCCACTCCTCTATAACAATTCCCACTCCTCTATAATATTTATGTACACGATCTTTAAAATCCCGACCCCCCCCCCTATCACAACCCATCTGCCTATCCACTGCTTTACGCAGATGATACAGCGCCCATATCCCACGCATCCACCCTAAACAAAGCCCTTTCCACATTGCAAGGGTTGATTTATACCATAAAATTGTGACGTCTTTCAAAGTGGAGAATATCGATAAATCCAAATAAATCACAACTCCTCATTCCCTTTTATCGACCTTACAATCCTCAATACAAAATAACAATAAATAACCACATACTAATACCTTCCCATTCCTGTAAATACCTAAGAATATCATTTGACCCATCCTTACTAAAATCAGACATTCCTTAATTCCATTCATAACCCATCTAATACCCTCCTGTATGAATTAACCCAAGTAATTCTTATTGAAGAGCGTCTGAAACACCTATCCCAAAAATTTGCCAAAAATCCCCATAAACGCGAATTCCTTAACCAGTGGTGTAATCCTCGTAACCCTTTAATCACTCCAAAGCCAAAACACCCGGAAATCACTATTCATCAATTCATCTCATCAGTTCATAAAGACATTAGCGATCATAACCTTTTAATGACAGAAAACAGTTAATTTCGTAAGACATTAGTAATCATGACGTTTTTAGACGGTTAAATCTAGGCTGAAAGACCGCGGGTCGATAGCCGCTGATTAGAAGAAATCTTAAGTCTGAACACTTCACTTCATGAAAATTGTAAACGTATTTACTTCTAATAATAAAGATGTTTTCTCTCTACATGAACATTTTGTTTCCCTGTCAAAAACCGCCTTGGTTCTCGATCTATATTGTATCTCATCATCGTAGCGTAGTTGAAGATTATTGCTTATTCATTCAGCTCGTTAAATATGATTTTTTTAGTCCTTTCAAAAAATATTAATGCATACACTAGTAGATTCAGACTTTTCTTCAAAGGTAAATAAACAAAATCACTGGAGTGACTTTTCTCTCTTATCAATCGAATCAAAAGCTTTTGTCAAGTGATAAACAAACAGTGAAGTCGATTTTCTTGGACCTCATCAGCGTAGCATAGGAAAACAATTTAATTTAGGGACATACATTTATAGTCGTAATTAACTTTCACAGTTCAAGTTGCAGTTTTGGTATTATATCTAGTGAAGTTTGGTTCACACTATGATACTAGCTTCTACTGCTTGCTTGCTTAACTGCTACTACCAATGATGCTTCCTCGAAGCTCTAGCCTTACTCTCTTGGAAATTGGTGTTAGATGTTAAAGCATTTTCACATATTATAAGGTTCTTTTTTTTTTGAAAAACCAAAACTGTTTTTTGGTGAAACATATATATCAGTTTCTGCATTAGAAAGTCTGTGAAATTTAAACAAACGTGTTTTTTATTTACAATATACATTATGGAATTTTATCAAGTAAAAACCTCAGCAATTCAATAAAGTAATAATAGGTTTTAGATAGCACCACTTAAAGTAGTCACTATAAGTTTTCTCCTAGAACTACTTCGATTTAAAATAACACCTTAACCCATGAAACCTTCTTACCTTACTCTTAGTACAGAAATAACTGTTTTGAAGACTTTTCCGATTCCGATTCCGATGTAAATGTATATTTTGTTTAAAGACCATCAACTTTGTTTATCTGGGTTTGATTGCAAAAATTTTAGCCTCCTTTAAATTAAATATATAATTCAACTGATTTTACACATATTTGTAGGTGTCGTTTCCTTTCTTAAAAGCCTGTCAAAAAATGAGTCAAAATAAAAAGATCACTCGAAAGCGTCGAGGCAGAAAGAATTCTGCGGTTTTCAAAATCATTATTGCTTTCAAATAAAATTTAGGAACAGTATTATTTAACAACGTTGCAATATATTCTATATTAATTGTCTCCTGATGTTTTGACGTATAATGGGACACCAAAAGAATAACCAAAATTACTTTATAGAAAGCATTTACTTTATCGTTTATCAAATGCAACCTTAATCTCCTGTAAAGTACTCTCCATTAGTATTCAATACACTTCTTCAAGCCTTAATTCTAAGACGAAAACACCTTCTAATCTCTTCCTCTATGATGCCTATTCACTTCGTGAATTTACGTTTTACGTCTTCGAAATCGGCAAAATGTTTTCTTTCAATTTTTTTTCCACCTCGGGAACAGGAAGAAGTCCGAGGGTACTTAATCTGATGAATAGAACGCGTGGGTTAAGGTAATATTGGTAATTGAGACGAAATTGTTGGTTTACTGTGTGGCTTTGAAAGACAAGTTTTGTGTATAGGATTCCTTTGATGTCAAAAAAGAGCATTTTAAAGAGAAGTCCAAGGGTGCTAAATCTGGTGATAAGGGCGCGTGAGTCAAAGTATTATGCTTCCTTAAAGCAAAATTGTTAGTTTACTATCCGATTTTACAGATAAATTCTGATCCCTTTGATGCTAAAAAGAACAGATTTACATTATCTTCACATTCCATTTCACTTGCCGACCTTTATTTTGAACGAGATGTATCAGTTGAATTTCGTTTAGATGACTGTGGTTTACTTTCTAGAACATATTCATGACTATGACTTATCGCCTGTGATGATTATGTTGAAATAACTAAGATCATCTTTGAATACCTTCTTAGTTTCATGACAGATTTCAAGGTGAGGAGGGGTTGTCACCCTTAATCTCCAGTAAGAAGTGTCGGCACGAACTTTGCTGCCATTCTTCGTATTTCGAAATCAACGGTCAAAATGCGCTGAATTGAGTTTCAGGAAAACCCGAATAAATCTTCCAGTTGGTCTATCATCATAGATCAGATAATGATTGTTCTCTCTTCGATCAGTTGAAAAGCTACTGGTTTGCAATGCCTATTCCTTCTTTTTTCAATCGAGAAACGCAATCGACCGTGCATTATATAAGTCGGAAAATGTGTCATACTTAGGTTGTTACTGTTACTTTCTTCAAATGATTTATCTAAATGCATAGTAAATTAATTTTGTCCGCGGCATCTGGTATATTAGTTTGTTTTTTTCATTTTCCTTCTTGCATGATTACTAACAAAACGTCAGTTATCTGAATGTAGTACCAAATTTAGAGAACAAAAGGAATGCGTTATAAGGTTTGTCTAAATACGATATAAGAATTATTATAATGCCATTAAGGTTTGAAGTCTGAAGAAGTATTTGTATAGCACATAATTAAACATATGCTTGAGACAAATAATTTTATTGACAGTCATGAATACTTTCAACATTTCGTAACAAATAATTAAATTCCATGGAATTTATATTATCATAAAGCAATTAAGGTACTTATGGCAATTTTGTTATTTCCATACACACCACTCATCATTATTCTATACAGTGCTACATTGTATAACGAATTAATCTCAAATCTAATTAAATTAGCATTTAAAAAAATCTCGTACACCATAATATAAGGATAAGAACCAGTAACATTTAATTCCCATCTTCTGGCGAGGAGCCACTTATCGGCTCCCTGGCATAATTCTTAATTATAGATTTACGGTGCAATTTCCAATTAATTCCATCGCGATATTGATATTACGTCGACTTCTTTTACGCACGGAATGGGATTTTTTGCAAATATGAAATTTATAACCGTTTTATCTGATTATGCCGGACTCGGCCGCGGTGTTAGATGTCTCATTTTTCACCGGGGCGATAATTTATTTGCACATTAAGGTGCTGGATTGTATTATTAAACCACTCGCGTGTTTATCGCTAAGCTCTTCGTCGGGTTACCTCATTTGCATTTCGAGGGAACAGCTGGATAGTGTTGCAGGAAGATAAGAAAAATGACGCCGAATCATAGTTGCTCGCGGTTAGAATATTTTAGATCCGAGGTGTTTACGACGATAGGGGTGTCGTTATCTCCCGATGTACCAAGTGAAAAAAAAGTGGCATTTGCTATTGTTAAGTTGGTGTGTTACACTTTATTATCGATAAATATAGATCTTGTGGTTTGAGGCTAAATGCTTTGGCTGAAAATGAGGGAGCGGCTTTTCATTGAAGGCCTTCTTAGTGATATCTTATAAATATATTTCATGCATGAAGTTTTACATTACCTTCTATTTGAAAAGAGATCAGAATACAAAGTTTTTTCAAAAATATTCTATCATAATTTTTGTAAGATAGGTAGTATTCATTTATTCATTATACTTACATGAAATTCAAACAAAAATTTTTATTGCACATGGAATGGCTTGAGTTCATTAAAATATGATCTTCTACTCTTGCATACTACTTTTTCAATGAAACTACGTACGGTATCTTTGATTAAAACACTTCGAACCTTTCTTCAATATTTTTTTACGTTCGTTATCTTTGGTGGAGATTGTTCCACCATTACCTTGCCAAATTTGTCTAATTTTCCTCTGAGGAGAGGAATTAGATTTGTCATATTTGTATATCCTACACATAGAAATAAAGAAATTTCTGGTGAAATTATGTAAACAATTGTTTTCATTGTTAAAGGTGCAGCTATTTGTGAAGAAATCTCCGGTACACCAGCGCTGCTATTAGCAGCGCTCCTAAAAGATTTCTTACGAAGCCTTCCGGAACCTTTGCTTTGCGGCAACGCTCAAGAATGGTTATCAGTTGCTAGCAACGGACGGATAGAACACCTAAGGCGGCTCCTCAACCTGCTGCCAAGGGAAAATCATCTGCTTCTCGCTCACGTCGTCAGTGTCCTTCACAACATCGCGAAAAGGTCGAGGTTTAACCTAATGTCCGCGTCAAATTTAGGTAAGTAAACTAAAAAATCATCACATCGAAACGATGGAAACAATTTCTACTTCAGGTTCTTATTGTATTTTTGTTTTATAGGTGTATGTGTTGGTCCCAGTTTGTTATGGGAAGCAAGTCAAAATGCACCGATGAGGACATTGCCTACCTTAATAGAAACGCTCATCAATCATTGCCAAATATTGTTTGGACCGCAGGTGGTTTCACTACTTGGAGAAGTTGCAAATGACAGCGGCGCTGAGGAATCGGATAGCTTACATTGTAAGTATTCACACATTTAAAATTAAGAGTTGTTGATAAACTGATTAAAACACATGAAAAGGCTTTAAATCAAAAAGTCTTTAAAGAAATGAACTAAAGTACTAATAAAGATCATCAATATTTATTTTACTTTATCATTAGAGGCTAAAATTAGTATTAAGAACAATAGCGTCAATCTTAACTGAATTGTTAAAATATAGTGAATTTTCAATTCTTTGTAAGAATGGAGTGGTAATCCACTAGTAACGGTCGCAACCATTCTTTTCATTTAAATGTATTTGGCTGTAATTACACGATAAACGATCATTTTTCGTTGTCGTTATATGACAATAGTACTTTAAAGATATATTTAGTAAAATAACAATTAGTTTTTGGAAGATTAATGTTAATTTTTATTTGCAGCACTGGGACTATCCCTAGATTCAGTTGAATTGTCGAAAGACCAAAAATCCCTGAGCAGAGATTCCGGTCTGACGCTATCCGAAGACGACCGCGACAGCCCCGGCCTTCTATACCACAACGCCACCTTCCACAGATCAGACTGGACAAGGCAGGCCTCCAGAATGCGAACGCTGGAGAACACCTGGATAGAGGAAGACGAGGCGTTCTGCACGTCGAACGAAAGCCTGTGCGGTCCCCCCATCCCACCGAGGAGGCCGCCGCCGCTCCGACACCTACCGCCCGTACATCTGCCCCCCATCTACCGACCGCCGCCGCCGCCTCCGCCCACGTACGCAACGGCGAGGTTACTCTTAGTGACGGACGCGGAGAGTGAGAGTTACGTCTGAATCAACCTGGTGCCTTTTTTCCAATATTTGGAACATGTAAATTGTTATTTTTTTTAAAGCCATATTATTATATAGATTTTTACGTTAGTAGTTAGTATAGACTTGAAAGTATTATCATGTATATTACGTAAAACAGTGACAATTGTAAAAATGTGTTGGACATTAGAGAGTGTTTTGTACATAAAATGATATATTTTTAATTATATATATATTCAAGATTGTAAATACGAATTTTTATATACAAATGAAAACACAAAATGATTTTTATATTGCAATATATATTTTCTGCAAATACAATATATATGTTTATTACTTGTATCCTTCCACTCAGTAATAATTTTGATAAATAAATGATTAAATTATTAAAGCAAATATTAAAAAACTTGAAGTTAAAAAAACAAATGCTTAAATAATGAATCTTGAAGATCTGTTTGTTATAACAGGATGTATAAGGTGAGGTAAAATAAAATTCATTATTTTTCCAATAGATGGCTTTAGTTATCTGTATCTCGCGTTGTATAAGTCCAATGGGGTTTCACTAGATGGCGCTAGAAAGATGAGATTTCATACTAAAAAAACTTCCCTGACAATTTTGTGGTTATTTGACTCAGTTTGGTTTGAGCGCGCATCAAAGTTGGACACTAACAAAGAGAAAATGCGGCCAGCTTTGCCAATAGGAGTGGAATTGTCTTCCATTATGACAATGCCGGACCACACATAGATAGTGACTCGTCAGAGACTCCGGGAGCTTGGTTATGCATCCATTGCAAACAATAATGCCGGTGAAGGATTCGCTTCAAGAGAGGCTTGCAAAAATCGACTGCCCCTGTTTATTTGCCAATAGGAATGAGGGCTTCTATGAAAGAACCATAATGAAATTGCCTTCAAAATGACAACAAGTTATCGAACAAAATGACGCATATTTGACCTAAATCGGATCATTCTATCTACGGTAATTAAAGCCTTCAATTTCATGCAAAAATAATGGATTTTGTTTTACTACACCTAACATATTATACGAGGGTGTTTGAAAAGTAAGTGCAAAGTCCGAGAGATGGCACCACCGGCGCGTATCGAGGTCATGTTTAGTTAGTAGCATCACTTGAATGAACGCACACCAAGTTTCAGCCATATTGGTCTATTTCTTTGTATTTGGCATTCGTGTAAATCAAGGAAGTCGAGTGATTTTCAAGAAATCGTGTGGTGATTAAACATTACTTTATGAAAAGCAAAATGTCTAAGAAGACTAAAGAGAAGCTTGATAAACGTTATGGTAACTCTGCACCTTCGATTAGAACAGTTTATAAGTGGTTTCAAAATTTTCGGACTGGCCATATGGGTACAAGTGACGCTGAACGTTCTGGACGGCCTGTGGAGGTTACGACTCCAAAAATCATTGATCAAATCCATGATATGGTGATGGATGACGGAAGAGTTAAGGTGCGTGAGATTGCTAGTGCTGTGGGCATCTCGGCTGAACAGGTACATAATATTTTGCATAAACATTTGAACATGAGAAAGCTATCTGCAAGATGGGTGCCGCGATTGCTCACGCTTGACCAAACACGGAAAAGTGTTGCAAGGATGGTTTGCAGCTGTTCCAGAAGAATCCAGAGGACTTTAAGCGTCGTTTCGTCACCGTGGATGAAACATGGATACATTACTATACTCCTGAGACCAAACAACAATCTGAATAATGGGTTACCAAGGGGGAATCTGCACTAAAAAAAGGCGAAGACCGTTCCTTCGGCCGAAAAGGTTATGGCGACTGTCTTTTGGGATTCGCAAGGGATAATCCTCATCGACTATTACAGGTAAATATTATTTATCGTCATTGGACCGTTTGAAAACTGAGCTGCAAGAAAAACGCCCGCGATTGGCCCACAAGAAAGTCCTTTTCCATCACGACAACGCACCAGCACACACCTCAGCAGTTGTGGTCGCAAATTAATGGAAATAGGATTCCAACTCGTTTCACATCTCCCTTATTCTCCAGACTTGGCTCCCTCGGACTACTATTTGTTCCCCAATTTGAAGAAATGGCTGGCGGGACAAAGAATCTATTCAAACGAGGAGGTGATTGCAGACACTAAGGATATTTTGCAGATATGGACAATTTCTATTATTCGGAAGGGATCAACAAACTAGAACATCGTTGGACGAAGTGTATAAGCCTAAAAGGAGATTATGTCGAAAAATAAAAAAGGTTTACCGCAAACACGTTAGTAGTTTTTATTTTTGCACGGACTTTTCAAACGCTCCTCGTAATCGTGAGAAAACCCTTCAAGGGTTCATGATAAAATTAGGAGAAATGGTTATGGGTTTGAGTGATTCCTAATTGAAACTCACGGCTAAGAAATACGACTATTTCAAAAAAGGAAATATGGTCTTGAGTAGAAAAGGATCCAACGCTAAGAGAAGGACCTGCTACCTGGATTTATATTAGCTCCAATATTTTTGTGGATTATGCACTTATTATCAACGTTACATTGCGAAATTTCCTAATAAATACTAAACCCTTAACTGACCTAACCAAAGGAAGAGTTCAAAACGAGGAATTTCAGAAAGTATTTCAAAAACTAAAAAACCTAAAAATGAACTTACATGCAACAGTTTTATGTTGTGCGTTTCCAGATGAAAAATTTGTATTAGATACTGATGCAAGTTTAGTGGTATTTTAAGATGTTATATTACCAATCCAGGAGAGACAAGAAAAAGTAATCAGCTACTTTACTAAGACCTTCTCAAAACTAAATTCTGAAGCATGACAAAGTAGGGATTACTAATAGTAAAATGGTCAATAGAGTATTTTTATTTAAATAATTAAAGAAATTAGAAGGGGAATTTCTGCGTTTGAGTGATACCGGGCAAAGAAACTTTTCAAGAAAGAAGTACCTACGAATAATCATCTCCATTGAGAGTGTTGCAGTAAAATGTTTCTACGCTAAAAGAAGGACTGGTTTCCAAAGTTTTCTTGGATTATGCACTTATCAATTACCACGACGATGTACGTTTGAATGTAATGTGTCAGGAGGCATTTCAAAAACTTTAAATTGTGCTTACAACCGCACCAGTTATAAATTATCGTTTTTTTTGTATAGAATACCAACTTAAGTAATATGGTATTGGAAGCTTCATTTTACAAATCGAGGATAGACAAGAAAGGTCATAGGCTACTTTAGTACGACCTTTTCAAAACCAAACACAAAAGTGAAATTATTGAAACAAAGGAGGGATTACACCAGTAAAACAATTTAATTTGGTTGATTGAGTTACTTGAAGATAATAATAACTTTGATTAAAACACTTAGAACCTTTCTTCAATATTTTATTTTTATCCAGATGTCCATAATGGACACTTTGTGTCCGAAATGTGCATCTGGATAAAAATAAAATATTGAAGAATTAAGAATTAAGTGTTTTAATCAAACTTATTATTATCTTCAAGTAACTCAATCAACCAAATTAATATGATGGCTTCCTGGTTAACCGAGTTAAACAAACATTTCCAAATCAAAACAAAAATTAAACTTATAAGTGCGGACATACATTTTCTTAAACAGTGCGTCAAAAATAGTGTGTTTCCAAAGTTTATTTTCGTGAACATCGGTAAACAAAACGGACACATATCAAAATTAATAACAGATTTCAAAGTTAAGTGGCTAAAATTCGAAATCGGTTGATTATACGGAAAACGTTCACACCTTGAATTGTTAGCGTACGAACAACACCTACACCTAAGCAAATTAACAACTCCACAAATATGGGACAATTTCCAAAAGAAAATACATACAGTTATAGATAAAAAAGTGAAAAATAAATCAAGTGTTCTACATAGGAAATTAAAATCTCTCCTAGAAAAACAAAAACCTAAACTTGATTTTCCACAAGACAACCTACTGGAACTAACACAAACGTTGGTTATAAACAAGACAGACTTCACATTCTCCGACACCGAACATGAAATGCTGAGTAAAGGTTTGAAACATTCCATAAACCCGAAGAAACTTTCCATCGAAAAGGTTGTCAATGATGTGTCCATTGCATCAACAAGATTAACACCGGATCTTACTATACAGTATTCCGCTTCCGCTAAGGACATCTTGGAGAAAACCATGAAAAGGTCGACCCAGCAAGCAGTTCTCGACAACCACAACATCGTCAAGAATTTGAAGGAAAAAGATTGTTTTTACCTAAAGGCGGACAAAGGTAACAGTGTCGTAATTATAAAAAAGTCAGACTATTTCAACAGTGTAAATAATTTATTAGAATTAGGACCATATATTCCACAAACAAAAAACCCAATAAATTCATATATTAAGAAAATTAATGTCACATTGAAAGCCTCAACACATTTAATCGATAAAAACTTAATTTAAAACTAAAAGTTAAAAACCCTAAAATACCTCAGTTATATTGTCTGCCAAAAATTCACAAACCAGGTAATAAATTTCGGCCAATAGTTTCGAATATTAAATCTCCCACATATAAAATTGCTAAATGGTTAGTCACTCAGTTTCAAACATTAGACATAGAAAACGATTATTCAGTAAAAAATTCCGTTGAATTAACCAAACATTTAGAAAAAATCAAAATCTCAACAAATCATAAACTTGTGTCCTTTGACGTCGAATCCCTTTTCCCGAGCATTCCAATCAAGGACACCATTTCAATCCTAGAACAAATTTTAATAAAGAATAAAATTCCGAACGAACAAATCAACGAATACTTACAGCTTACAGAACTAGTGATGGATTGTAATGTTTTCGAATTTAATAATTCGTATTATAAACAAACCTAAGGCACTGCCATGGGCAACTCCTTATCGCCCTTTCTTGCAAACATTTTTTTAAATAATTTTAAAAACATTGCCAAAAAAATCAATAAACCAATTTCCAAAGATCTGGTATAGATATGTCGATGACATATTTGCTATAGTTGAATCAGATTTCAATATTAACGACTTTATATCATCCATGAATAATATATATAATAGTATTAATTTAACATACGAATTAGAGAATGAAAGGATTTTCATTTCATTGCCCTTCCTTGATATTCTTATAAAAAGAAAAAACCATAAATTAGAATTTGAAATATTCCGAAAACAAACGCATACCTTTAACTATAGTCATTCCGACGCATTTGCACCAATGAAATATAAATTATCTGCTTTTAATAGCATGATCAATAGAGCCTTCAGCATACCATTATTTCCCGAAATTAGAGAAAAAGAACTTAAGCTCATTCACGAAATAGCAAGAAACCTAAAATATAATAAAATTACAATACAGAGACTGATCAATAGACATTCGCGTAAACATAAACTCCGAAATATAACTTCACTAACAGACACAAAAATCAAAAAAAGAGACTAAATATGTCAAGCTAATTTATTCCCCAACACTAGAAAATAACTTTAAAAAATTCAATATAACCCCAGCTTACTATGTGAACACAAAACTATCTAATCTACTGGGGAACACTTTTAATGATATAGATAATTTGGAGAAATCTGGAATCTATTCCATTAAATGTTCGAATTGCGACAAAATTTACATAGGACAAACACAAAGAAATATTGCAACCAGATTTAAAGAACATGTCGCACATATTAAATATCATAACCCGAATAAATTTGCAGTTGCTAACCATTCAATTGATACAGGCCACAAGTTCATAATAGAAAACGTTAAATTATTGAAACATTCATCACATTTTCAATTAAATATGTTAAAGGCTATTTAAATGAAAAAACATAAAAATAATTTGTTAAATTGCGATTTGAGTCCTCTCGAAAATAATTTATTAGACTTAGTGTAACCACCAATAAACATGGATTTTCCTAATTCCCTCCATAATCCTGCCAAACTATTACCTACTGATTTACAACCATTCTTTTCGACGCAATCATGTTAATTTTCCAGCAATAACCTTATACCTGCTTCTATCGACACCCTCTAATGCGGTTTTTTGTACGTATATAAGTGTTAAATTTGTTGTTTCTTATTTGTATCAAACCATTGATAATGGACACTTTGTGTCCGAAATGTGCATCTGGGTAAAAATAAAATTTTGAAGAAAGGTTCTAAGTGTTTTAATCAAAGCCAGTAAAACAAGTTAACATTTTTATAATCTATATAGAAGAAAAATCCAATTAAGAACCGAATATTGTGATAATGGATTATTATATACTTCAAAAATCTAGAGATAGCTTTAAAAGCTTCAGGAGTTTGATATCTTTTTTTGTGTAGCCGGGAGGTGGAAAATCTTTTATAGACGGAGTGTGGGACTCCCCAGAACAGGTATACCCACTGAGAACCACCTCCCCATGTCGCCCTACCACCCCGCGGAACCGCCGTCTGCAATTACTTCACGGGGGGTAGGGTGTCGGTCAACGTCCTTGATGTGTGTGTGATGTGTGATGAGTGTGTATGTGTGTGATGTGTGATGAGTGCGTATGTGTGTGTGTGTGTGATGTACATGTGTGTGCAGTGTACGGCTCGGATACGTGGGGTCGCTACTCCCAAATGGCTGTGCACGTCAACCACCCCTGCGGGAAGGAGTTTGATACCTAACACAAAGCTAGAGTGCGATCTACAGGGATGTGGATAATTTTGTCGAATCCCATATTTAAATGTAATAACGCAGAATCAAAAGAGATTTACGTAAGGAAAACAAGTGTAGAAAGTGACTGAAATATAGGGGATATCCAGATGGATCAAGTGTGTAAATAAATCTTAAAACTCCTGATTGAAGAATAAATATTCCAAACCTGCAAAAAAGATATTGCAAAGTATTCTACAGAATAAGCAACAATATCACTGGGTAGGTGTCGCAGAATGTGCGAAAAAAATGGAGACTAAACACTAAAATGACTATGGCTTTACACCAGGGTGATAAGACCCATGCTAGCATATGGAGCAATGGTGTGGTGGACTAGGACAAAGCAAAAGGGGGCGATAGGACCCCTGAGCAGTACACAAAGACTGGCATATCTCAGTACAACAGGAGCCCTAAGATCCACCCCAACAGCAGCCCTAGAAGCCATCTTGAACATACCACCATTACACATCTTCATTCAATCCCATAATCCGATCACACGGAAAAACAAACCAACGGCTAGAAGACGAGCTGAAGGCTAACGCGATCACAGCGATGCCAAGTGATGCCATGGTGAAAAAATACAATTTCGAAAAGAAATACAAGGTACTAATCCCGCAAAGAGAAGACTGGGTCGAAGGTCAACCTACCAAAACAGAATCATACTGGTTCACGGACGGCTCAAAGGCCGACAAAGGGGTATGAGCAGGTATATACGGCACAAAACCCGAGACAAAGATTTCTGTCAGTCTCACCAAGGACACCACAGTGTTCCAAGCAGAGGCGATAGCTCTTCACCACTGCACAAGACAAATAGCAAGACAGGACACCAAAAGTAGGTCAATTACTATATTCTCCGACAGTCAGGTGCTGCTAAGAGCACAAAGCTCTACACAGATCAGTGTAGGACTGTATACGTAATGAACTTGGCTGTCACAAAAAAGTAACAATCACATGGGTCCCAGGACACGGAGGACATCCGGGGAATGACAAAGCAGACGAACAAGGCTCGCCAAAGGCAGTAATTGGCCCGGAACCCTCCTTCGGAATCTCCAAACCGCAGTCAAACGATCCATAAAAAAAATGGGTGGAGACACAGGCCCATACCTGGTGGACGAACTCACTAGGACAGAGACCGGCGAAACAGTTCCTTAAGAAACAATCGCCAAAATGCACGACTGAACTTCTGAACCAAGACAGAAAAATGGTCAAAATAACAGTAGGTCTGATAACAGGACACTGCAATCTCAACAAAAATATGAGCAAAATAGGCCTGGTGGAAGAAGCACCATGCAGATTCTGCCTAGAGGAAGAAGAGGAATCGTTCCACACCCTATGCCACTGCGAGGATCTAGCAAGAATTAGATATCAAAAGCTGGGCACTACACACCCAAGCGCGGAGACCTATTCCCAAGCCCATCTGGCAGGGCTAATAGGACTAATCAAAGAGCTGGTCAACTGAGATAAACAGGGATCCACAATAGATCTGAAAAGGTCGCGGTGGAACAGGCGCTGGTGCCACAGAATTGAAATGGGTGTTAAATATTCTTTTTAATTGAACAATGGACTGCTAGAACGTACGTTTAAGAAATTAAGAGGACCAAGAAAAACCAAGGCAGATTCTAATATATAAAAGCAAAAGGCGAAGGTAATTATTATTTAATAGAGTTTAAAGGAACTACGAGAAGTGTTAGTAGAGACAAGAATGATTGATACAAGAAATATATACTTCATGCTGAAAAACACCTACATACTAAATCAAAGTTGACGGCATTTACAAAAGTTACGCATTTGATGTTGGAGGACATAAATACCTCGTTGTAGTTATAGTAAATAAGTCGATACACCTTCGCTCTCAGTCCAAAACGCAACAACAATCGTAGTAGTATTGGTTCTGGAGTAGATATATCCATAAAGATAATACAAATTCCACTGGAACTTCTAATCCCTTTTATGACGGAATACTGAAAGGTGAGGACGAAGTATTTATACGCAATCCGATAGTGTGTTCGAACTAAAGATTAAATTTGATATTTGTTAACCACAAAAAATGCAGTGGCCGATATCTTCATCTGTACATTAAATAACTGCACATATTCTATCGAGCATGATTGTGGTTTCTAAGAACAAGCCGATTATTGTCTGAGACATTGTTTAGGTTTAAAAACGTCTGGAGTAATCGCTGACGGCTTCAAAGGCCTGAAGGCTCAACATCATGTACGAGGCACATTTAAAACATTAGAGAATTCACATCTACAGTAAGAAATAGAGAAGTTTATTTCAAAATTACCCTGATAGAATTGGTATAACTGGAGATTAAGCAGAAGTATGTTTGAAATCGTTTTCGTCAACAACAACATAGAAAATCTGGGATGCTAATTATTTTAGATAAAGTTTTTTTATACAGGGTGCGGCAACATAACTTCTTTTTCAAAACTAATGTAGGCACATAAGGTTTTGTTTTACACAGTTTTGAATATCAAATCAGGTAAGTGACGTCCCCCATTTTCCATACACTGAGTAAACCGATTTCTGGCGTTTGTCATGTCTATTGCCAGTATAGCAGGCAATTTCTTCCTGGATGTTGGCCTTCAAATCTGGTAGGGTCCTTGGATGGTTTACTTAAACACGGGATTTCAAAAAACCCCATGGAAAAAAATTACAAATCGCCCCTAATTGAGATTAAGCGCTTTGAGAAGTGTTCTCTCAAAACAGCTATCGATGCTCTTGATGTGTGAACCGTTGCACCGTCTTGTTGGAACCAAATGTCCTCTAAGTTCAACTCATCTAGCCGCCGAAGAAAAAAAAATCCTGTAACATTTTATTTGCCGGTCCGAATTCACTGTCACTGCGACTTCATTTTCCTCGTAGAACAAAGGACCAATAATTCCTGCTGAGGAAATTACACACCACACTGCGAATTTAGGTGAATGCAAAGGCCTTTGATGCAATTCTCAAGAATTGGTGTCAGCGCAGTAGCACATGTTTTGTTTATTGACGGATCCACACAACTGAAAATGGGCATCATCACTAAAAAAACAATAGCGTCCTCAGAAACGACTTCGAGAAGTTGAAACTGTATTGGAACAAAACTATATAGTCCCCCTTCTCGAACGAGACCAGAAGCGCTCCGCTACATCAACCGGCTGAATGGGGCATATTTAAAAAAAAAAATATGTTGCCGCACCCTGTATGTGAAATATAGTATTATTTAATACATACAGTTTTTTTCTTAAACTAATGGACGAATTAACTGGTTAGTTTACTCAGAGAGGAAGTGAAATTCTCGAAGGAGATTGGCTGTTTCAGTATGGCCAGCACTTTTGGCTAACATGTAAGAACTCGGTTCAACTACAAACATTGATGTCCACTTTTGGTTATTGGTAAATAATTTTCTATGTAGATATTTAGATTAAGTCTGTATTTCTACGATGCCGATAGTCCTACTATCTAAACATTCACACCACTATCCTTTGCATCTTTAACACCCTCCAATCATAATAAGTTCCTCAACCCTTGATTGTGAAATTATACAAATTTGTATAAATAATTATACATTTTGTGATTATTGATGAATTCGATCTTACAATAAAATTAGTTGTATTCATTTCGCATGGACAACTTAAGCTCCAACATAAAAAAAGTTATATACAGACTAGTGATGGGCAAGATCGATCATCTGAAGGATCGATCAATCAATGATCGATCAGTTGAAGTATCGAGCCGCTCGATCGAAAAGATCGAGCCGCTCGGAAAGATCGATCCGATCGAAAAGATCGAGCCGCTCGATCCGATCGAAAAGATCGAGCCGCTCGAAAAGATCGAGTCGCTCGATCCGATCGAAAAGATCGAGCCGCTCGAAAAGATCGATCCGATCGAAACGATCGAGCCGCTCGATCCGATCGAAAAGATCGATCCGATCGAAAAGATCGAGCCACTCGAAAAGATCGAGCGGATCGAAGAGATCGAGCCGATCAGAAAGATCGAGCCGATCAAACAGATCGAGGGAATTCAGTTGATCAGAAAATCACTAATAAAATAAGAAAATAAAACTACGTCATGAAACGTATCTGAAAAATTACAACCCCTCTAAAAAATCTTCTCTTCGAAAAACAGCTCCTTGTAAAATAAATCACCCTGGTGGGGAAATTAAAAACAAAAATCCGTCATGAAAAATCATTCCCTTAGAAAACTAGGTTGTGAAACGTATCTGTAAAATCACAACTCCTTTCAAAAATCAAAACACCCCCGCACAAAAAATACCCCCCAAAAAATAACACCTATAATACATATTTCATCCCCGAAAAAAAATCCCCTTCGAATATATGATACAAATTCTGTGGCCTGTTATTTTTTACTAGATTAAATCGTTTTATCGCCATTATTGGCATTACTTAAAAATAATTATTTCGTAATAATGAAATACGTTTTAAAAATGTATATTAATTAAATTAAAAATTAGATACTGTAAAATTAACTTTTAAGATGAGTAACTATTCTGGAATAATTTCAAATCAATATCTTAAAAAGTTAAGTAAACAATGCTGAACGTTAAATACATCTTAAAAATACAAAGAAATCGACAAGGCCGCAAAAATGTGGACGTCGACAGATTCATCAATTTACACTCACTCAACGAAAATGAATTACGAAAGAATTAAGAAGACGGCTTTTATTACATTAATTACTAGAAGAAATAACTTATTGAATTTGTTATTTTCTACATATTATATTAAATAAAACACTAGTTTGGCACTTTTTTCACTTGGTTTATTTTATAGCTAAATGTACATTTCGGTCACAAAGTGACCATTTTCAATAGCAATTTTCAGTTTGCTATTGAAAATGGTCACTTTGTGACCGAAATGTACATTTAGCTATAAAATAAACCAAGTGAAAAAAGTGCCAAACTAGTGTTTTATTTAATATTACATACTGTATTTCTTTTTGTTAAATTATAAGTATATTTAGTAAATAAATAGCTATTATAAAATGAATCAACATAAATCTTTATTAAAAATGAATAGTATTTAGTGACCATTATTAAATAACGTTAAAAATAACTAGTTACTTCTTAGTATAACCGTTATTGAAAAGTAATTATTTATCTCACCTCTACTGTCCAGTTATATTTTTAAGTGACCACTTTGATGAGAAGTACTATTTTGTTCATTAAATTAAATAATTACTAATTTGTTGAATTTAAATACGAGTAACAGTTGTCTATTAAATAGTTTATTACTTAACAGTACTTAAATTAATAATAATAAAAAGTATTTTTTAATCATATTAAATTAAAAATTAGAATCAGTAAGATTATCTTTTAAGATAAGTAACTATGAAAATTATGATACATCTGGAATAATTTTCAAATATTTATTTTCATTATCGTGAAAGATTAACCGTTGCTCGCTCTTATGGCCTAATAAAGGCTGCATAAAAGAGAATAACTTAAAGAAATAGTGTGATTCAATTATCGATCTTTCCTAGGCCGATCCACTCCAAAAAGATCGAGCCGTCAAGTGGTTTGAAATGATCGAGCCGATCAAAAAGATCGAGCCGATCAGAAAGATCGAGACGATCGGAAAGATCGATCCGATCGAAACGATCGAGCCGCTCGATCCGATCGAAACGATCGAGCCGCTCGATCCGATCGAAAAGATCGAGCCGCTCGAAAAGATCGATCCGATCGAAACGATCGAGCCGCTCGAAAAGATCGATCCGATCGAAACGATCGAGCCGCTCGATCCGATCGAAAAGATCGATCCGATCGAAAAGATCGAGCCGATCGAAAAGATCGAGCCGATCGAGAAAGATCGAGCGGCTCGATCACTTGCAAGTATCGAGCAGTCGATCTTTTTTGATCGATCTTGCCCATCACTAATACAGACATAGATATGTGGAAGACAAATCTTATTAAGAACCAACCATACTGCTTTTTAATGGTTTTTACGTTCAAGAAATCAGAAAAATTAGTCGTCAGATAGTTGGAGTTTGATGTTGATACTGAAAAACCAAACAACGACGATTCACATAAACACAAATGCTTTATCTACGATGAACGTCCATAGAAAGCAACTGGAATGCAGAGAAGTTTTTGATGAATAATTTATACCAAGGATTTGGGAAGTTTATTTAAAAACTATCCATAATGGGCCGGATCAAAGACTAAATAATAATCACGGGCGTGCTTGAAGTCGTTTTTGGAAACATTTACTTAGAGATTTTGGTGTGAAGTTATAAACCATGTAGAATTCAGAACGAGAAGTCTACATTGGCATTTCTTTCATGCCACAATATACGAAAATATGGACAGATATCGTCATAAAATTTTGAAAAACTCATTTAGAACGAAATATTTTTAACATCGCGACGAGGCAAACATTATAAGTGTGCGTAAATGTAATCAGCAAACCAATTACTAGTGAATACAAATAAACTTACATAGATAATACTACTTGATATTTGTTGATATTATGTGTATATAAATAATCAGTTTAAAAAATCAATCAATCAATTAGTTTTTCAGTAAAATATCTTGAGATGGAATTTTGGATACCATCCAAATTTGCTGAATGACGCCTTTTCTGTTGACAATCGCCGGATACTTTTCAATACAGTGGCCTGCATTAACAACCATTCAAAATGAACAATTCCGCGAATACCCCACCAAACAGAAGCACCATTTTGGGATGTAAACCCGGTTTCGCAGAACTTTGTGATGATTCATATGAAGAGAGCCACTGCATTTTGGATCAATAATATACGACCATTTTTCTTCTCCAGTAATCAAACGATCAAAAAATACTTTATATGTGATGGTTTGGTTGGCTTTGTTCTCTTCGAACAGACACCCGCTCTACTTAATTTTCAAATCTGCTTTAAATATTCTTGGATGGTCGACCGAAGTTGGTTAAGGCTGTTTAACAGTTCCTCGATTGTTTGACATGAATTTACTTCCACTTCTGCGCTTCGCATATTGTTGGTTTTCTTGATTGTTAGAAGTCAGAGATCAAGCTTGTCGGATTTGAACTTAAAAAACAACCTTTGGCGTTTACGAACTTCTAATGCACGCGGATAAACTTCGCAACTGTTGCGTTACTACCCTTGCGAAACTTAAAACGCAATGACGGATATGCTCTTCTGGTATTTGGAGGGCCATTTCACCTCAAATTGCAAAAGTAAATTTAATATTGAATTATTTAGAAGTGAAGTCACAATAACCTTAAAATGTCTTTGGCGCGCCTTCGATATACACAATGAGCTGACAAATGGCATTCAAATGTCGACATTTGCAGAAACGACATTACTTTCAGCTCCACCTAATGTTTAGCTTTTGTAAATATATATCTTTCCTTTATTGGACAATATATTAATACTATTATCATTTTGAAAGATACTAGGTGATGATAATACAATAAAAAAATTGAAACATGTTAAAAAGTGGTGCCTTTTATATTCATTATCTATACCTTGTTTTGTGAGACAGCTACCATTCGCCATTGGAACATTTAACGTAACAAGCTCAATTACACACACATAAATAATACGGCGGAAGGACCACGTGGTCGCTAGCCAAACACTACTAAAACTATTATATTTACAAACAATCTCCATTCCATTCCAAAAGAGAATATCTTAAATATTCCAGTTTTGAAATAAAACAAATATCAATAATAATTTTTAATTTAAAACATAGTTGTAAATAATACATTATATATGTACACATAAAAAATCTATATATAAATAGAAAGGTATAAAATTGACTTCAAACTGGAAGTGTGTTACCGACACTCCTTGTGAAGATCTTTCCGAAAAAGGAAAGCCCTGTTGTTCCTCCGGGCACGTTCGAAACCACTGTCCACAGCAGTGTCACAACTTGTCCAACGGCGAAAAGGACGGTAAATGGTGTGCTTTGTAGATGAAGTGCTGAGTAAAGTGTAGCCAATAATGTCGCCCCATAAGTTAGCGTTAGGAACAAACGTTCTTTGGAAAACATGTACTTCAGGTATGATATAGGTCCCCATAAAAATGAGAAACTGAAACAATTCATTGTTAAACTTTTCCAAAAATACCGTTTAATGAAGGCAGATACATTTATTATTAGTATTTCAATTATTACAGCTGAAGCCTCAATAGTTGAAATGTTTAAATACATTAAAGCATGTGTAGCCCAACATATTAATTTTAGTCTTTGAATAAGTAATATATTAATAATAATTACTTAACTACTAAAGCAATAGCTCTAAGATATAGGGTAAGCAGGATTTGATTGGGAGGAGTAAAGGTTGGATGCTGGTATATGTGGATGATATGATGTTGATGGCGAAGTAGTGGGAAGGAATATAAGAGATGTTAGTGAGAGTGGAGAAATACATGGACAGGAAAGGTTTAATGGTAAACTTTGAAAAAATGAAGTGGTTGAGATTTAGGAATAAAGGAAGGGAAGGAAAGTTAAAAAGAGCTAGAATGGAAGGGAAATGGGATCGAGAGGTTGAAAGGGTTCATGTTTAAGAGTACAGCAGGTTTTAAGGAGCATATCAAGTGGGTACAGGGGAAGGCAAGGAAAGCGTGGGGATGGTGAAAGAAAAATAGAGTAGGTTGATGGATGATAGTGCAAGAGTGACGTGTGACCTATAGGATGTGTGCTGGATACTGATCTTGTTGAGATATTGCACATTATTTATTTACAATGTCCTGATAGTAATGTGCATATAACCATTTCATAACTATACAAAGTAATTACAAATTTTAATATTTTTTAAACAATGTTTTATAAAATTATCTCAGATTGATCAAAAAGTTATACAACACTTTTCCTAATATTGAAGATGATAGATTATAAGCAGATAGCTTCTATAACAATCTAATTTAGATTATATCAACGATTGCATATTTGTATACAATTGTTGGACTTCTTGCTACATTTTTATGTTAAATAAAATAACCAGAATTGATTAATTATATAAAGAAATAGGCTTTTTATTGAAAACAATAAAAATTATTATTTGCTGTTTAGTTTGTGGTTATGTTAATAACAGTTATATTGATTGAATTATATAGAACATGTAAATACAAGATTAGAATGTACTAATTACAATTATATTACCTTAAAATTATGAAAACACTGCCCAACGTGAAAAGCAACGAAAATTTCCTTGCTTTAAGTAATAATACTGGAATGTATATTGCTGAAAGTGAAAAGCACAGGAGACCCATTCCTAAGCATATTGCAAATCCTATAATTCTCTGGATTCTTGTCTGCAAAAATAAATATAATTATACAAATTCGTTGAATCTCAATCCTATTAATATTGAACAAACACAATAAAATCTATCTATATCGGCCACGTTATTCCATTAATAAATTGATATTGATTAATGTCTATAAAAAGATAATTGCACAGAAATTATTACTAATAATAGGAATAATTATAAATATTAACTCTGATGCTTGAAAATCTGAAGAAATCTATATAAAAATGTGTTTAGATTAATAAGCAGTTACAATAAAATATTTGTTAATTTGTATAAAACATGTATACAATATATTTCTCTTAACACATTGACTGCCAACTAACAGATAACTTGTAGGTTGTTTATATGCACAGGACGTCAACTACGAGTTATCTCACAGACTTTTTACAGATCAAATTTGTACAGCTACGACAAAGGTCGTAATTACAGTGTAAATATTAATAGTTGGCCTATGGGAAAAGAAGAAAAAAACAGGGTTGGCCTAAATAAAAAAAAAGTTCATTATGAACAAAACATACAATTAACATTTTTAATATTATATGAAATTATTTGGCTTCTTTAAAAGTACCATGACAGTCAACGTGTTAAATCATAAATTAAAATTGAATTTTTACATATTTATATAAACATTTAAGTAAGGAATAAATTCAATTTTAATTTATGATTGAAAACACTTCACGTAACTCGAACTGAATTATAGTGACATTGTTCTATTCATAAATCCGAACACTAATGGTTTTATATACTTAATTGAATTCAATCATGTAATAACTTACAAGACTGGGGCAGCATCCCTTTTTAGTTTCCTGAAACCACGTACCATCATTCTCTGGTTCGTCCTTCCTGAAGTAATTTAATAGGGCGGGTTTTTGTAACGTGGGCATACTCAATTTGAAGCTCTTCTTTTGGTCGCTCTGTAGGAGCAAATATTCGTCCAAATCCTTTTTCAGGTCCATGTTGTTTACGTCCAATTAACATTTAAATTGGGAAATAAATTTGTAGGTTATGCAAACGTCATTATTTATTTTTTAAAAAAGGAGTTACTTTTATCATCAATAGATGGAGCATAAATACAATAACGGTAAACAGGAAACTGTATTTAATATATAGGTGAGATTAATTGATTTTACACTGAAATTGTATCCTTTGTCTAATTTTAGTATTATCTTAAACCTGAAAAATCAAAAATACACCATTGGGTTTATATATTTTTTTATTAATGTATATTTTAATTGATTTTCAAAGTGATTTTTTTGTACAACTTTATAGTTTCTATGAGTTTACAATCATAGTTTAACAAATTCAACACTAAAAATATGAAGTTGTTAATTATGTTAATGTAATTTCTGTAATATTTGTAGTTGTAGAAATAGGCAGGTTCATTTTTTATTTCATGTATAAAATATGCAAGCAGATACAAACAATGTTAAATATGGACCTTTGTTTGTGTAATACATTTCGTAGAACCGTTGATTGAAATATTTCAATCAACGGTAGAACTGAATATAGAATATGCAAAATCGTATAATTGATTAAAAACAAGAAATAAGACCAGCGATGAAGATTGGTTGCTCTTACGGGCTTGTTTAAGATTAGTTGGTGAAATACCTTATAGATGGCGCAGTAGTAGTATTTATCAATACAACGCGCCATTTTTGTTTTAGTAAAATAACTTATATCCATTTTGTAACTGGTTTATTTTATGATTTGAGTATTTTATAATGCAGATTGAGTGTTCTAATTGCTATTTTATACAAGAAGGTAAAGGTAAGTAATATTTTGTCTTTGTTATTATGTGATACCTGTTGGTTTACTTACTACTTTACTGTTGGAATGTAGGGGTTATGCTTTATATACAAATACATTATTAAAATTAGCTTTAATATTATATTTTTATGGTGGTTGAAATTGTAGGATTTTATTTCTATTATCAGTCTTTGAAATTTCAAAGTTAAACTTTTTAGATTTTTTGTGGATATATCATTTATATTTATTTCTTGTACTAATATATTATCAATCGATGTTTATATGTTCCAACTTCTTAGATTACCCACTGTTAATTTAATAATAAATATCTAAATTAAAATTTTACTATTTTTATATAATTAACCTTCATTTCGTTATCCTGATAAGATATTAATATTCAGGTAAGTCCATTATTATTATAGTTAAATTATTTGTCCTTTCGGTTCTTAATACTTTAAGCGCCAAATAATATTATACAAGCCAATTTTATTACACTGATATTATATATGTCGGAGCGAATGCTGAATCACTATTCATTTACTCGGATTTTATATTGTTTCTTTTGATTCAACTCAAACGTACAAATTAACACTAACTTAAACTTATAAAAACCACTATTAACAAACTCGATTAACTAACTAAAAACTATTAACTGTTTATAACTTGGCAAACTTAGCAGTCCAAAACCGCGTCTCACAGGGTTCACCGCTCTCTAGCTTCTGCCCGACTGTCCCGTCATTCCCCTGCTCCGCCGGTTTTGTTCTACTCACACACGGGGAAGTCCCTGTATTCCCGTGTGCGCGTTTACCAATTTCGGGGATCTACCAGTCCCGATATCGATGCGCCGACACGGCCTTCCTGACATGTCGCACGACCTCGTGCGCCACTCTCTATTGGTCTTCATTCCTGTCTGCCACTACAAAATTACAATTCAATTAATCATGTGACTAAACTATGCCACTCGTTCATCCTGACTATAGTTGCACTGCATCAGCAAATTTACCAACTCGGCTTCTGACTAGACTACCACAGAGTCTATCATAGCCCTCAAAACAAACAATCATATCGCCCCCAGCGATCTTTCAGTTCACAGCTCATGACCAGACCACAGCAGTGTCTATCATAGCCCTCAAAACAAACAATCACATCGCCTCAGCGATCCTTCAGCTCACGGCTCATGACCAGACCACCACAGTGTCTATCATAGCCCTCAAAACAATCACATCGCCTCAGCGATACTTCAGCTCACAGCTCATGACCAGACCAGCACAGTGTCTATCATAGCCCTCAAAACAAACAATCACATCGCCTCAGCGATCTTTCAGCTCACGGCTCATGACCAGACCACCACAGTGTCTATCATAGCCCTCAAAACAATCACATCGCATCAGCGATACTTCAGCTCACAGCTCATGACCAGACCACCACAGTGTCTATCATAGCCCTCAAAACAAACAATCACATCGCCTCAGCGATCCTTCAGCTCACGGCTCATGACCAGACCACCACAGTGTCTACCATAACCCTCAAAACAATCACATCGCCTCAGCGATACTTCAGCTCACAGCTCATGACCAGACCACCACAGTGTCTATCATAGCCCTCAAAACAAACAATTACATCGCCTCAGCGATACTTCAGCTCACAGCTCATGACCAGACCACCGCAGTGTCTATCATAGCCCTCAAAACAAACAATCACATCGTACAAAAACAATCCTACTTAAATTATTAATCGCCGACACTGGCTCATCCAGGACTCCCATTTCATCAATACTGTTAAATTCGGTAACCGGACTGCATGGTACCTCCTTCAATTGATCGTGAGCAAACTTGCACGGTAAACTCTTCCCTTTTCCTACAACTTTTACTACCTCGTACCTATCATTTAATAAGATTTTGACTATCTTGTAAGGACCTCTAAATTTACGATCTAATTTCGTTATCAATCGTTCGTTGCATTTAGAAAATACAAAATCACCAATTGCAAATGGTTTCACTTGTGCCTTCCCTTTTTTAAACCTTTCGCTCTCTCTTTGTGTATTTTTAATAATGTTTGCACTAGCCTCTTCCCTTATTTCCTCTAAGCTAATCTGAGTTATTCGCTATTAATTACACTTTCATGAGCTATTTTATTTAATGCCAGGGATCTTATGTCAGTGCCAAACAGTACTTCTGCCGGGCTAAATCCGGTTGTTTTATGTTTTGTACTGTTTAATGTAAGTTGTACTTCCCCTAATGTTTCTTGCCATGTTTTCGTACCTACTTGTTCGATAACAGTTAACATGTTTTTTAATGTTTGCATCACACGTTCAACCTGTCCATTTGCTCTGCTTACATTGTGAGCAATAAAATGTAAATTAATTTTATTCTGTGAACAAAACTGTTTAAATTCTGAACTTGTGAAACATTTTCCCTGATCAGATATTATTGTGTGTGGTGCGCCAAATAAATGAGTAAAACTAGTAATGGACTCAACTGCCTGTTTTGCAGTTAGTGAACATATATGATATAATAAAACAAACTTCGAAAAACCATCTATAATTACCAAAACATACTCTTTTTTGTCACTTTTTCCACTAAGTTTTCCGGAAGTATCTATATGAATGGTATGCCAAGGTTTATTAATTTTTGGTATTTGGTGTAGTTGAATTTGTCGTCGACCAGATTTACCTTTAGAAGCTTTACAAATTAAACAATTATCGACAAATTTTCGTACATTCTTTCGCATATTTGGAAACCAATAAATTTCGTATGTTTTTTCTAGTGTTTTTTCCCATCCTAAATGTTTTAAATTAATGTGAACATGATTGATTACTGACCAAGACATTATGCGGGGCACTACGGGTAACCACTTGGATATTTTATTTCTTTGAATTTTACGAAATAATATACTGTTTCTGACATCATACGTATTTATAATATCAGTGGGCAGTTCATTAGCTTTCCATTTTGTTATTAATTGGGTAATTTCATGATCTCTTTGCTGTTCAACACACAACCAATCCTTTTCTAAATTTATTATTTGTACCGTTTTTCTTTGAATATTTGTAGATGATATATCGACTAAAGGTACCGCATTGCGAGATAGAAAATCAGCATGTTTCATGCGGGCTCCTTCTCTGTACCGAATATCGAAATCAAAAGCTTGCAAAAATGCCCACCATCTATGAACTCTAGGAGTTAAATCAATTTTATTTCTCGAGGCTTTTAGTGAATTACAATCTGTGACCACAGTAAAATGTTTGCCGTACAAAAAGTGCCTAAAATGTTGCACTGCCTTTACAACTGCAAGAGTTTCAAGTTCATATGAATGATAACGAGATTCAACATCTGTTGTACGTTTACTGTAAGCAACAGCGCGATTTTTTGACATTTCTTTTTGAAGTAAAACGGCACCATAACCTTCAGAGCTAGCATCAGTATGTAATTCATTTGGCATATTAGGATCAAAAATGGTTGAAACGGGTTCGGTAGTTAAACATTTAATTAAAGTAGTTTTAGCCTCATCGTGTTTTGGTAACCAATCAATTTTTTTTCTTTGGGCCAACTGCTAATTGATATAATGGTGTAGCTATTTTAGAGAATGACGGTTTAAATTGTCTAAAATATGATGCCAAAACCAAAAATTGACGTACCTGTGTTGTTGTTTTAGGTACGGGTGAATGTATTAACGCGTCAATTTTCTATGGGTTTGGCCGTAGTTCTCCTGCTTGAATCAAATAACCTAAATATTCTGTTTTTAATTTTAGGAAACTACATTAAATGAAAATCCGGCATTCACTAAAGTTTCTATTACTAATTCGAGTCTCTCAAGTCCTTCTGAAATAGACGATGCCGGTATCAGAATGTCATCCACGTATGTAACTGCAATTGTGTTGCGTAAATTTCCTAGTGCTTTATCAAGCTCTTTGATAAACAGAAGGTGCGTTTTTGAGACCAAACTGCATTGACAAATATTCGTATTGAGCGTCAGGCGTTACAAATGCAGTTTTTTCTATTGAATCAGGGTGAATCGGTATTTGGTGAAAACCTGAGGTCATATCGAGGGATGAGAAATAATACGCTCCGTGTAGACGATTAATTTGGTCATTAATTAGAGGTAAGGGGTACTTACCCGCTACCGTGTTGTTATTCAATTCTCGAAAATCCACACACAAACGATCTGAACCGTCCTTCTTTTTGACTAAAATAATTGGACTTGCAAAAGGTGAACAACTAGGACGTATAATGTTTGATTTTAATAAATCGGAAATTTTTGAGCGTACTATTTCTCTCTCATTAACTGACAACCGATACGGACGTCGTTGCACCATTTTATTACTATCTTTTAAACGAATGTCCAAAAGCCCTGTTTTAACTCTATTCATTGGCACACCGTTAATAAAGTTGCCCTTATATTTTGTTAAGATTTTAATTAAATTTATTTTATCATTCAATTATAAATCGGTATTTACTTCATCAAAATCAATTACATTGCTATTGCAGATTTGAATACATTTTTCACGCGTTATAGCCAAACCACTTGTACTAAAATGTACCGAAATATTTTGGGATATTAAATCACGTCCTATTATTATAACATTAATAATACTGTCATCTGGTACTACGTGCAAAACCAACTCAATATTTATATTTTCGATTTGAGCCACAGTCAGAACCTGTTTAGTACACATAATGGCGTTTCCCCCAATACCTTTCAAAGATACCAAGCAGTCTTGTTCTTTTCCGTTTATAATTACGGAAAATGCTTGTCTTTACAAGTGAGCAGTCTGAGCCAGAGTCAAAAATAAAAGGAATAACCTTACCATTTTTCAATCTCAACTGTCCCTTTGGGAGAGCTTCGCTAGTGTAAACGTTAACAGGCCGTTCGATCGGTTGGGTAGACATAAATTTATTTTCTTTCTTTGGGCACTTTGTTGCAATATGGCCCACTTTTCCACATGCAAACCAGGTCACTGAATCCATTTTCCTCCTGGAGAGATTTTCCGGCTCACGACGGGTAGTTTGCTGTTGCTTCCTGAAGCATTGGTTAGCTTTGTGTCCAATTCTTCCACACTGGTGACATCTTCCGGCGAACTCCGATGAATTAAGCGTAGCACGGCATTTCGGATTGATATGATGATCATTACGAAATAACGCCGGCCGTTTGCCTAAATGTCCGCGCATAGCTACACAAAGAAATACAGTCCTTCGTCCAATAAAGTGCTGTCGTCAGGGCATTGTTCACGTCCATTTACGGCCTCTTCAAACATATTCATAACGTCAAGTGGCTTTGTAAAAACTGACAAAAATTCTTCGCGAATTTCATCCCAAGTTTTTCCCAATGGTCAACTTCTAATTAGCCAATCACCTGCCTCGCCTTGTAAGGAATTGGATAAACATGTAATAAGTTGAATCCCCGTCAAATTGTTTATTTTGATGAATTCAGTCGCTAATGTACACCATCCTTCCGGGTCCGCTAATCTCGACGATGGATTGAATTGTGGTAACTGCACTTGAGAGGGTGTAAACATGTTATTTGAAGTGGTCGTTGAAAAGGCTTGAGGTTGCAGCTGGTGTTCCACTAATTTTTGTAATAATAATTCGACACGACCTTGACTGCGTGTAGATAGGGCGGCAACCGAGTTCGGTGACCCCGGGACGTTGTCGTTTTCCTCCAATTCGGGTAATCCCACTTCTGATGTCGGAGCGAATGCTGAATCACTATTCATTTTCTCGGATTTTATATTGTTTCTTTTGATTCAACTCAAACGTACAAATTAACACTAACTTAAACTTATAAAAACCACTATTAACAAACTCGATTAACTAACTAATAACTATTAACTGTTTATAACTTGGCAAACTTAGCAGTCCAAAACCGCGTCTCACAGGGTTCACCGCTCTCTAGCTTCTGCCCGACTGTCCCGTCATTCCCCTGCTCCGCCGGTTTTGTTCTACTCACACACGGGGAAGTCCCTGTATTCCCGTGTGCGCGTTTACCAATTTCGGGGATCTACCAGTCCCGATATCGACGCGCCGACATATATTAATTTTATATATCTTTTTTGTTTTTATTGTAACTATATTAATTATTTTATATCCATGTATAAAGTATTAATTTGAAAATAAATATTAAATAATTTAAAATATTGTTACAATAAAAAGCGAAACATTCCCCCTTAACTTGAAATAAGTGGAAGTATGGCCAGCTCCCCCGAAATCGTATTTAGTTGCGAAAAGGCCCGCCAGGTGTGCTGCAAACAGTCACTCGTCAATACGTAGCAGTAATTCTTCTATAATCATGTCATGTTGATATTAATTAAATACACAAGTTTTACCAATTTTAACCGAAATGCTTAATGAATGAAATATAAATTAAAATAAATATCTACAGTTGTAGAAAAAAATCGAAGAAATAAACGGAACATTTCATCAGGGATTGACTGGAAGAATATTATGAAGAATGAAGTTCCCTTGTAATTCCTGTGCTCATAATTTAATATATTTTTTATTTGTGTGTTTATTAATATATTTTGTTAATAGGTAATTCAATGCATCATAATATATAAATAAAAATATGTACCTCTATTAACTATGATAAAGTAGTGTTGTACATACTCTTTACATTCTCGCTGCATGAGTTTCTTTTGATTGTCTTTAGATCTTATTTAGCTATTAATTAGAAAAACAATGAGTCTTATTGAGACAACAAAACAAATTACTTATTGGAACAACTACTTCTCTGGTTAATACCTTGACAGACATTGAATGATACAATGACCTATAAATAATAAATATTTTTAATATACTTTTATTTATACTTTATCCATATATTTACAGTTGTAACCGACCATTATAACATAATCTTCAAAGCCCTTCCCGACGGTTAGCTCGTTGAAGTGTATGAATGCAACCGTTTGATTTTTCTATAGTCTACCGGCAGGGAACGGAAATTGTTGTGCAGGATTGCCTATCACGGACAGTTCCCAAGATTGCTGCAATAGCAGATCCGTAGTATTTTACTCTGAGAGGTAAAATATTGGCTAACCCTAGAAAATATTAAAATTACCGTGTGGAAGGAGATATGTATCCACTGCATTTAATGGAACGGATTAGTAAATAGGTGTTGTATATTTTATCTTTCGTGGTGTCTGGAGTTTTAAAATTCCTATGAAATATTCAATTTCACTGGTGAGAACAAAAACAGAGATTCAAACTGTACCGTGTGTTCTTGGCAAACAAGTAATAACTCATTAATGATTCTTATTAAGTCTTAATAAGACTTAATAAAGTAGTAAAGTAATTTATGCAATATTATTTTACTGTATTAACGAGTTAAATGACATTGAAACCGGTTTACAATTATTAACTGTATAGTTTGTGAGTTTACGTGAAGTGATTAATTAAGTGAAGTAACCGTGTTTTTATTTGTTGACATCTATTAAGAAGATATTCCTAAATACCTAAAAAGTCCTATCCCCATCATTATGTCAAAATGACATAAGTATAATATATCACCCAATTAAAGGGAAAATAAGCATTTAAATGCTAAGTATATGTATCCTAAGCTCGTGTACTGCAAATCAGTAAAGGACAGGTTATGGGTTTGAGTTGAAGATCATCCAAAAATAGTGAAATCGCTATGGTGTTAAAATTTTATGCAAGTTTTTCTTTTAATTTTGTATATTATATATTTTTATTCTAAATAATGTAATCAATTCCGATTAAGCTTAAATGAATAAATGAATAGGTTAGAAAAGAGTATCAAAAGGAGACAGACACGCTCTAATCAGGCAATGTCATAATCGACCTACTTCGGAACATCTTGCGATGTATATTATTGGCCTAAAATGAGAGCAGACGTTGCACGATTGTAAGTGGATATTGCAAATGAACCAGAGTTCCTTGTATTTTGATGGTTAGTCAAGTAGACATAGTACGCCCATGGAAGCGAATAGCTATGGATCTGATGGGTCCGTTACCTAGAACATCATCGGGTTATATGTACATCCTTGAGGTTCACGTTTTATCTTTCCTTCCCTTTACTTTCTGCAACAGCCTAAGCTGTGACGAAATTGGTAGAAGAGCAAGTCATTTTGTTATTTGGGCCTCCTGTAAAAATCAAGCGTACACTGATAATTACCATTTAAAAGCTAATCCTATGGAACGTGTTTACCGTGTGCATAAAAATATGTTGGCATGTATGTGAATGATAATCACCGAACAAAATTTTGCAGCAAGTAACTTGTTGTATTTGTACAGTGTTTCTTTACACCCTACTTTATTAATTTCGGTCGTGAAATTTCACTATCAGGGGAAAATCGTCCCTGAAGATGACATTAATTGAGAACCCGATTCCAATTGCCGGTCAGAACTTAAAAAAATTGTACAAAAAGATTCAAATTAAACTAAAAGAGGCTGCGATTAAAGAGGGAAAACTTATTTGTTGATTCCTAAGTCAAACATAAAAAGGTATTCCCTTGGACTTATGAGTTGATGCATCCAGATGATGGTCCATTGCGTGGATGTTGGAATGCAATCTTGCAGATGTTCAAGAAGATCCTACAAATAGAACGAGTTAATCATATAGAATATAGAAAATTATATGAGTATGTGGGTTACATGTTTTCGTTATTGACGGAGTGTCGCGGGAGGACATTTATCCCCTTTGGTTTGATATTTGTGTTGAAGCCTTATACTTGGTCCAACCCTTTTGAGTGCCGTCTTTTGGGTGTTTGTTCGTGATTCTCCGCATCTGCTTGTGTTTACTTGACAGTTGTTTTTAAGCATTTATGTAGACTATTTGATCCAACCCTTTTGGGTGTTGTCTTTTGGATGTTGTTCATATTTTTTGGGATCTGCACGTGCTTACTTGGGAGTTGTTTTTTTTTCGTTGACTTGTACTTGTTGTTATTTACCATTTCCTATGTGCTTTGGTGCTAATTAGTAGCCTCGGTCATATATATTAGGTGGAAGTCTGTAGGCATCGTCTCATTGCTCGTCTATTCGTTTGTCCAATATTTAACTTTTCGCAGCCTTATTAGGGGATTTTGTAAACACATTGGTGTTCGAGTAATCTTTTTCTGTTGGAGAGTTTAAGATGTGGGCAATATATATTTGTATTGCATGGCGTTTGAATATTTTGCCGATATTATCCGTGGTTTTTGCATTTCGCCCCTACATAAAAGGGGCAGAAATGCTCTTTGTGGCTATTCTTCTTCGTCTTTAGTTTTTCTTGCGGTTGTGTACTTCATAAAATTTTCGATTTCTTGGTATGTAAGCCGTTTAGCATGAGAGCTTCCCGCAGCTCTTCGAGCTCATTAATATGTTCTTTTTTTCTGTTAACTGTAATATTGCTCATTTAAAGGATTGCGGAAGGAATCTGAGAATGAGAAATATTTGTAAGGATTCAGCGACCGGATCTTTCTGCCATTTGTTTATTGTACAGTCTAATTGACTTATCTATTGCCTCATTACCTTTAGCCCCCTTTTATCGCATTACATCATGACTCATTTAGTAGTGACCACTTCTCAGTTATTAAAGTCTTCTACTCCTGTCCCCAAAACACTCCAACTAATCAATCTTCCATACTGGTTGCGAATTTCGTTTACCAAATTGCATCAAATATACTCAAGACCTTGATAAAACTCTTATAGAAGTTGACTTGTATTCCCCCTTTCTTGATAAAATACGATGCACTGTTGATAGATGAATTTTTTTCTCACACGCTGTTTTCTGTCCTACCCTTGATAGGATTCCTTTTTCCCGAAAAAGCAATAATTGCCCACACAAGAAAATGTTTAACTAGCAAAAAAGAATTTTTAGAAATTTTAAATCTATAGGAAGTTATTTTTCTAACCCATCTCTAAGCAAAATAATGCAAATGCTCTTGATAGCTTCTTCTGTAATCTCTCTTCCCCTTTCATATATTTTTGTCTATTATTCTAATTTGCAGATTCTTCTTTCTTTCATCTCTCTTCCAATTTTACTCAATGCAATTCATCTATATTTTATCTTAAATAATACCTTACTGGTAAAGATAAAACCAAATATTGAATGCTTTTTATTACTTCAGAATCCTACAATAAGCAAATCATTAATTCTATTCCTAAAATTGAAAACAGTTCTTTTTCTCCTCTTAACTATTGCCAAATTGTTAGAGGTGGATTAAAGAGTTTATTCGTATTAAACTTAAAGGACGCCTAAGAGTTTTGAAGAGCCGGCCGGGTGGTAAAGGGTGATGTTACGCTTATTGCCATGTGCAATCCCTTCTCTGAATTTGCTATTCATTCCTCCCATGTTATTGAAACTGCTTATCAATTTCAATCAAATTCCCTACATTCACTTTTATTATATTTTGCCCTAATTCACCTTGACACCTAGATTTTCTTTTAATTTTGCCGGGTGATTGTAACTGTCACCTCTTTGAAATAAATGACTTTCCCTCCAATCGACTACAGTTGAATTTAAGTCTAAATCATCTAATTGTAATCTTTACGTTCCATATGTTTGATATCTTGGTAGAAACTTTTACCTGATTCTTCTCTGATTGATCCTGAATTATTAGTTGAACATTGGGCATGGAGAAAATATATTTTTGTACACATGGAGCAAATTTGTATAGCAAACTTATTTTAGAATTGGAATCTTTCTAAATGTCCAAATATTTAATCGACAACAAATTTGAAGATAACACAAGCTTTTATAACTAACTACTACCATGCCAACCAAGGAAAAAAGCTTCAATCCCTTGTAGATATCATATCATCTACAAAAGATTGGAACGTTTATCTTGATTGGCATGGTAGTAGTTAGTTATAAAAGCTTGTATCATCTATAAATTTGTCTTCGATTAAATATTTGGGTATTTAGATTTAGTTCAAAATCATTAGTTTTCCAGATTTATTCGAAGCCAAGTTTACGCCCTTCACTTTCGCCTGTCAGAATAATTTACTTATCTATTGCTTCTTCATCTTTAGTCTCCCATTTATCCTCTTATCCTCTCAATGGCTTATTTGACATTGACTACCTTCCAGTTACTACTGAAGTCTCTATCTTCTATTTAAATCGTATTTTTCTATTCACCAAGTACAATGTAAAAATATAAATATTAACTTTTATTCTTTTTTTCTTATACAATAAAATACAATTCGTTGCTGATAATTAGCTTTCACATACATTTTCCGGTCCTTTCACTGCCTTTGGTGAAGGAAAACCCTTCCCTGAAAAGGCAATAAAACAGTATTTTTATCTATAGACTTCTGTTTGTTGTTGAAGCTTAAAAAGAAATTGCCCGTTCGAAATGGGGTTTAATAGGTGACAAAAATATTCTCTTAAATCCTTCTGCCTATTATTTCGTATGCTACTCTTATAACTGTAGTTAAAATCTATGAAAAATGTTTTGATCTCATCTCTAAGCAATGCAAATCTTTTCTATACTTTGGTTTCCCTTTCTGTAGAACCTAGTCCTTTCTTGAACTTTTCAGAATCTCCTCTTTCTGACTTCTTTTCTAAATGTACCGTATCAGAACTCAATTCGTGCCTACATTATCTTAAAAACCATCTCTTAGTGAAGATAGTATATCATATTCCATGCTGTAACACCTTCAAATCTCAGGGTATTGCTTTGATTGCAACTGTTCGTTGATTGCCTTCAAGCTGGTATTATTCCAAAGTCATAGAAGACTCAAGAGTCCGGGAACGAGCAAATCTGATTTCTATTAGTCATCGCCCATTTTCCCTTTTGTTATGCTTCCGTGAAGTTTGGTGGACAGAAAAAATCATATATATTCTATTATGGCATTGGGAAAAATAAAATTATATTATATTATATTAATTTTTAACCTTTTGAATAATTATACTATCTATTTCCTTGTTTCTGAAGACCTCTGTGTTATTTGCTTCAGTGCCATCCTTGATAATACAGAAACTGCTTTCATTGGGTATCTCAACTAATAAAGTTTTAATAATATAGTTACTTAGCAATTATAAAGCCCTTTGCTTTAAACTACTTGCCACGTTATTTATTTATTAGTCTTTTACCAGGCTACATTTTTAGTTCCTTATTGTCGATATCCTGTAATTGAACTCTAATTATCCCTCTGCGGCTCTGTGCTACAGTAAACAGAAAGTGATTAGCATTTTTATAATATTCTTATAGAAAGTTTCAGAAACTTGATTATATCCTCCCAATATTAAAACTTTCCATTCTAAACCATAATTCCATAGACCTAAGTTTATTGTTTAAAAAATCATTTGTAAAACAAACTTAATGATGGAACAGTACGATTTTGCAAATTTAATTGCTGATTATTTTTTGGCGGTTTATAAATCTAAAGATTCAGATGTCAATAGCAGACTTTTAAATGTTAAACATTGGCAATATTTATTGAAGGATCTTATACAGAAGGTAGAGTTAACTGTAAACATGATACAGTTAACTGTATCGTCAAATTATGTAAAGAATTCCGTCACTATTCATAAATACAGCAACAACCTACTTTTTGAACTGTTGGATTTATTATTTTCTTCTCAAAAATCCGAAAATATTATATTCACAAAAAAATAAACACTTTCCTGATTTATTAATCTACAATAACATATCTATTTTAAGTTGTTAAATACTTTGGACTTCATCCACACTGTAAAATGTGCCCAAGAATTAATTTAGAAACACTTTAAGGTGAAGTTCAGTGATGACATATATAATTCCCCCTTGGTTAACTGTAGGCAATCTTTATTTTTGGAATAGTCGTTTGCCAAAAATTAGAAGGAAGTAAAAGTTTTACTCATTCATAGCAACACAGCATATTTAGGTTTTTTAGACTTTGTTATCCCACTAGTGAGGACTAAACTTATGACTTTTCTTACCTTCAATAAATTCCTCACTAAATTACACATTGAATATGGTTCAAGTGTTAATTCTCTATTTTTCAAATTTTTTAAATTAATTAAACTGGGGCGACTCCAAACTACGAATTTCAATATACTTTTCCATGCGCTTGAACCAATTTCGGGTAACTGGTAATGCGTTCAAAATGCATTACTTCAGGTATAGGAAAACGTTGACCTCGAAATTTATTTTTGTTATGCAGGAATAAAAACATAATAATTGGGTGCTCTTTTTTTCATTATTTTTCCGAAAATTTCTTACAAATAAATAGTTGATCACCACTTAGACTTGACCGTCTGACATTGCATTAATGTTGCCACATATCCGGGTTTTTCTGAAAAAAAGATAGGCAACCATTTGCTTCGAAATGCTTCGTGCATTAACAAATTTTATTAGATTTCGCTCATATCGAACTGCTGACTACTTTTGAAGCACCGCAATCATATTTCTTAAGGAATCCTTTCGACCAATCAAGACGAGTCTTTTTCAAGCGATTCATGAAATATTGAATGTCCCATTAATGCTGAGAATGCCTCAATCTTACGATAACTCACACGATCTTGTAATATAAATTCTCGCACATAATCAATGCTTTTTCGAACAATAACCGATTTTGGACGACCTTTACGAAATTCATCACTAAGGGAACTCCGGCCACGATTGAATTACTCAATATACAATAGTTTTTGATGGTTATTCTCCACCAAAATTAACCTGTACTGATGTACTGATGTTGAGTTTCTACAAAAAACTAAAACGCGTACTTCACGGTGGCTACATATCTTCTAAAATAACAATATTAGAAACATAGAACAAAATACTCTTTAAAAAAATATATTATCTTATCACAATGACGTATAAATTATAAAATAAAGTAGGTACATCGAATACACAAGCTTAGAAATAACTTATCCTAAAAAATACAAAAAAGTACAATAATTACAATATTTCCGCAGCATTTGGGTACAACTATATTTTTTTACCAGGGAACTAAACAAGTTAAACTAATCGTTATGACAATGTGGTGGCGCTCGATTAAAACATTTAGGCGTTCGTACATATAACACATACATTGATAATTACTTTAATTATTCATGAAAATATTGGCTGATAAAAATAATCAAATTTCCAAACAACCAAAAATATTTAATTTTTTTGACTTACTTATTACGTTTATTAATTTTGAACAAGCTTTCAATTATCAGTTTGTAAATCGAGTAAATATTACTACAAAATTTTGCTGAAAACAAAAGTATTAATTATAATTTAATTACTATTAAACCGCTATTTACTGACAGTGGCACATGATTTGAAGGTGTTACTCTTACATAAACTGTTTTGGTCAAATGAAAATCCAAGGTGAAAAGGTGAAGTGTGATTCATATATTAAGATTCTAAGATTATTCTCTCAGAACCTTAAAACAATGAGATATTTATTTTAATTTGTTCGAAGTACACACATAATTAATGTTGTTGTTTTGAATTTAAAAAAATAGTCAAGGGAATTTCCAATACAAGCAAATAATTGCACTTAAAATATATTATGTAATAGAAATAAAAATATTTACAATTTGTTATAAATTAATTCGTGGTTTTGTTCAGCTACTATTTTTCTAGAAACAATTGTGTTTTTGTGCCTTTTTTTACAATTTTACATATTTAAATATAAATTCTTTAAACTTAACAACACACGTACATCATACTTTCAATAGTACTTGTTATTCTTTTAAAGAGATATGTTTGGTGCAAGTCACATTTTATTTTACGTCAAGCTTTACTTTTTTTCTAGGAGTTTTACTCTGGGCATTATTAAAATTTGCCTACCACAGGAAAACAGTGCAGTAATAAAACAATATTTGAAAATAGTTTAAATATGACAAACGCATCATACATATATATGTATATCATGTCATGAGGGTGGGATAAAATTTTTAAATAATATGTATATAAAATGTCGGTTTTGTTCATGTAATTGATGTCATTTATTAATATTGTTTCTGATGATTTTTCTTAGATTTGATTACATTTTCAATGGTGTATAATTTAGTCATTTAAATCTGAATCAAAGTGGCTAGTTATTGATTTTTATCATATAAATTTTATTGACGTAATATGTTTTTTTGATTTTATGATTCAATTGACTATTGATTTAAAATATGAATATCTCCTACCATCTATACAAATAATTTCTTGTCAATATAATGTTCAAATCTCGGTTTCTAAAAATTATTATGTTACGTCAGAGGAAAATAAGGTGGACACTTAGTTACCCTGTAAAAAAATTTTAAATAACGAATTGCACCGATGTGTTTAAAAATGTCCCTAAAATGGGACGTAAGCGGTAATTATGCGCACAGATACACAAGCGCAATATTCTACGAGGTACAGCGACGAAGTTTATGCATTACTGAAAGAGGGCGGCCGTCTCCAAGAACTGCTGTCGACGGATCGCTCTATTTTCCTCCATCCGTTTGCGCTCCTCTTGCTCTTCTCGGATCTCGCTTTCGAACTTGCTCCTCTTAGATAATTCACTAATCTGTAAAAATAAAGCGATAATATAGATTTAATTATGCTAGTACAGTATTAGAAGTTACTAGAAATTACCCGTATTTTAAATTTTGTTACGTAATTATAAGATTTCTATATATAGAGTCACGAAAACTCTTTTATAAGAATCTTTAAAAGTAAAGTAAGAAACTGCTTCAAAAACTCCTATCTAAGTTGTTGAAATTAATTACTATTATAATTCCAAAGGAAGTTGCGACACTATTAGGCAATACAGAGATCGATAATTTATTCAAATTATTTGCCAGCAGATTTTCATAAAATCTCAAGTGTCAGCTAGGAAAACCTTTCTTGTTAATTTAGTCAAGAAGACTGAACACATTATAGAAATTTCAGCTCCTGCATGTTAATAACTCCAATTGGATTAATGTATTCCATACCTCAACACTTAGGACTTCAAACCAAAATTTAAGAAGTAGAAGATCGAAAGTGGCATATCGCTAAGACAAGAACTGATACAGGTTCTTACACGGTCGTTGTTGTAGCTTATCTAATCCCACTTATTAATAAGATTAATTTAGATGACACTTTAATTCACCTTTTATATGTTCTTTTTCCTAAATTTTCATTAAGTTGATCATATATAATCAGGTTGTTGTATTTACTAACGTATATAAAATTACATTCAAATTTTCAATTTAAAAGATAATAAAATTTATAAATATAATTTTATAACGTCATTGCCAGAATTCCTTTGCACATCTCTATAGAGGTCAAAAAAAATTTAAGCGAATTTTACGAGCTGACTGTAACATTTTTGATCCTACCTTTAATTTAGATGATACTTGAATTTACTTTATATATCTCTACTTTTTATTTAATTTAGGTAGGAAAACATGGGGCAGAAAAGATTGGTTAAGCACTTTGACCTCTAAAAACCACATTTGATGAGATAGTGTCTCCATTATCCTTGGAGAGCTTGTTCCTTCGGCTACATTCTCGCCATAGTCCATTTTTCTGTAGCTCGTTTCTGTGCTAAGATATAACATTTCTACCAAACCCTTACATTTTTCGACATTTAAAAAATATGAGGCAGAACCCATTGCTCATTTGGAAAGGATGTTTTGATAAATTAAGTCTGATAAATGATATGTTTAATGTTCGAATCGATTGAAATGTTTACTTTGAGTAGAAAAATGAAAGAAAAATGGATTCGTGCCAAAAACTAATAAATTAATATGGAATTGAGGAAATTAATCACTATCCGACGATGAAAGCACATTTTTCAGATGTCCAGATCCACGACCACAACGTCCATGCCCAAGACCACAAGTGGACGACACGCTAGGTAGTTGGCCGCAGCAAATCCGCGTCCACGACCCCGACCGCGATTGCCATTATCTGGTTCCATCAAAAGGGCAGCTCAACAAGTATCAACTTTACTAATTGAGTTGTTTGGCAGCGTTCGTCACATCTATTTCGCCTCTTACTACATTCAATGCTGCTAACAAAAATGTTTGATTCACGACTTTTGGTCTATTACCTATTGGTAATAGACCAAATGTGCAATGTTAAATACTTCAAATCAAACTCACGAGCTGCACTTTTTAATGATTGACCAATTGTGACCGCTTTTTTTTGTATTTTCCAATTGTCCTTTTTGCATTACCAGCGTCTTACGTTTATATTCACGCATCATTTTCACCTACAAACAAGCAATCCCAATGACGACTTTTCACAAAATAATCTTTTGTGCTTTGAAATGATGGAATTTCGCAAAATGTACACAATACTCGTGTTCAACACGAAATTTTACTTCGAAATACATTTACCGGATCAATTTATCTCAATTATTAACCAAGTTATAGCACGATCAACACGGAGCAAGCGACTGACACAAAAACACATTCAATATTGTGGCGTCTGCAAATGGAAACGCAGACAACTCAAATTTTCTGTGTAATGTTTGCTTCACATGACTACTCTACATAGTAAATGTCGTACTAATCGGGCACGTAGTCTTGTTTAAAAGTTGGGCAATCGATTCTGCCCCATGATACCCTACTTATGGTTGCACAATATTTTCTAAAATTTATTTCATTAAGTTTAGCATAAAATTTCTATTCATCCTTGGAAACACTCCTCCTGAAAGGCTCACGATAATTTCCTGCTCAATTCGTTCAATTAACTACATAGTTCATTTTTTGATTCATTGCTTCAGAAGGTACAGGAAACAATCTTCAGCGCATCTAATGCTATTCATGCATTTCATGCATTTTTGTAAATTGGCTTTTAATAAGAGCATTACTTTCCTACTAGATATTAGATATTTGTGTTTAATTGGGGAACGTCAATCGCTAGTTTAACTACACTTCTTAGAACAGGGCGTTGTATGAACTTCTTTACCAATCTTTAACCAAATCTTTTCAAAAGCCGGCACATATTTTATAAATGTTCTGCTATACAATGTACGAAGAATAATCAGCCTCGCTCCTTTTATAATTACTGAAAGTGCCGAATCATAATTTTATCGAACGCATTTTCATCGTTCTGATATTTAGTTCACTTTCTACGATCATTCGCCTTAATCGACAATTTTTAGTATAATATTTTCATCATTCTGCCCTAGCCTAGTACGAATAGCTGTGGTATCTTGTTTACTAACACAAATGGTTATATGATTGAGACTACTCACATTATGTCTTTGATCTCTTCTATAAATTGATATTACTTACCTTAAGACATTTGAAATTTAGAAGTGAGGCTTTAAGGTCATTGATATAATTGGATAATTATATCATTTTTTTATATTAATAAACGCTAGTGTAGGCCGTCACATCATAATTTTCTTTCATTCGATCGCTAGACTGATGAATATTAGAGCATACTCATAAATTTGATCCATTCTTGGACACACTTGGATCATTTTAAATCAGAAGTAAGACCTCCCGGCCCTAGACGATGCTAGCTTCAAACTATCTGAATATTTCAGATTCACTGCCGGGAGACTGGACAGGACACTTAGAGTTACTGCAGCAAATCGACCCGGCCCTTCTGTCCAAACCGACGGACATTATGTCCAGGAAGCTCGAATTCGAATTACCGTTTAAGGTGTCGATCGAGGACCCCAAAACGGCTTTGATCAGAGTCAAGGAGTTTGGACGAGGGATATCAGCTAGGTACACGTATGGTGCCAAGAATACCAGAGATACTGGAATAGGCATTTATGGCCCTAACCAAAACAGGAGCACAGGAGCTTCATGGCTCTGGGCACGGCGCCCACGATTTTGCTAGTGAAAACGATTGCAATTGATATGTGCGTCAGAGAATGCTTGGATAGGCATCCAAATAGCGCGCATATATACATCTGCCCAGACAGCCAAGCCGCATTAAAGGCCATTCGAGCCTATAGTCACGGCTCACGGACTGTCTGGGAATGTCGAAGATCCCTCTCGCAACTGGCGAAGAACAACTTGTTGACCCTCATGTGGGACCCAGGGCACGGGGATATTAAAGGCAGCGAAGTGGCCGATGAACTCGCAAAAAGAGGTGCAAATGCCACTCCTATAGGACCAGAGCCGTTTTGTGGACTCCCCACGGCGCACAGAAGAGAGGTGATGCAAAAATTGGAAGAGGACAGAAGACGTAAGCATTGGAACAATGTACCAGGTCTACGTCAATCAAAACGACTCCTGAAACTCGATCACAGCCACAAGATGCTTGAACTCACAAGGAACGAGCTAAGAACTTTCACCGGACTCATGACAGGGCATTGTACCCTCCGATACCATTTGTGGAAAATGGGAAAAGAGGAAAGTGGAAACTGCAGATTGTGTGATTCGGCAGATGAAACTACCGAGCACATACTATGCACTTGTGTCGCGATGGCTCACAAGTGCATAGTATTCGGCAGGGATCGATTATCCCCCGAAGAAGTGGAAATTTTTTTTTTCATTTATCTGGATTAAGTTTTAATGCTACTTATATCTTTAATAAAACGATTATTGATGCTTTTTGTTTGTTAACCAGCAACTTGCCTATTTACTGAATCAATTCGTTACTACGACGATGTACATATTTCCTTGAACGATTAAGGTAATGATCCAACAATAATTACGATGTATTTGAATGAGCTTTCAAAGATGTACTGGTGCATAGGTACCCCTTTTTGTTGTAATCATTTATTGCTGCAAAAAATATATTTCTTCCACAATTACTTTACGTCTACTATTATTTTACCTAGTATAACCAACGTCATTTGCAGGAAATAAAACACTTTTCACAGATTTCTGCGACGAACACTGCGACTTCAACACACAGTGACTTCAACAGTCAATTGTTTCGCCATACATTTTAATCGCAATGCTAGACATTACAAAACTTTTAAGACGTTTTATTTCCTACATATTGTGAAATTTCATCAAGTAACAGCCTCATCAATCCAATACCTACTTCGTCGTTTGTTTAAGGCCGACAAAATAAATAAACAATACAGCAATTATACGATTTGTCAAAGTGACAAATCTTTGTAAACATAAAAAAAGAGAAATATAAGCATTTTAATGCACAAAAAGTGTCCTTGAAACTAATTTCTAGTTTTATGAATCAGTGGAGGAATGGATCCGTGAGTTTGAGTGGAAGATCATTTTACAAGATGAAGTCTGCTCTTCGATTTGCTGTCAAAATTTGTTTTTATGTTTTCAATATTTTATATCTATTTTTTTTTAAACTATAGTTTTTGAGCAAGTATGATAAAGAATAAATAAATAAATAAAATGCTTTCGATCACATTAAGTGTTGCACCTCTAGGGTTAATCTGTTTTCTCTATTCTTCTATATTGCATGTTGCAGTGCTCAACAATAAATGTAAAACCCTCCCAACTGTGATGTTTTATTTCAATTATCTATTTTCGTCCTCCAGCTTTCCTAATATGGGTTACGTCCAGTACGATTTCAACTCAAGAGATTTGGAATGGATTAGGCCCACAAGAAAATCCTTGGTGGATGTTTTCCATCGCTTTAGGGATTGGACTCCTAGAGATAACAATCTGCTTTCGCTACTCTGGTTCTTTAAATTTTAAGTTTGCGTTTTAACACGTTCGCCGCCAAGCGAATATTTCACATAAGTGCTGTTTTGAATCCCGCGTGACCCCGGCGTGGAAAATCTTTGAGTTTTAAGATGGATCGCTAAACTGACCTCCGGTTAACCATCGGACGCTTTCGGATAGTCTTAAACTAGCACCAGAAGAATAAACACCTTTAAAATCAACTGCAATATTGCTAACGATGAAACCATCCGCTAAGATTAAGCTGGCAACACATCCAAATCCACACAAAACACCTCCAGACCTCGTTTACACTTTTTGCGATCATTCTATATAGGTTCACTTTTTCGACTAGCTATTGCGATGTTTGGTATTAATGTTAAACTATTAAAGCCTCTCACGCAATCTTGCGATGCCTATAAGAGCCATAATGTCACTTCTTCATTCTATTCCATAAAATAATTACAAAACCTTCTGACTTTATTACTCCGGCGTTTTTAGTTGACCCAGTAGAACCTCTCTTGTTGTTTGCTCTAGACCCACAGAAAAATCCATTGTGGAATATTTCATTCACCATTACGATCAGATCACTCATCTTGTTACAGTGTTTACAACATTTTGAGCACGAACTTTTATAACACATGAGTTATTATCAATTGCCCCAGCAATTTCAGAATCAAAATTGAATCTTTAAGGACTTTTAAGACATCTTGCGATATCTGTGAGCAGCATAGTCAGTTTTTATTTTATAGAAATATTTATAGAAAAGCTCCAGTGACAACTCTAGTTTTAAATTGTGATGAAAAAAGCACTTGTTATGTTCCATACTTTTATTTTCAGTTTCCTGACATGTTTTTCGAACTTTGTAGTTCATTACCAAGGTAATAGTAATAGTAAAGTATTACCTTTTATTAAAAACTGCAAAGTTCTAAACACGTGTCAGAAAACTGAAAATACAAATATGGAACATAGCAAGTGTTTTTCTTCATCAAATTTATTTAATAGGTTCCATCAAGAATGTAGTACAAGCATACCTAAACTCAAGTTTCGATCAGGTTTTACAAAGTTCTCTTCTCTACTTCCCGAGTTTGTTAGGCAGATTTAATATCCAAATCAAATTTTCTAACTAGTAACGAATAACTTAAAATTGGTGGTAAGTATATTCTTCAATTAAACCTTTTTTCTTACCATTGGCATTACAACATCATTTGGCTTGTTGAATTATACGAGGGTCTCTAATAAGTAATGCACCTTATTTTTTTTCTCCACAATGAGCAAAAACTGACAGTTGTACTTCTAGGTACTTCAAGTTCAATGTTTCTCCTCCCGGTGGACGAAGTTTCAAATCATTCCAACAGATGGCAGGGCTGTAGTGAATTTTCAAAATGGCGACTGTTAGTGATCCACGTTATAAACAGCGAACAGTGATTAAGTTCTTGATTGCAGAGAGAAACTGTAGGAAATATCCATAAAAGTTTGTGTGCAGTGCTGTCGATAGGAGCACTGTCGGGAGGTGGAGAGAGAGAATTAATGTGTCAAATAGTCCAACAATTGGCCTCACAGCTGTCAGTCAGCAGTGGAAGTGTGTGTGCAATAATTGAGACTCTCTGATATTCAAAAGTTAGCCAAAATGGGTCACAAGAAGTCTCACAGCAGAACACAGGATGCAAAGAACAACCATGCCATCTGACTTGTTGGCGAGGTTTGATGCTGAGGGGGAAGCGTTTCTATCCCGGATTGTGACGGGTGATGAAACCTGGGTGCACCACTTTAAGCCGGAAACCAAAAGACAGTCAATGGAATGGCACCATCTGCTGGAAAAGTCATGGTTACTTTTTTTGATGAAGGGGTCATTCTTGTTGATGTGATGCCAAGAGGGACAACCATTAATTGAAGCCTACGTGAAGATCTTGGACAAACTCAAGAAACGTTTCCGGTATGTTAGGCATGACAAGAATCCGGCTGAAATCTTGATAATGCACGCCCGCACACAAGTCTCAGAACCCGGGAACTCCTCACCAAATTGGGTTGGATAATATTCCCCCACCCATTATACAGCCCAGATCTGGCACCGGCAGACTTCCATCTCTTCGGACCTATTAAAGACGGTTTGCGTGGAAGACACGTTGATGATGATCAGAGCGTAATTCCAGCGGTGAAAACATGGCTTTGCGCACAGGTCAAGAGTTGGTACCGGCAGGGAATACAGGCATTTGTTTCACGCTGGCATAGGCCCGTACAAGTTGATGGAGACTATGTTGAAAAATAGTACGTGTAGAAGAAACACGTAACTATATTGGCATCAACCCAAACAATTAGGATTTTTGATATTAATATTTAGTAATAACTAAGATTCTGATATTAAACCATCGCAAACTAATGTAATCTATTATTTTTCCGAACTAAGAGACTTACGGTGTTTTCTTTCAATGAAATTTTTTATCAAAAATTGATTAATCATCAATCAAGAATTCTTGCTTCACTCAATCTTCTTATATCAATAGTTTAATGCAAAAAACACTCTTCAGTTCCATTAATTAAACTTGAATTGTTATTCTTTAAGAGAACATAGACACTAAAATTTCAACGCACAATAACAATAAGATATATTTTGAAGGGTCTAAATTTGCTGTATTTTATATGGCTGACCTTTGAATGCTTCTATTAATTAAATTTCAAATTGGTACTCTTGAAGAGAATATATATACTAACTTTTTATCGTGCAATAACAATAAGAAATGCAAGTTTTACGTTGAAGGGCGTAATTTTGCCTTATTTTTAGATTGTCGACCTTTGAATTCTACTAATAATTGAACTTTATATTTGAGAGTTCATAGACACTAAGCTTTCATTGCGCAATAACCGATTTTATCTTGAAGGGCATAATTTTGTCGTATATTTAGAGTCCAAACGTTTGAACTATACAATCTTTAAATCGTTATTCATGAAGAGAGTACAGGTGTTACACTTTCATAACGTATTTTATATTTCCACGTCGAAATAGCGTTACAGATATGTTATCGATGGCTGAAATTACGGATTAGAACTAGCTAAATTATAGTCAGAACAAGATAAACTAAACATTTTTTATATGATACCATTTTTCATTTCATATGTGGTCTAACATTAACATAGCCATTTCCACAAAAATCTATTCTATCTAATCTAATCTAAACATGTAATTTGTCAATACAATAAAACCATAAAGGTGCCATCTATTGGCAATATTTAATATGTAATTTGTTTGTTAAATATATTTTAGAGCAGGATTTATATTACAAGCGCAAATTTTTACCTTGGCTTCAAAAAATTCTTTGGCACCATTCACTCCAACCTTATCCACATCAACTTCAGTCAGTTTGGCGAGCTGTCCTAGACCAGAATCGGCATCCAATTCACCGGCCCTAGCTTTTCTATATACAAGGAGAAACTCCCTGAAGGAAAGTCTGCCATCGCCGTCTTCATCAACTTCCGCAATCATACCCTTCAGTGCAATGTGCGTCTGTGGGGCGCCCAGCACCTCCATCATCCTCTTCAGCTCGTCCAAACTCAAATAACTGTCGTTGTTCGTGTTAAATCTGTAACCAAACGGAACCAATTAAATAACATAAGCATTTTTGTCCGTTATATAAAAATAATGTAATTGAATTTATTTAGAAAGCGTTTATCCGTCCATTGCGGTTTAATAAAATATCAATACCCATTTTTATATAATAAATAAAGTAATTTGATTGCAGTTTAATTTCAATATTATAAAATTGAAGTGAAAGTTTAAATTAATTAAGTGAAAATATAAGTACGTAATAAGATCGATGCACTATTGAGGCGAAATAAAGCGTAAAAATGAAACTGTATGATAATTATCTGTCTTGCAATATATTACATATTATCAAAGATTTTGATGATAGGGTATTATTGAGATTAAAAATCAAGTTTTTAATTATTACAGAAGTGATTTATGGATACAGTATATATAGTAAAAAATCATAAAATCAAAACCTAATTTGATATTAATACTAATAAGACAAATAAATTTGATTATTATAAATAACAAAACATCCACAGGGCAGACAGACCTCAGGTTTATAGTCCAGACACACTAACGCCATCTATTTATATCAATTTGTTATATATATACATATACACATATATAACATCATCATTTATATTAATGAATCAATTTGCAATTCTCCCTTGTTACATTTCAGCTTATTAATTATTAATTAATCGATCCGGCATTCAATTATTGTAATTAATTATGTTTGTTAATTAGGTGATATGGAGGAAACGCTTAATTTAATTATTATTTCTGGGTATACATAAGCATATTTCACTTATCGAATTGCATGCATAAATTATTATACTGTATATCTAGTTCATTTGAATACTGTGACAATTTCTGTTCATATTTACTTCTTAATCAGCTTATCTTACATTTTAAATTTGAATTGTATCAAACTAGCACAACTTGATTACATTGAAAATTTTTTGATGGCCGCCAAAACGGGTCGAATATACGAGGTTAAAGTTTGTGTTTATGTTAAATTGCTAGTTAGTAAATCCAGTTATAACCAAATATAATATGTATGCAATTAATAATAATTTTGAAATAAACACTAACATTTTTTTTCTTATGATGATAATCTTCATGTAATTCAAAAATATTTTACTACATTTGCATATTTTTATTTTACATAAAAATTAAAATAATAATTTCCGTAGAAGCCTTATTAACATTTTTTAGAATAATTATGTATATTTGTCTGTCTGACAATTCTGTGTCTCAAGAACCGCAAAGATTTTGAATTGAAACTTTTAACTGAAGCTTTCATTCTTTATGGAAGAATTGCAAAGCTTTTGTTAATAATTCACGAATCGGAAGTAGGTGTTTACTAGTGCTCGTTTATTTCTTTTCCTTTAAGAATAACAAAAAATATTACAATATTTTTCAACCAAAAAATATAGATAATAAGAAACTGAACAACCTGTATTCAAAGATTTTTTTCATAAATGAAACAATTTAAGAATTATTTTATTTTAGATATTATCAAAAATATAGCAGTTACATGAAAATTATAGAGGGTGTCCAATTTAAGTGAAGACATTCACCTATTGACATTCATCGACAGTATCATCGAAGTTTATGGGGAAACTCATAGGGAGAGGGACATTTGACAGTATAAGACAGTGTTTTACATTTCGTCGCATTATTTCTCATCAAAATCCCCATTTATCTACGATTTTTGCCAATTTTGAATTTTGTCGATTATAGCGACGTCTGTCACGAATTACAATATTGCTATTATTATAAACAACTGCAATTGTTTTATTTTCAACTTTTTCATCGCTACCCATTTTTTATTTATAATAAAATTTAAAATGATTATAACTCACTTATTTTTAGAATTAACTATGTCGTATGTCATATTGGATTAAAGAGAAAAAAATTACCTTTTGAATTAGGTCACAGCCAACTATGGTTTCCATTTAAAAAAATATAAGTTTGCGTCATATCTCGGAAAATAATGGCGATAAAAATGTTCTTATTATTTTTTGTTAATCTGCATAAAATTATCTAAAACTTTGTCCTTTATAGTTTTTTTTCTATCTGTTGAACATCGAAAAAACTCACCCTGTATATATATATATATAAATGAATAATTGCTAACAGTTTAAAGTTTCATTTACCAAAAAGCAGTTGAAATTTTGGTAAGAAAACATCTATTGAATAAAAACTTTTTTGTTTGTTTTAAAGTAGTTGAAATTATAGTTAAATTTGAAAAAAAAAGTTATTGAAACTTTCCTTAAATCAGTTGAAAGCGGAAAAGTATTTTTTTTATTATGAAAAACAATAAAAAGTGGACAGTTAATAGCTTAAAATAAAAAAAATCATACTTCAATAAAAACATGATTTACTGTAAAATTTGTAAAATTAGTAGAAAATATTAAAATATAATTAAAAAGTATAAAAATTTCCAAAAAACGAAAATTTGCAAAAAAAGAGGATTAAAATAGTTACACTATTATATCAAAATTGAAGTATTGGTAAAATAGCTAAAACCTTTTATTTTAAGATCGTTGGAAATATTGTAGATATAAAAACATTTTAAATTGTTTAAGAAAATAGTTCAAGTTATAGGTAAATAAAATAAATTTGATAATAAATGTACTGAAATATTGCTAAGTCTAATATACTAGAAAAAGGTTAATGTTCAGTGAAAAAGTAACTTTTATACAAAAAACATTAAAAACTTGACAGTTGATATCTTAAAATTAAAAAAAAATGCTTCAATAAGTATATATTGGGATTTTACATTTAGCAAAAATTGTAGAATATATTTTTAAAAACACTGTAATCTCGAAAAAGAAACAATCGCTTTTTAAACAGTTTATATTTTACATAAAAAGATCATTAAAATTTTGGTACGAAAACATCAATTAAATTCTTCAAAAAACATTTGTTTATTTTGTTTTTAATTAGTCAGTTATACAGGGTGAGTTTTTTTTTAGATATTTTCTATGGGGATCTCGAAAAAAACAAACCCTGTAGGTATATAATTTGATAAAAAAAATTAAAAAATATACTTTGCTTATATCAATTAATATTTAACATTCTCGAAAAATGTTAATCTTCAGTCAAAAAAGGGTTATTTATTGAAAAAATATCAACGGTTCAGAAAAAATGGTAAAAATACATTTTACAAAAAAATTTTTCTCGAAATAAAAACAATCGATTTTTAAAATTAAATCGTTTTAATTTTTCAAAAAAAAAAAACAACTGAATACCTAAAAATTATTTTTTAAATGCTTTATTAAAATAGTTGAAGTTACTGCTAAAAATGCTTAAAAGAACTATTCAAATTTAGCTTAAACCAGATATTAAGTAACTTTCTAGAAGTCAAAAAGGTCCTTAATTAAAAAAAAAAACTTGAGAAGTGGAAGGGGCTTTTTTTAAATAAATGGGAAAACAAAAACATGGTTCATTATACCGTCAGGAGTTATAATGAGTTTATATATTAAAATACGAATTAAAATAATTATTTTATTAGAAAAATGTAAAATGTAAATAAGTGTAAATAATTGAAAATTTGCAAAGTAAGCGTTTATAAATAAAGTGATTTAAAATAGTTAAAGACTAACTCAATTTAAGTTTTAAGTTATAACTTAAAGAGTAAATTTGATTGAAAAGCTATTGAAACTTTGCTTAAACCAGTTAAAAATTAACTTTAAATGGTTTAAATTTTCAAAAAATGAAAGTTTGTAATATAAGCATTTTATAATAAAGTGATAAATTTAATTAAAGTAGTTAGATTATTTTACAAAAAACAATTTGGGATTTGGTAAAAAAACAGTTTGATATTTTTATAATAAAGTAAAATATGGGAAATATATTTTTTATTTTGTTTTAAATCTATTGAAGTTATAACTTAAAAATAAATTTGATAGAAAAGTTATAGAAACTTTTCTTAAACCAGTTGAAAGTAAATTTTCTAGAGAAAGGATAATATTCAGTCAAAAAAGTTATTCTCTATTAAAGGAATAAAACAATTGAAAAATAACGTTTTAAAAAATTGATTTGTGATTTCATATCTAGTTTTTTTGGGGGAATTTATATTTGGAAGGAATTGCGTTTCAGTAAATAGATATCTATAATCTCTTGATTAGAACTACGGGTTGAAAATTTAGTAGGTAAAGTATCCATGCGAATATCAATAAGGTCATTTAGTAGGGCATTGAAGGGGTTGTAAAGGGGATTGGATGGATTTTGAATTTTGGTTATTGAACGGAGGGCTCACAAGTATATTATTTATTGTAGTTTTTTTGGGAAAAAAGATACAGTCATAATCGAGCAAGGGCTGACACATCGACTTATAAATTCTACAGGCAGTGTTGGTAGAGATACCTTGATTTTTGAAGGTTAGTGATATTATTGTCATCAAATATTTTAGGATCGTTTCGAGAGGTTATGTGGAATGGGATAATAATTGTGTTTTAGATGGGTCTATTAGGATTCTCCATTTGGAACACTAAAGTTCCACTTTATGGAAAAGGGTTTGGAGAGAAGAAATGGTAGTTTTTAGATTATGGGAGTGAGAGATTAGGGCAGTGGCATCAGCCAACTGAAGCGAGTACAGAGACGGGTTAAAATAGAGAGGATCAGAGTTATAAAGGTCAAAACAAAATATAGTGTACAACAAGGGGGGTAGTGGAGAACCTTGAGGAACACCTTGTTAGGGAAAAATAGTGCGGGAGCGGGCTCTACTAAGGAGGAAATGGTTAATTAGATTAAGTAAACTTGGAGGTATTTCAACTTGATGGCATTTAAACAGCAAACCTATGTCCCAAACTGATTCAAAGGCCTGTTTTATATCTAGAAATGTAATATCTGAGTGGCGGTTTTGGAGGTGTATTAATAATTTGATTAAAATGGTTATCTTAGTTTTCCAAATACAATTGAAGTTTTGGTAATATTTTAAGATCATATAGTAAAAGTAAAAATAAATTTTAAACATAGTTTAAAACTAGTTATCTAAAATAGAATATTTGCTAATAAAAACTATAGTATTTTGCTCAAATATACAATAAAAATTTAGTAAATTTTCTATAATTTTTTTTTTAAATGATTTGGGAAGAAACAGTTGGTAATTATATATTAATTCTTTTAGTTAATTAAAAATGATCGTTATAAAAATGTAAATTTGCTTTAAATTATCAAAAAGTCGAAATTTTACTAAAAAAACTAAAACTTTTAAAACAGAAGCAGCTTTAATTAATAGTTAAAAAATATGTGCCTAAATCAGTTTTTTTTAATTGTACTAAAAGAATTTAGAACAGTTGAAAATAAAAAAAAAACTTAATTAGTTTAATACAAAAGAAAGATTTCAAAAACCTATAAAAATTTTGCATTAAATGTTTGAAAGTTAAATATTTACAAATAATAAGAATTTGCTTTTTTTATTTTTTTTTTAAACTTACTAAAATAATAAATTTGATTAAAAAGGATAAATTATTATTGTCATAATTGAAAATATATAGTAAAATATTTAAAAAAAAACGTCGATTTCTGTTGAAATGACAGTTAAAACGAAACAATTAAAAAAAATTTAATCAGAAACTAACGAAATTTTTGTAAAAATAGTTGAAAACTTACAAAAAGGTTTTTTTGGAAAACAAGAAATATTACAATAAAAAGCCATTGAATTTATTTTTTAAAAAATTTGAAAAAAAAACTGAAAATTTACAAAAAGTGTTAAAAACTTTTTTAGAAGAACGATTATCTTTTTCTATTTTCAATAAAAACTACTTTTTAGTAGGATTTGTTTCCTCAACTTATCATTTTGTATTGTTAAGTATATTTTCTTCAATTTATACTCGTCTCTTTTTATTTTAATATTATTTATTTACTGTTTTTGTTTTCTAAAAAAATATTCCATCATTTTTATTTCCTCAGTTACAATTATTTTTTCGTGCAATTGTTCAACTGTTTTAATGTTTTTTTTGTTTTACTTTATCAATTCCTATTGTTTTATTTATGAATGATGATAATAATGTTTTTTCCTATTCTTTAATATCGACTGTTTTGAATAATAATAATGATAAAATGAATATTATAGGGAAAATATTATGTTGGTCACATTACCACTAAATATGGATTTTATAGAGACTGTAAGACTTAATTTAAAATTAAAACTACGACAACATTTCGTAAATCTTCAACAATAAGTCTTATGAAGACTGCAAAACAATAACTGTAACAATTACTTCCCTAAATAATACTTCGACAGATATTAAATTACATTATATTATATTTTAAAACTATTAGTTAATTTTCTACATTTAGACCTAAAGGACTTTAATACATTTGATTATTATAAAACTTTGTTTAAATCCAGTGTTCACCTTGCTTCAAAGTTAAAACTGTTGCCATAATGTAGATAAACTGTTCATAAATTAAAGATAAATCACGATGTAAAATACGGGCATAGTTAACATGTGATTTGTGCCAATTATTTTCCTTTTTTTTCTATTTTTCCGCATATTTCTCGAAAAACAAGGAAAAAGAGTTTATTTATATATCGTTTTCATAATTATAAACGAAAATCCGGAAAAAACATTGAAGGACCCATCGACAGACAGATTTTTTGTGAATTCTCTAAAAATGTAAAACTGAGATAGTTCAAATGCAAAAAACATTTTTAGGACTAGTCTAAAATTTTAATTAGACAAATTAAATAACAACGTAATTGTGTAATTAATAATTCATGTGACTGAATGGCACATACCTAATTAGAACAATAAGAACATATATTTCAATGACTTTAAACTTAATTACTTAAGTATTATATATTTATTAATAAAATACTGATCCAATAGACTCTGAACTATGTATTTCATATCTTAATAAATTTTGGGTTCATAAATGGATTGAATTACTAAAAATGCTTTTTAATCTGCGTAATATAGTATCAAGTAACTTCGTTTAGAAAATAAGATTATCGAAGAAAAAGCAGTTATTAGTTTACCCAATACAGTATAATAATAATTTTATAATAGCAATTTTAGATTTTTTTGTTATGTGGGAATGGTTGCTCCATATATTCCTTATTCTAGTTTAATTTAGTAGTAGTATATTCTCCATTCTTGAACTAAATAAACAGAGCCAAGTTCAGTGAGCAGTGGCCTTTATTGGTCAACGCTCTAATTCTTACAGTACCGTAAAATTTTAATACAAAAGAGCCCGTGTTCGTTAATTGGTATCTTGTTTATTCTGGGAAATTTGCACGATTCAATTAAAATCGTTCTCGAGTGAAAAGTAAGTCTGGGAAATCTCGTTTCCATAGTTTCATATATATATATATATATATATATATATATATATATATATATATATATATATATATATATATTCATTATATATTTGTGTGTGTATGTAAATAAAATAAATTATTAACCCATGCAGTATTGCTGGATTTAAAAATGTTAATGAGAAGAATTACTTTCTCCATTACTGCACCGTTGTCTTACAATAATCATGCAAGAACTAACAACTAATAGTTAAAACAACTACTCCTCATACTAAACCACCGTCAGGAATTGGATTATATAAGTAATAGCTCCCGTCACATAACTTAAATCGCATTAAGTACAAAGTAACGTTTTTTTGTGCCGTTGTAAAATATCCACACATTAAAAATAACTACTTTACGTTCCTCCATACTACGTAAAATATTCAAGGAAAATAATTTTCCCTACAATCATGTTAACACATTATTCCGGTGCAATAAGTTATGCAAGAAATTTAATTATCGCACTCGCAAAAAAAGGACGCCCGCAAATTCCTGCCGGCTGATTTATTTCAGTTTGCAATAACAATGGCAGTCATGAATCATTTAATATTTTTATAAGTCGCTTCGTAATTTATACCTCGGCACATAGCGAATCCTTTGTCGAGGCAGAGAACACGTCCTCTAAATGGGATTCCAATTAAAGTCAGCAGCTTTCGCGAATCATCTCGTAAATTCACTTTCAATCACGAACGCCGTCGCCGATTTATCACCGACGTAGAAAGCCGTATCGCGAAAAATGATGAAAAATCCCATCCCCCAGAGAAAAACGTAACCGGCCAATCGATTCCTTTCACTTGTGCGACGCGAAGATATAAATTAAAAAGAAAAACACATTTATGGTTTCTATTTTGTTTTCTTTTGATTAATTATTAGAGGATTTTATCTTGAATATTCATTTATTGATATTTAATCTAATTCAAACAAACAATGTATAGTAGTAAACTTCAATTGACTTAATTTAATCTTTAGAATGTAAATACGTAAACAAGAAATCGATTAAAAAAATAATTATTCCAAATGTAATCAATTAAAATTAGTACTAATATGAGGGATAGTTGGAAAGTAGTACCCGTTTGCACCGTGCGGAGCGCTGGTGAATAGAGTGGCCGCCGGATGTGTGTTTTGTAACTTAAAACAATTTATACTTTCGTTGTACAAAGTTCAAGAAACTCCATTTTGGGATCCCTAGGTACCATTTTAACAATTATGTCTTTGTGTGTATCATCAATCTGTGGGCGATATATCTTAAAAAATGCTGAAGTTTCAACTAAACAATTTCTCTTTGTTTGGCAGAAGAGCTAAAAATAATTTGATACAAAATTTGATGCACCAGATTTTTTGACTCTGTAAGATCTTGGCGTATTATTTGATAGGTTACTTATTTTTCAAAAACCACATTAATAGTATGTTTGGCAGATCATCAAGGCTATGGGACTTTGTTCGCCATATTTTAAAGGAGTTAAAACCTATATCGTCCATTCTTTTAAATCTGGAAATAATATTAAGCTAAAGGGAAAGTTCATCACATAATATAGTAATGATTTTTTTCACTGCTTTAAATAATAAAAAATGTTTTTAAAGTACAAGCATAAATATATTAATTAATATTAATTACATAGATTAGATGTTGATAAAAAAACGTAAAATTATCAAATTACGAGACACCGATAGCCATTTCTAAAATCTATATATAAAATATTCATTTGCCATATTTCATTCACGTGAAAATTTCGGTTCTACATTCTGTTGAATATTTATAAACACAATTATTCAAATTGCTTTTTTCCCTGGGAACGTTCGATATTTGCATAAAATTTCACTCCGCGTAGTATTCATATAGGAATGGAAGTTATAGTCAATTAATTTTATGGATCGATCAAACCAGAAAGTTGCAATTTCGTGGTGTTGTAGGCATAAACTTGCAAAAATATTCCGACGAAAACGATACTACCGGATTTCACCTGTTAGGTTAGTTAATGTCCGATTTATGCCCGAGCCTCTCTAATGGTTTACCAGTTGCAGATTATAATTTTTAGATATGTAATTGCTAATACCTTTCACAAAATTTTATTTGAATCGTTATGAATAAAACCAGTATATTCTATCGCTATAAAATTATATAAAATATCATAAAACGTGGAAAATATAAGCAATTAAATTATTCATATAAATTATTTATTGATGAGAACTTTGAAGATAACGAAAATTATTTCTTAGTGGCCTCATTTCATATAAATGTTCAGCTTGATTACATTAACCATATAAAATATTTGTTCCTTAGTTTCTTAATATTACAATTTTAAAAATAAATTATATTTATTATACCACTTTTCATTTTATTGCGACTAATTTGAATCAAACTACCTCTACATATATAAATATAAATGACTATATATACATATATTTCTGCCAGATAAATTTTAAAAAGTATTTTAATTTCCATTAAGAAATTTTGACAATTTATATATACCTAATCTAAAACGCTTTAAATGTCAACTAGGTCATAAAGAACAGAAATTCCGGTATTTATGTGCACATAATTTCTAATCCTTCCAGTAAATCCAATTTTCTCTCTTATTTTCGGTGAAATTGATTACTAAAAGTACATCGGTGCCGAAATTACGTTTTGATTCTAACAAATGATTTGCAAAATTTGAATTTTCGCGTTTTAAATTCTATTATCTATGATCTTCATTTAATCTAATTGAAATTACGACCCGATCGTCCTATGTACAACCTTACATAATCTGGAAATTTTAGACTGTAAATTTCTGACTGTTCTGACTAAGAAGTTTTTGCTTTAAAAGTTTAGTTGTTGAGCCAAAACTATATCAACGTCTTCAATTTGGAAAATATTATTTTTAGTTTTTGAACTTATGTTTTAAAAATATGGTTTATTTTCTGACGTTGTTGACATGTTGAATTGATAAGGCGGAAACATGATGAAACTCAATACATTGAAATAAAACAAAACAGTTGGGAGTTTTCACTTTTTATTTCACCACCTAATGGCTTCAACAATAAAAAGTGAAACCCTCCCAACTGCGTTGTGCTATTTTAATTGTACATATGAACTTTTGCATTTATTTTGATTGACATTTATTTAATGATTTTGTTTTATTACATCTTTTTTAAGAGATTTTGGACCAAGGAGGATTTTTTGGGCATTGATTTTCATTGAGTAGAATGCGGGTATTTTATGTTTATATGGATGGTAGAACTTATTTGAGATAATTGTAATTGTAAAAGGGTGTTTCCCCATATGACAAGTGTAAGTTTATTATTAGTTATAATTATTATTAAATCTAAAAAAGCAAGATAATATACCATCAATGTAATGCCCTCTATTGTTTAAAGATATTGTTAATGCAAGAAGCTTCTACTTCGTTATACATGTTTGAACAATTAATAAAACACTTCAACTTTGTTTGTATAATACTGTATTTTTTATTTTGTTGACTAGTTTCGGCAACTCCACTTGCCTTTATCGAAACATAAAATAAAAAATACAGTGTACAAAGTTGAAGTGTTTTATTAATTATTGTTTAAAGAGTTTAATCTTGTTATTGCTTTGTATTTATACTGTGAATTTAGTGGATGGGTAGGAGGGGTTAAGGAATGTTAGAAATTGATTAATTTATCTCTCAGTACCTTCAAAGTACGCCAGAATATCGGTTACATATCTATTCAATCACCTAATATATATTTTTTTACCTTTATGAGTTGAATGCTTGATTTGTAAGGTAGTTCATAAAAATTTCAGCTAGGTTTAAGGCTCACAGGTAAACTCATTGCTAGACCTTATTTTTGTATTTGGTTTATCGAAGAATACTAATTTACAACTGTTAGGCATAGTAAGATTCTTCTGATTATTAGCTAATCCTACAGGGTTTTCAATCTAGTGAGGATCTTTAAAATATGTGATGGACTTAAAACTAGAAATAAGTTCAACTTATATTAGGTGTTTTCTGCTTTTATTGCTTAATTGCTTATCTGTTCTCTGTAATTGTTGTAGTAAAAATGAACCTCTTCTTTTGAAACTTTATTTCTTTTATATATTTTTTTGGGATGATTGATTTCGATCAAATTAACTGAATAAACGTTATTTATTGTCATGGATTAAATTGTTGCTAATTAATCATCTCTGCTTTGTAAAATATTGATAAGGGGATATACATATGAGTTTAAGGTTGCATGTTTTACTTGAGTGATTGATGAGAGCCGTTTTTTGAATGCGGGTTTATTTGATTTAAGGCGGCAATATCTAAAAAGTTCAATAAAACTCGTCTATTTTCATTGTGGATTTCATATTGGTATTGAAGATGTTAAGGGATTTAAAAATTGATTCAATTGTTTTTACAAAATACGTCATACCTACACCAGAGGTGGAAAAGTGAATGTTTGATAAAAGATGGTTAATAGAGGCAAACAGTGCCATAATTAAATCTGCGAGTAGTGGCTATCCTAATTTTAAAAATTCTACTTTTAAAAAGAGGAGAAAAGGGAAGAAGGGAGCAACAGAGAGACTAAACATCAAGGTTGGAAACACTGAACCTGCTCAAAACTGGTAAGATTTGTATAACAGACTTCAAAAATCGAGTCGTTTAAAAAGCCCTTAACGTAACTGAGTCACTCTAGTTCTGGTAAAAGGAAGTCGTAACAAATTTCAGAAACACAATCGACTTGGCGAAAATGCCTTTAAAACACTCTCACCAATGGTTCTAGAAATAATTATAATTGCCAAGCATATATCCAATATAGTCCAAGTAAGAGGAAAGGCTGTCTCAATGACGTTTATGTATTTTAGCTGCACACGAATATTTTATTTGAAATTTACTTAATTGGGGATGTACATCAAATCCTAAATAATAAAAAAAGAAAAGAATTCTTCGACGAAAGCTATGAATGAAATCCTTTTAATGAAAAGGAAATCCTTTAATGAAAGATTAAATGCTATAAATATCAGAAATTATCTTAACTACAATCAGAAAGTCAAGAATACATTCCCTCCTGTGGTAGGTCCGTACTTGGCAGACATCAAGGCACTAAACAACTAAATTAAGAAAAAAACTCATCATCGTTATAGGAGCTCATTCAAGCCTTGATTATTAGGATCTGCATAATGTACTTATATTAGTTATGAATTTCAATTAAGATGAGTTATGAAAAAAGCACAATTTTTAGGTATCAATGTGTTAATTTTTTTGCTTCTTAACTCGCAAAATAGTTCAATGTCTTTGCTTATATTTATTTTCTTTAAATCGTCGTTTATAGCACCTAGCCACCCTAAATATACTCACAAACTTTTAATGCAATGCTTTTAATTACGTTAAAAACATTAGCAGGTGAATGATTAAAAATGAATACAGGGTGTTAATACTAAGTAGTTACACCCGAAAATGGCAGTTAGAACTTATTAAAACGAACAACTTTTCTTAGTTCCAATTTATGATTTGCTGCTCCGGTTCGGAGTTATTGAAGTTCTTTTGTTTTTTATAAAAATCGCTATAACTCCCTTATTTGAAGGACTATTTAAAAAAAAAGTTTTAAAAGTAACTTTTGGCTCTCTAAAACATTTGTATTTACAATTATTTTTTATTCTTTCAAATAACAAAATGACGACCGATCAAAAATTTCAAAACAAAATATTTTGATAGCCATTCCATCGATTTTTAAAAGTCAAACATTTATAAAATCCTTATACTATCTACTACAAAATTTATCCTAAACATTTTTTTTAACTATCCAAAGAAGTCTTTATTCGGTTACTTGAATTACATATGAGCATTACGTAAGAAAAAACATAAAACGAAGTAGCTTGCTGCCAATGCAATAAAAGAAGATTAGATTTGACAAGTACTCGAAACCTAACGAGATACTCGTACTTCAAACTTAATGCATTGTAACGTTGTCTAGTTTGTTCGTATGTCACAAATTGAAATTCATTCATCATTTGTGTGATTATTGTGCATAATGTATGTAAAAATGCACTATTATTAAAACTATGAACTTATTGACATGCTTTTGGCTTTCGGGGAGGCAAGACGTAATGCACGAGAAGCTTGAAGAATTTATCAGAGACGATACCCAAGTCGCCACCAACTAAGTAGGCAGCTTTTCAGAAAAGATTGTAGACATTTATCAGAGACTGGTTGTTTTTACCCGAAAATTGGCGAGAATTCCAACAGATTACGTCAAACCCCTGCATTCGAAGAGGCTGTACTTGATATTTTTGAAGATGGCCCATCGACGAGCACAAGGGTAATGGCTAACAGAGTACATGCAAATCATGTGTTACAGTTTGGCAAGTTATCTGTAATTCATGAAAACATGTTTAGAACAAATTTTGTAGTAGATAGCATAGGGATTTTATATTTTGTTTGCTTTTAAAAATCGATGGAGTGGTTATCAAAATATTTTGTTTGGAAATATTTGATCGGTCGCCATTTTGTTATTTGAAACAATACAAAATAATTGTAAATACAAATGTTTTAGAGAGCCGAAAGCTACTTTAGAAACTTTTTGGTTTTTTAAAATAGTCCTATAAATAAGGGAGTTATAGCGATTTTTATAAAAACTTAAGAACTCCAATATCTACGAACCGAAGCACCAAATCACAAATTGGAACTAAGAAAAGTTATGTGTTTTAACGAGTTCTAACTGCCATTTTCATTTGTAAGACTTAATATTAACACCCTATATATAGGGTGAGTGGACTCTAATCCTATTTACAAAAAAAAAAACTAAATGTTTTAATTAACCAATTATCAAAAAATTCACATTTAAAAAAATGTGCTTCTAATTGGAATAATTGGTTAATTACCTATGTATAAGTTATTATGTAAAAATCCAGATTAATTTTCTGGAGGTTAATTAAAAATTATGTTATATATGTTGGAGGCTTCTACTTCGTTATACATTTTTGTAAATTGAATAAAACATGATAACTTTATTTGTATAACTTGAAAACTTTTTATTGTGACTAGTTTCGACAAATTTAATTAAGGGAATTCCCGGATTAAGCCTGGCTTTATGTATTTCCAGGGAAATACACATTATTGACGCAAGACATTCTTTTTCCGAAGATGTACTTTCGGTTCTACATTTCGCAGAAAAAGGACGTAAAATGGATTTATTAGAATCCCTGGAAATACATAAAGCCAGGCTTAATCCGGGAATTCCCTTAATTAACGACCAGATCGACCTCATGTACACACCCATCTTCAAAGCTGTTTTGTAATCCCTCTTTTTCGTATTTGTATTAAATTACTATGTGTTTGATAATGACAAGCTAAATTTGTCGAAACTAGTCACAATAAAAAGTTTTCAAGTTATACAAACAAAGTTATCGTGTTTTATTCAATTTAATTAAAAGTTTACTTTAATGTTGTTTTATATACTCAAAAGAAGTGTTGTAGCTTAAGTTTATAAGTAAATTTAGGTTGGGTGGATATCCACAATTCCACCATCTAACTCGCAAAACATTCCCGAGTGTTCAGTTTAATTAAAACTTAATTAGGAGACGATGTATACTCTATTGGTTTAATACAAGTTCCTGTTTATAAATGCTTTCTTTAAATCATTGCCTATACTACAGTAATATAATTCGATGAGATAGTGGCCACCCAAAAACTCTACATATACTTGGAAACCTAAGCCAAAACATGGCTTTCAAACATTAAAATGAAATTGAAAACATATTCACAATAATTTTGATTAGGTCTTCAAACTATCAAGAACGTTGCAATTAATGAAAAATGTGTATATGGGTGTATGGCCTCGATTCTACTATCCAATTTACAAAGAAATTACCCGTATGATTTATTTAAATATATATTTAAATACCAGACAACATATTTACAAACTTTATTTAAAACGTGGTTTTAAGCTAAAACAATAAAAGCATCCGTCACAATTCCGATACGGTTTTTAGAAAATAAATATAATGATAGTAAATAAATAATTTTCTTTAATTTAGTAAATGAAACTAATCATACATTTTATATTTAATCTAGCTCTTAGTTAATAATCGTCTCGCGTATTAAGAATATCACTTATTTTTTTTTTTAAGTTTACCTTGCTGTTAACAACTAAAATTTAAAACCGTTTTTCGACATTATGAATTGAGTTGAACAGGCCACAAATTAGTTTTATTAATAATCTAGCAAAGACATAATCATTCATGCATTTGTTCATTCATTTGTTTCTCAGTCATTCATTAATTTAGTCATTTAAATATATAATAATCCATTCATTCGTTCAATAATTTATTAATTCACTTATTTAATCAATCTTTTGATATTTATCAAATAATTCATTAATTTTTTCTGTTATTTCTTCATTTAGTAATTATTACTTTCATTTAATTATTAATTTATTATTCATACATACATTAATTATTTTCTAAATTTATTAATTCATTCGTTTGTTACTTATTTCATGGATTTATTTATTAATTCATCCCTTTCTTTCTTTATGCATCAATTCAATCGATTGATGTAATTATTTATTAATAATATTCATTAAATGATTACTGCATTTATTTTATTTTTCATTCGTTCGTTTATTTAATTATATTTTCGATACTTTATTAATTAATTAATAGCATTTATTAAATTAGTTATTTTTGAATCATTCTCTGGAAAATGAATTAATTAATCAATTTCTCCAGACAATTTCTTTATTTATTAATTAATTTATTCCTTCACTCATTAATATATTTATTTATTTATTCATCCGTTAAATTGAAAATATCACAATAAACTGTTCGCCAAAATGGCGGTGAATGACCCTACAAACATCTTAAATCTGTTTTTAATCTGAATACAAGTGTAAGATTACAAAAAGTAAATATCAATACACTTTTTACATGGTATAATAAAAAAATGTTATGTTCTCGCTTTGAATAAAACAATAATACAACCACTACAATAAATAATTATTATCAATGATTATTGGTTTACATCATGGCCTGATAGCCGGTAGTTTCGAGTTGTAATAAGTTATAGCTAACTACTTAAAGGATTTTAATATATTTTATTATATATATTTTTTCCTTCATTTATTTTTCTCTAGATTAAAAGTAATTAAAATTTAATTGATATGAATTTTATTATTTATTAAATAAAGTATTACTTTTACTATAGAAAGGTGTAGTTATGTTCTCATGTTACCTTTAAAGAGCAATTAATTACCATCTTGATCATTGTTCGTCGCCAGAAGAGATTGCCATGTACAAGCCTATTTAAGCATGTTCGCACGACCTTCGTCCCATTCTTACATCAATATTTGTTTAGTAATTATACATACAATTGTCTAAATTAGAATATTGAATTGAAATAATTATCTCCACGCAATTACTAGGAAACATATTATCACCAAAGCATCACTGGTCCCAGTGCAATTTTATGGGTGTCTAATACCTTTCGCCAATGTAATATAATTAACAGCTCTTTGTAGTGACAGAGGCAAAATTTTAAACTAACAAATTAATTTTTAAGCGAACGTAAATCTACAAAATGTCCATAGATTGACTGGCCAAACAAACCTACTATATTATCATCAAATTAATCAACTAATCCAAAATACAAGCAATTCTTTGTTTTCTTTGTGATAAAAATTAGATTATATGGATATAGAAATATAATATTATTTTTATTAAATCTAAATAAATAATGTTCTTGTATAAGCTAATAATAAACGCACGTGCATGTTTAATTAATTTTTCTTTTAATCAGTGGTGAAACATTTTTGGATTATCTTAATTGATTAAAACACCGAGTGTTTTTATTACATATTGTATGTGGCTAATAAAATTCGAATCACAATGATCGATTTATATCAATAAATATGATTTGAATTATGATTCGATTATCAAATATTCGTGATTTCTATTGGTCGTTAATGTATACGATTTGGCAGAAATAAATATTTTAAATTATTTTTTTAATTAATAAACGTCAGAAGAATTTTGATTAAAATCAATGTAACGCTTCTCATTGTTTTTTTAAGTAATAACCGAGAATTGCAAAATCTTTGCGTCACTTTCTTCTGGGATTTATCGGTCGTGAGAATGTCCCATGTGAATCGGCGGTGCTCCTTCCAGAAGATCGCGTGGCGAAAGCGCCGAGCGTAATTTGAAGTGCCCCCGCGGCTTCTCTAATTTAAGCTCAGAGGCTCCCGCATAGACCACAAATTATTTTTATTGGTGATCTAGGAAAGACACGCGAACAAGGCTATTTATGTCGTCCCCGATGGGACACATTCTTCCCATACAAAGAAAAATGATAACGTGGCCAACATAGTGTGGGCCTCTAACCCACTGAATAATTTTAGTTCTTAGGAAATTAAATTAAATTAATTTCCAAAAATCATGAGCAGTGATACTAAAAATTAATATACGAGTAGAAATGTATTTTAAGCGGGTATCCTCCAATATACCCTCCTACAAGTAATTATTGTTATATTATTTAATTATAATTTTGAAAAATTCGATAAAGAATTTATCAACTAATTAATTTCAATTTAAATGATTTTTATGTAAACCCTCAAGTATGTTTTATTGCTTGTGGGATGGGTTGGAATTAACTCATACATCTTACATATATATCATTATATATTGATTTACTTTTAGTTTTTGGCAAAATAAATGATAACAGTATTATTGAAATTTATAAATAGACAATATATCTTTCACCAGGAGAGGGTACAGCGTGGCGAAACAATTGTAGTGAGTTAAATTGAAAGTCAAAAACTTATCATTAATTAAATATAATAACCAATGTTCTGCCTGAAATTTTAAAATTAATGTCCTATGAGACATTATTCCATGAACAGTATAATATACGTAAAAATGGAAAGAAATTTATGATACGTGATGAGATACAATAAATATATATTATCCTACAGTTGATTTTGGAGGGAAATATTGAAGGAAGAAGAGGATCTGGACGTAGAGTATTCTTGGTTGAAGGATATCAGGAATAGAACGCATTTGAACTCGAACATTCTACGGAAAAAGCAAAAAGCCTTTAGGAAAATAGTGGCTGATCTTCAACAGGAGAAGGTACTTAAAGAAGAAATATTTATATACATCTACAGCTGCAAAATAACTCTACTAAAATAAAATCCATGTATGTACTACAATAAGAGTTGACAAATAAACAGCTTTGCTCGTGCAACTAAAGAGACATAATAAATATAATTTCCTACTGTTAATCTTGGTGACAAAGATTAGAGAAGGAAAAATACCTAGACATAGATTATGCTCCTGGTTCAAGAATTTAATGGACTGGATATGTTTTACAAGAAAATTCTAAGAAAGATATAAAATAGAGAAGAGATTGTTAAAATCAATGCTCACCTTCAATAGAATAGGTTACTTTAAGTAGAAGAAGAAGAATTTATATGCAACTTATGAAATATTCTATTTTAAGTAGTTTTTATGTTGTATATCAAACAACATACAAACTATTTAAAATAGAATATTTCATATGTTGTATATGAATTCTTATACTTTATAAGTACATTCTTCTATTGAAAATCTAAATTAATTCTAACAAAGTCTTCTCTATTTTAGGTCTTCCTTAGGATGTTCGTGTCCAAACAACGTCAAAATGATCTGCTAGGATTTTTTTATACATGCTTACTAAGTTGAGAAATATTGGAAACAAATTTGGATTTAAGTTTTGATTGATTTTAAGTAAATCAATTTTAAGGAAATATTATTTTTTTAGGTCTTTTTGATAAATAAACATTTTAAATATTTTTGGATATAATTTATCATGATAAGATAATACTATAAGCGATGAAAAGGACATAATAGACAAATTCGTGTTTTCTTCTAGTTAACTTTTAATAAATTTCCAAATTCCACACGCTGTTTCACGGATAGTTCCAAATCTAATAACCCCCTTAATGATACTGTGCTATGTATATCTAATATCTTCCTTTAAAATCCCATCCACCTCCTCGATCCTAACAACCGAAATGACTGCCATCAAGGAGTGTGTAGTATTAATTAGTCAGTTGGATACAATGAACTAGGTAATGTTTACAGACTTTTAAGCTGCCTTACAGTCTATTCAAACTACGGACACAAATCAACACCGCTCTATACTTTCAACAATAATTCGTTCCGTTTACTTCCGTCGCACCACTATTTCCGACTTCTCTATTATTTTCTTCTGGATACATAGCCATATAGGTATTGGACGAAATGAAGAAATTGCCGACCAATCTGCTAAAACTGCCCAACAGCTCCCCTTCTCTGAATATAAATCTCTTCATCTACTTCAAAGTCCCAAAAGACAGTGCTCGCCTAAAATGGCAGTCACCTGGTTAGACACACTAAATATTTCCTTCTTCAACCAACTATTCCTTTATACGCTTGGTTTATTAATGTAATAAATCTTCTCCCAAGGGTATTAGCCTTACAAGAAGATTTATTACATCCCTAGTAAGAATTAAATTGGCTCATATTTATACAATAGGTCAAACTAAGAATTTGGTGATCTTAACCACATTTTCTTTTCTTGACTAAACTACTATCCTAATTGTTATAACGTATATCTCTCTCTCTCTCTTATTCCTATTGGACAATATTCTCCCCTACCCACCACCTCTGTTTAATGTCTTCCTTCTACAAATACTTATCTCCTTTTGTACTTCGTCCTTCACGAAAATAACATCAAACTCTAATTTCTCAATATCTTCTCTTTGTTTTATTCATTTTCATTTATTCAAAAAAATTTTAAAATATTTTACTCGAAATATCTAAAATTCTCTTTCAATTTGTAAAAACTTTTTCTGTGAAATTTCCCAGCAATTTTCGTCTGCATCTTTTCTGGTTTTATTTTTTAAAATTATTATAAAGTTGTTATAATTTTATTAAGAGAGAGAATAACATTATTATTCGAACATATAACTATATACAATTTAAAAACTTTTACAAGTGATGGAAAATGGGTTAGTCTGTCCGTTTGAGCTATCGAGCTATCATCAATATCTTTATCTTCTTTTAGATTTCTCCAATAATCCTGCGTACAGTTAAAAATAAGGAAACTATTTTTAAACATTGTTGAAAATAATGAAATGACCAAATCTGCGTTCTAATTGGATATCTAGTAGTTTTAAAAATAAACATTCTAGAAATGCTCATCGAATGCTGAAGATTCCCTGTTCAGACGGTTAAATAAACTTAAAAGTTTTATTCAAAATGGAACCTAAAATAGAGAAGACTTCCATAGTTCTATACTTTATTTCATTCAATATACGTACAACATATACCACGTTTATTTAAAGAAATACATTTTATATTGGAATTTAGAACGTATATCAATAGGGCAGAGTTCAGTTGCAAAATGATCTTCCACTCGTACCCTTCTTTTCTTCTTTTCTCCGTCAATGCATTATCATGAGGAAGATTTCCATCATGTTTTATATTTTTGCCACAATAGTGGATATTATTATAACCCAAAATAGGAAAACTTAAAAATATTGTCAAAATGATATACTTCTCAGTTAAATGAGCTTCCAATCTTGTGATGACACTTCTGTCTCTGAAGGTATATTTTATGATATTCCATCATTGTATTAGCCTAATATGGCTTATATAGTTTCAATAGGAAAACTTTATGGATGTTAGTTTGCCGATCTTTAATAGAAAAAAACATTTAAAAAGAATTCATAAAACAATCTATGGCAACAAAATTAACCTGACAAAATATTAGTCTAAAGAATATAAGAATAAATTGTGGATTACCACATAGTAACGGTCGCAACCATCATTATGAATAAATTGTGGATTTAATTTTGGTATGAATCTTATATATTTTTTTGAAATGGGAATGTTTCTATAGGAAGGCAAAATGTCCCTCTTTTAGAAATAATTTACCATGGTCCACTATATACTGTTAAAAACTGAAGACTCTATAGACGGACCCTAAATCAGCGTAAAAGTCTTTCGCAGAATATTCACGGTTTGATTTGAGTTGTGTGAAGTTATCACTATTGAATTAGAACACTTTGTAATTTATTTCCTTCACATTTATTTTTATATGTCAGATGTACATTTCGAGTAAAAATCAATGACTAATTAGTCATTAATAATGAGACAATGTACATCTGACATATAAAAATAAATGTGAAGGAAAGAAATTACAAAGTGTTTTAATTCAATTCTTTCGCAAAATGTGAAATTCTTGACATTGAAGATACAACAAATACAACTTCATGCAGTTAATCTTGAAGGGAATAATTAGAGGAAGAGGAGAACCTTGACATTGATAATGCTTCTGATTGAAGAATATCGGGTACTGGATGGGACAAGCCTCAAACACCTTAAGGAAAACAAAACCCAAAAGAGAGAGTGAGAAAATTGCGATCAGAAAAGGGACTTAAAGAAAAAAGCATACAATTACAACCATATAGTTACCCTGACAAAAAATTTGGTTTTCTCTATTAATTGACTTTTTGGAGTTTTTAAACATAATTTACCTTGATCACAAAGAAATATTTTAAACAATAACAAGTACACAATATAGACTAGTCATATCCTAAGGCCACCAAAAAAACCCTCTATAAAACATACGTGACAATTTTATTGGATTCAATATTTATTATAAGTCAATATTAATTTTCTATAGTTGAACAACCGATCGAGCTAAAATTCATTTTTATAAACTATAGAGTATTGAAATAAAATAACACAGTTGGGAGGGTTTTATATTTATTGTTGAACACTGCACTGTGTGGCGAAACATGTTGCAGTGTTCAACAATAAATGTGAAACCCCCCTAACTGTGTTGTTTTATTTCAATATGTTATGGAGTTTCATCATGAATCCGCCTCGTCAATTTAACCATAGAGTAAATTGTATTTGTTAGAGGGTAAGTTATAAGGCATCAACTCATACTACAGATGGATTTCAACTTCAACTACTAATAAACTTTTAATTCTTAGCAAAATAAAGAGTAAAATCGTTAAAAGTAGTTTACAAAAATCATTAGAAGTGTTAACCTAAAATTATTTCTATAAATCTGATAGTAAATTGAACTGGTTAGAAGATAGGTTATACCTTGTATATGCATTTCAAGTTCATCTACTGATCAACTTTTATTCTCTCATGAAACCACATATCGTTGGTGCCAATATTATTCAATTCAGGCCAAAAGAAGTTGATAAACATCGACCTATAACGCTCGCGGATGACGGTGGTAGCCGAGGGAACGTCGTTCTCAAAGAAATATGGACTGATGAAGCCGCCAGACCAAAATCCACACCAAACAGTGACCTTTTCGGGATGCTTTTGACGCTCTTTGATCCCATTTTGATTGATATCGTCCCAAATTTGACAATTTTGTTTGTTCATTCAGAAATGGGCCTCATCGCCAAAGAAGATATTTTAATGAAAATTAGAGTCAGTTTCCAACTGCTCCGGGGCCCATTCAGCGAACACACATCGTTGTCTATGGTCATTTACCTTCAGCTCCTGGATCAGTTGAATTTTTTACGGGTGAAGGACCAAAATTTGCAAAGTTGTGATCGCGAAAGGCCGAGTTCTAATGAGCGACGCCTCGAATTCTCTGGTAGATGTTTTCGAAAGATCTTGCGTTTCGACGTGATTTTTCAAAAGCTTCAACAATATGACTCATATCAATTGTCAAAGTTCGGAAGTTCCTATTGGAAGACTCTTAAAAAAGAAATACAAATGTTGTCAGCATGCTGATGATTGGAGTTCATTTGCATTAAATGTTCTTCCACTTAAACCAATATATCCTTTCCTTCGCTTTTGTAAACCTAATGATCCAGCATTATACACTTTTATTGTTTAGAACCCAACATATGCATTTTAATTATTAGTTCATTTTCTTCAACGTAAAGAACTTTAATACATTTTTGTTATATGCATTTTAACTTTAACTATGAATTCACTTTTATTTCTCAGCAAAATAAATGCTATTAAAATCATTTCAAAAATGATAGAAAGACCGATGTTTGTTCGAATAAAGATGCTATTACTTTTTACTTTTAACTTCAAAAAATCATCAGATATATGAATGGTGAATGAGTAGTTAATTAATTAATTGTAACAAAAAAAAACGTAACGAAAAGCCATTTCAAATGAATGTACTGATCAATATTTTAGTTCCCAGCAAAACGGCAAAGGAGTTAATACAGCATAAAAAAATCAACACTGTTATATGTATACTGAATAGAGATTTATATTACGATCTCAAATCCACCCTCCGATAGGTTATACCGATTATTTAATTCATTTTTTTAAATGATAAACGAATTTATCTACTCAAGTTTAAAATATAAAGGAATTAAGATGCCAAACATTGAATGTTTAATCTTTATTAGTTTTATTCAGTGTGCTATCAAAAATTGTCTAAATATTTATATACATACATTAATTTACATAGTTTTAATCGCATATGAAATGATCTGAGTTCATCTATGATGATCTTCCACTCTCGCCCAGAGAGAATTTATTAATGATAAACACAATCAGCATCGTTTTTAATTGTTTTTGCCATATATTTCGCCATTTTTATTTCAGTTTATGAAATATGTTTTCTCCCATACTGACTGTATTATTAACAAAAAAAATACATATAGTCTGTTCGTTGGATCTTTGGTCGTACGTCACAAATTATCGCTTCGAGAAACGACGCAAAAACATTCAGTCTGATAAAGTAAACCAAATGCGTTAGAAAAAGAACGCACCGTAAAACTTTCGTCGTTTTTTGAAGCGATAGTTTGTGACGTACGACCAAAGATCCAACGAACAGAGTATATATTGGATCAAGGTAGAAAACCGAAAATGGTACACAAGGCGGTTTTAAATAAATAGGCAAACATCTTATAGTGATGCATATGAAAATCACAAAATGACTAGACAGAATATCTTTCTAGATTTTTTGCTGTGCGCAACCGTCGAATGAGTGAATAGATTCTCTCGCCAATAGAGCTAACTCAAAAGAAAAACTTGGGTAAGAAAGAACGCAAAACAAGAAACAGAGTATCACCACCCATACGTTCTATCCAAGGTTGAAAAACTATTCAACTAATTTTTAACAAGGCAATAGAAATACTTATGATCAAATCAGTGCATTAAACACAATCTCATAGTATTTAAAGACCAAAAATGAAATATAAAAATAAATAAATATAAAAGAATAGTTTCCAAAAAGTGGAAAAAGATTACAAAACACTCTTCAAGTATTTAAACCAAAACAATTTAAATTCAAATCTGATAGAATGCCAAAGATTCAAAAGATGAGATTACCAACTCGACATATAAAATCTTTTCGTATATCAATAAATGATTATCATAATTAATACCGCAGAAATCAGATTATTCTATAAAAACTCAAGTGAATTCTTCAATACAACAAAACATTTAACGATAAACGAAAGATTATGATGAATTAGTTTTAATTCAATCAAATTAAAACGAAAGATTTTAGCATCGCTCGATATAAAAAGTTTATTCACGTCATTGCCCAGAACAAAATTATTTTCAGCTCAGCAACAGATTTTATCTACACTGCTCTTCATGAAATAGTTCGAAGAAAAAGTACCAAGCATTACTTATCCAATGAGGAAGAAATTCATACATGTTTTGTATATTGGGAGATTCCGATGGATAATTGGAATGTTTCTAAAGGCACTTAACCCTTTCAATACCAGATTATTTTTGATTGACAAAAAAATTATCCCACGACAATTTCTTCAAAAATTCAAATTCAAATAGGGTTGATAATTTTTTTCAAATTTTTCGCGCCCCCACTCTACGAGTTTATTCTAAGTTGCTTCAAAGCAACCTTGGTGTTGAATGACAACTTTATTTTGTGCAGCCGAAAAAATTTGTTTCAAAGAAATAAGTAGCTTTATAACTAAAATAGGTTTATATTCTTTTGACCGGAACATTGATTTGTTTTCCTGTCATACCTCAGGCATGAGCGACTGGTTATAAGCCTTGATACGTAGAGATCAAGTTAACTTGCTCGCTGTCAAACCACTGTACGACGCAGATGGATCCGTTACTCAACTGCGTTTGGTCCATGAACCCTCTTTCTTTCGATTTTAAATATTCGGCCGATTTTAGATTTAGAGGGCACTTTCTTATTCAATCGTTTCGAATTGTAACCACGCACCAATTCTGTCTTTCGCGTAGAGGTAGAGCTAGATTAAACGAGGCAAACCAGTTATCAAAAAATAGCTTATGGTTTTTGCCTTGAGGTAAAGTTTTTGTTAGCTTTAAAACAATGTCACCGGATAATCCCAACCCATAAGAGCCACAAGTTCCCTCACCAATATAAACAGAGAAGTCGTGCATGATGCTTGTACTGCTAGCTCTTGTAAAAACATTGAATCCTCATTTATGCGATTTCTTTCTCACATACTGCTTTAGAAACGAGCGACCCTTGAATGGAATGATTTGTTCAGCTTCGGCCTGTTTCTCTTCAGGCGGAATTTTATTAATAATTTTATTATTGTTCCTCTAAGTCCAAATCGTGCTCAATGTCCAACACATTTGGATCAAACAGAATATCATTTATATCATCTTCAATCCATCGAAAAACATACTACTTCGACATAATTATAGGTTAAACTAACGACACTTGTTTATAAGGTTCGTATTCTGAAACCAAGGTTTACACTTTCGTTCGAGATGATCGACGGATGACAATCAAAAGCACTTCGCTGCTCAATTGGACGTCTCTGTTGATGGTGCTGCCACAGGTGTTCATCTTTGGAATATTCAAAGGTTTGTTCCCGCTAGGTCCCGCGATGTTTAATCGAAGATCATAAAGAATAAAGGAAAACCATCTGTGTGGAATTACATGCTCAGTATGAGGCTGATCGTGAAAATTTTTGTCAAAAATTGTTACGATGAAACATGGATTCAACACTTCGAACCTGAAACAAAACGGCAATCAATGGAGTGGCGCATTCCCACTTCCCAAACAAGAAAAAGTTTAAAGTCATACCCTCAACCGGTAAAGTCATGGCTACGGTCTTCTGAAGGGGTATTATGTTCGATGTCCTTGCCCATGATCAACTCTGAAGTGTATTGTGATACTCTTTGAAAATTAAAGAAACGACTTCAACGTGTTCTTAGGTTCAAAAGGCCAAACCGAGGGGAGCTCACAAAACTTCAGTGAATGTTCTTCCTCATCCACCCTACAGCCCCGATCACGAACCGTCGAATTTTCAACTTTTTGGTTCAATGAAAGTCGCAATCCGCGGGAAGCACTACGCGGATGATGAAGACATTGATGCAGCACGACACCAAGGTGGCGTAAAGCCGTAACATCGAATGGAGATTACGTTGAAAAATAGTATTTTGCAGTAAAAAGATGTATTTGAATGCGGAATAAAACAACTCTTGTTTCAGAAAAAAAAATGTGTTGCATTATGTATTGAGCTCCCCTCGTATAATACCGAACAATTATTTACTGTCAAAACAAACCAAAAAAATCAGCACCAGACGATTATATCAATCGTCTTTAAACTATTACATTGCTCGAGAAAACTAACAATAATAAACTAAACACAGAAACTATAATCGTCAACAACTAGTTTCTGAGCTACTCAAAAGATGGAAACGATTATTTGCAGCTATACCATTTGTGAATAATTAATACCAGCTCAAAAATTAAGAAACAGTTAAGATCATAGAACATAAAAACAACTATAGTAAACACAAGGAATTTGGGACAAAAAAATCATCAATAATAAAATAGAAAAAAGAGACTTATCAAAGAACTCAATTTTTGCATTGGATAAACAGAACCAATTTTGAAAGAAATGAACGCGAGCTCAGAAAATCAAATACAAACATATCAGAAAATACATAATTAACAAACCATTGCATAATCACAAGACACCACATGAGAGAGATCACACCAACAAATATATTCAAAAAAGGTCGGAAGCTTACCTTAAATTCAACAGAATGTTATTTGTCCAAATTAATCTAAAGTGGAACCCAAGGTCCATTGCTTCTGCGAATTTGAATATTCATAAAATATATTCCATAATAAAGCAAAAAATGAAGAAAAAAAACTAAAAAAACGTGAACTTTATATCACTAAGTTAAATAATGGCTTAAATTATATAAAGTTTTGTTTGAAAGTCGCTTTCAGTTCCACAGACTGTAATAAATAAACGAAACGGCCTCATTCTTTACTTCTTGAATGTTGTCGGCGTTAACTTGGTGGTACATTTTAATAAGATAATTAAAACACTTTAACTTTGTTTTACCACAAAAAATATTTATTGCTGTGACTATAGTTTCGAACATTCACTGTTCATTATCAAACATAAAGTTATGTTTGATAATGAACAGTGAATGTTCGAAACTATAGTCACATAAAGTTATGTTTGATAATGAACAGTGAATGTTCGAAACTATAGTCACAGCAATAAATATTTTTTGTGGTAAAACAAAGTTAAAGTGTTTTAATTATCTCATTCTTTACTTTTTATCGGGTTTTACAATGTTGCTTTAGAACTGTCGCTGTCCCATACTGTCGTCAAACTTTATACAATAAATTAAAAGGAAATCATGGAATAACCTCCATCAGTTTAAGTGAACTAATATTTGATGTTCACTGACATGTGAATTTTATTTCATACAAGGAAAGTAAAAATCGTTTGGAGTAGCATGTGTGATGCGGATTGAGTTGAAGTAACGAGTAAGGAGTGTAAAGGTGGATAGCTTAAATAAGTGCTAATTTATTGCTAATGTGATTTAAATCAATTTTATTATTTAAAACTATAAATGAATATATATTTTAATTAAGACTAAAATTTATCATAAAATTTGCGCACACTGGTAACTGAAATGCTTATTTCCGCTAATCTGATTGCTCATTTTATAATTTAATTGAACATGAACTTTGTTAGTATCGCAGGTGTTCGTGTTGATAATTCAGGCAGCTGTAACATGCAATGAAACATCTTGCCTTTGCTAAAGATGTGACTAAAATATCGCAAGTGAGCACGTGTGTGTGTGTGTAATTTCGAAGGTAAAAAAAAATTTCTCGAAAAAACTTACCACTGGTCGCCGTTCGTAATACAAGACGTGATTTAACAAAGATACATTTTTACATGTTTTTTGTGAATAACACGCCAGATGTTGGCGATGTAGAAGTCTAATCTAAAAAGAAGCTTATATATAAAACCGCAAGTTTTGCAAAAACACGACTTGATAACCTTTTTCCCATGAAACGAGAAATAAATTTAATTAGATTTTGTACACATAATGTAATGTATAGTGCGAATTTATTAAAAAATAAAGTTTATAAATAAGGACTTTTAATAGTCTTAAATTGTTTCTATAAATGGTTTCTAGGAAACCAATTGCACAATAATTATAAAACCACTGAAAACTAATCTAATTCTTATTTTGGTGTGGTATAATCCTTTATTATTAATATAAACAATCACTCTAAATTATATCATATAGTTGTGTCTTATTAATCACTTGGTGAAACATCATATTAATGTAGGCTTTAGATTAAATTAAATTCACTTGGCTTGTTTCACAAATTAATTTCGGTTCAAAGCTATTATCAAGAATGATGTACATGATTTTCTGAGACTATTTATAGTCGAATGAATTATTAATTTGTGAAACAAGCCAAGTGAATTTAATTTAATCTAAAACATACACTCTAGGTTAATTTTCTTGGCGGTAGAAGCCTTTACTTCGTGGTACATCTTAATTAAGTTGGAATTGTAAACACGGTGTCGTTGTTTTACCACTTTACGTTCATATTTTAGAAACTATAGATAATTATCAATGCTTTTACGTTTTATTATATAAAAAGTAAAACTAAAAACTATCTTTAAGTGCAAGTGTAGACACAATTGTAATATTAATATAAAATGTGAAACTTAACACTAAGCCAGTATTAAGTTTTTGCAGGTTATTTGTGGTGCGATAAGTACACATCCCTAAAAGTGTACTTATCGCACAACAAATTACCTTCAAGAACTTAATATTAGCTTAGTATTAAGTTCTTGAATATAGATATATAGATAAAAATGTATATTACAAATTTATTTCGTAATACTTTTATCTCCTTTCTTGAAAAATATACATTTTAGAATTGTGCAATTATCACAAGTTAATTCAATTTAAAGACTGGTTTTATTCTATTGCCTTCTGCTTTGAATATGTATGTCCATATCCTTTGTGAATTATTAATATCGCCGGGACCTTTTGGTGTTGACTTTATTGCCGGCACGCCGCGGTATGCCTATAAAGCTTGTCCCTGTAGACCGTTACCTCGGGCACCGCGTCTAGCATTTTAATACGTAGGGCGTATAAAGGTCACAGAAAACAAGGTGACATACTTGACATGACCTTACCCAATTCGGCTACGCTGGCAGCTAAGACAATCGATTCCACGCCCGCGCCCTGTAGCGCAGCCCTTAACCCAATTCCACGCCGACCCGCATCATTTCGATCTGCTCGCGATAAATGAATTACGGTAGCTATATTTATTTATTAACAGGAAGGACGAAAATAGATGATGGATGGGTTTATTGGAGAATTAAAATTGCAGTTTATTTAATATTACAGTTAACTTAATGTGAGATTTTTGATGGATTGAATATAGTATAAAAAAACTATCTCCTCATTTTAAACAAAGTCATGTTAATACATATAAAAGTAGAATATTAAAAGGTATGAGAAAATTAAGTAATAAGAAAATCTTTGTGCAATATTCAACTAAAAAACGTAAGTAGTTTAATCATCTACCAAAAAAAGAGTAAATTACAAATAAACAAAACTGAAAAACAGATCATGAAAATAATTCTGAGATAAAAGACCTTTACGAGTACTTTTAAACGACCGAAAATTTGAAAGATAATAAAGGAAAACAAAAGTCAAGTGATGTTTAACATGACACAAACAGAACTTGATGACAAAATAAATGGTATAAATATATAAAAGTACCAAAATGTACATTTCGAGTACCATGTCTCATTATCAATGGCTTCGAACCACTTATAATTAAAAGCGCTTGTAATAATACAAATGTACATTATGGGTAAATCATAATGATAATCAGTGACTGTCGTTAATTATAATACAGAATACTTGATATTAATCAGCCTGAAATGTAGGGTTTTAGTCTTACTCGACTGGCAAAATTCCTCCCCCTGAATAACGTTCTAGAAATTTGTTTGACAATACCCTAAGGCCAAGTCTTTTGAGTTGAGGAAAGAACTGGTATCACAGCATGTGCAAATAGCGTTCACTGGTTACTGTAGCATCGGAGAAGAACGGACTGATGATTCCATGCCTTGCCATCGCAACCCACACGCTCCCTTTTCCCCTGTAGGGGTCTTTCGTGTGGATTATTCGCCGAGGTTCACGTGCTCACAATTGAACGTTCTGTTTGTTCACAACAACGTTCACGTAAAAATAAGCTTCTTCAGAAAACCATGTGCTTTGAAGCACTGCCTCTTGGTCTTGCTCGATTGCCTACCTTGCAAACTGCAGTCTCCGCTCCTTATCTCTCGTAGTAAGCTTATACGCCACAGTCATCTTGTATGGATGCAAGCGAAGATCGAATTTAAGAATTCTTTTCACAGAACGGCGTGATATTCCCGTCTCGGCACTGACTCTTCTTGTTACTTTACTCGAACTACGAGTCAAAGCCAAATGCTTTGCGACAAACTTACGGTACGTGCATGTGGCCGCTGACACTTCAAAACAGATCCAGTCCCTTCAAATGTTTGATGTAATCTGCGTATTGTCTGTGGGCTGGGAGCCACCGTGCCCCGAAATGAGTACGAAACCTTCTCTGTATCAATGTAACGCTGTTTGTAGCTGCGCACAGTAACACACTCTTCGTCTTTTGTGCGACTAAAATGGCGGACTTACAACAGAAGCGATGAACGACATCTGTCATAATTTCCATGAACTGCATAAAGTTGGGCGCACAATTTGTAAGCTATTGCCTAAATAGTATACTTATAGGATCAAAATTTAATCGGGTGATTTATTATGCGCCACCCTGTATGTTTTAATCTATCATTCTCAAGCATACACCGCATACACCAAAAGAAAGTCAGGTGTAAATGACTATTCAATGTGTTTCTTTTACACATTGAATAGTCAAAATAATACAGACTGTAAAATTTTGAATTCGCTTCATTAGAAATAAAAAAAAAAATAAAAAAAAAACCTTTATTGGCATCAAAAACTTATATACAACATAATAACATACTAATATTTCTTCCTCTCTTTATTTTTTTTCTCTTCTTTTTCTCATACCTCCTCTCTTCGTCTCTTTCTTTCCCACCCCAACCGTCATTATTCATTGGCGATATTATGCAAAAAATATTTATCTTTAGTATCTTTTCTATAATTACTCTTACCCGATTAATAAGAATAAGAAATCATTGTTTTAATGGTTATAAAATATCCTTAATGATTACTTTTTCTAAGAATATATAAAGAATGTACATTTCTTCTTTATAATTGATTATGGTTAAACAATATTAGTTACTATTTCTATGCAAATACGCAGCTCCATTAATACTGTTGGAAAATTTGTGGTAGTGCACTTTGTCAGAGTATCCCAGAAGCTTTTTTGTTAACTTTTGTATTTAATGTCATTGATTCACTTAATCGTCTCCTAGCGATATTATTTTTTTGTATTTTTGTCCAACGCATCTATAACGTAGACAAAATTCAATTCAGCCTATTTAAACCATCATACGATCCACTATAACATAAGATCCTATACGGGCAAAAAGCCCCGTCTCTACAAAGTGTTCAAAGTCATCATCATTCCTTTTATTTTTTTATGGTTGATAATGATCAGTTTATGATCGAAACTATACCTAGTTACAGTTAATAAATAAATATTGTAGTAAAACAAAGTTAGAAGTGTTTTATTTAATTTTAATCAAAATGTACCACCAAGTAAACGCCGACAACATTCAAGAACCTTTTATTTTTCTTAGAAAACTAGAATTACCCGAATAAATCAAATTACCAATTTCTGATATTGAATTTCTGAATGGAGGATTGTGTTCACGAATTTCCGAATTTATTGTCCGTTAAATTCGCCTGCTTTGAACTATTTTCCACTCATGTTTGAAGTCTTCCTTAATATATACAATATTTATTACTTTGTTTAATTATTCTTTAATTAAGTGTAATATATTCACAGAACTACCAAGAACTAGTGCATAGTTGTAATGTCATTAATTTTTTGATTTTTGATTTAGCTCAACAACGACATATAGATATAATATAAGAATATTTGGTATATCCGCCCTACTGTCAGAAGGCCGATATATATTAACTATCTTGGTATACAAATAGATTATCCATTTATACCAGATATTCTTTAAAGTAAGTACCGTTTTGAAATTCCGCGAATATGCATTGTGATCCTTCAGCTGTTGTGTTTACAATATTTTGTGCATATTTAAAATGTTTTAGAATTGTGCTGACGATGAGGTACGCTCTACTAACCGCTTTCTTAGTGCTAAAGGCGTGGAAGCAGCTAAAATTCATCGTCAGATCTATAAAGTTTATGGAGAAAACATTATGAGTAATAGAATGTGATAAGGAAGTAAATTAGAGCTTTTGAAGATGGCCACAACAATGTTCATAACGAGGAACGGACTGGGCGATCTTCTGACATTACTAACGATTTATTGCAAAAACTTGACGAAAATGTGAAACACGGCAGACGATCTTTTTATTATCTCACAAATATTCTCAAGTTTCAAAAAGTTTCTGTATGAATTTGTGACTTACATTATCTGAAACTGTGTTCAAGATTGGTACCAAAAATTTTTGGCGAAGTAGCGCAAAACCAAACGTTTAGGCAGCGCTGACATTCCTTGAACATTAGGCTGCTAATGGTGTTAATTTTTAAATAAAATTGTTACAGGCTTACGTTACAACGTAATCAAAGTAGCAACTCATGGAATGGCAACATTCTACATCGCCCAAGAACATGAAATTCAAACAGACAATTTCAGCAAGGAAAATCATGTAAACCGTGTTTTAGGACAGGAAGAGATACCACAGCCTTAGACTTTTTATCTCGTGGTGAAAAAATAAATTCTAAACATTACTGTGAGACATAGAAAACTGCATTGGGTGATCCAAAACAAAATGCGCGGTATGCTGCGTAGAGGAATCTTTTTTATTTTGCGACAATGCTCGGCACACACAGCCAATCGTACTCAGCGCTAAGTGACTACCACCTCTTTCTGAATTTGAAGAAGCATCACAGAGGTATGCGCCATGATGAGGACGATAGCTTCGAGATCAACGTGATTCTGCGGCTGTAAAATCAGGGGACATACTTTTGTGACAACGGGATACAAAACAATTATGTGGAAAGGTAGATTAAAGTATACGCTTTCACGTTTGTTTAAAAATATTGATATTTTGAAAAGGTCCTTACTTTAAAAATGCGTTATGCCTAATGCTATTATAGATTTTTCTTACTTAAAAAATTGAAGAGTCGAGAAATAGCTTTAACATCAGAATTACAACATTAGAAAATTATTTAAGCATTTAAATTTTGGCGATTTTATCCAAATCAGCAGATGAAACTACCTACCTTTTTAACTTTTCAATAGATACTCTTTTCTAATAAACAAAAATAGGAATTTATTGTTCTAGTTAGTCTAAAACGTCCTTAATTATTACTTATCCAATTGGCATTAATTTCACAGTTTAAAGGTTTAAAAGGAATTAATATCTATTTTCAAGCATCCCCAAAACTATATTAAGTTGCTATAAAGTTTGTTGTAGTTTACTTTGCCACAATATCACGAAAATATTCTAGACAAATAGCATTATTAATTTTCGGTTTTCGCCTTGTTAATTTAAAACCCTTTATTCACATAATCATCTCGAAATTGTATTGATTTCTTTTTTAAAACTAAGTCCGCCCAATCTAATGCACCTATATAAGTAGGTAGACAAAATTTGAAAATCCAATTGATTAATTGATCGTTTATCTGCTCTTCAATCCATATATGTGTTTTTTCTATGTCATTCAAAAAATACCTACGCTTTTGCAAGACATCATATGATACACTCCAAAATCCTCTTCGACACCACAACTTTTAAATTCTGAATGACAAAAATGTAGAAATATTTTTTAACGTTGTGTATTTACTGTGTCAAAAACCACACGATATTTTGTTATGACCAGGAATTCAGGACTTATATTCCAGAGATCTTTTTATATTATTATAATAAAAAAGTATTAACATAGTCGACCTTTCTAAACAATGAATATTTAGTATTAAATAGATTTTTATTCGCAGCATTTCAAGGTTTTTAAACCTTATTATTGTCTAAGAATCTTGGAAGGCTCAAACAAATCCTATGCATTTTCGAATTTTGATTCTGAATTGCTGAAATCATTAATTTGTGAATTTGTTGGACATTAAATATGCCGGTTTTGGGCTTTTATATCATTAGGAACTTTTAGACATTAATTTTTAGATTTTACTTACAATAAGAAGTAGTTGCTACGAGTGAGAAATAAATATTAGTAATACTCAATTTAAGGCAGAAACTTACCTTAAGAAAATAAGCAAGTATAGAGTATGTTTTCTTTTTATTAGTCCATTAATGAATACAGACAATTTACGTTTTTTTACGTGATTATATATTATTTTTTTATTAAAAGCGACTTATTGGTATCTTTCTTACTCTCTAAACAACATAGGTGTACAGTTTTTGGAAAGTAAGATACATACCCAAGAATATGAATATTTAATGGGAAAATGTTCACTAAGTTATCAAATTAGCTATATTTAATGGAAATGAAGAAAATATCTTCGATGGAGATATGAAGTCATTCAAAGTCATTAATGATTCAAATCCTTATGATATCTAGTATCATGCGAAGATTACGGCAAGGAATGGATAAATATTATCAATAATAGCCTTATAATACAAAAAATAATGCAACACTGTTACTAAAATAAAAAATATTTAAAGTTAATCTACTTGTACATTGCCTTGGCGAAGAGAGTTAGTTCTTTTTTGGATATGATTTTTAACTGTTGATCTAATTATAAATAAAACTACAAACTGCGGTTTTCTAGTGATATTTAATGACTAATTTACTGGTGTATTCAGAAATAATTGGCTATTATGGATTACTTAGATTATCAGGAAAACAGAAAAACGTTGTAACTTTTTTATACTACTTTTTATTTTTACACAATACTTCGTGACTAGTTTCAATTACACAGTAATCATTATCAAAATTATCAAACTAAGTTTCAGGAAAACGATCTAAATAGCTATGCGAAATGCTTACTATGGTGTTCTGTTGTATTTAAATCACTGTAAGAGGCAACATCTCTTCAACAAACTCAACGTAATCATCATCCTGTTTACTGTCAAAGCATTGGATGCTAATGTGTGGTATTGTATATATATATTTTTATTGATTCGCAAGGAGATTTTTTTTCTGAATATAAAATTGTAGACAAATTTATCCATACATCAAACTTAAGTCGAGAAATTGAGGATTAAAAAAATAAATAAAAAGTCAAGTATCCATTGTACACAATATACAGACCCTATTTTAAATGTCAAAAGTGACAGTGACAGCCATTGATACAATACTGCAACGATTTTTAATTATTTCATAATTAAAATGTTGCAATATTTCAAACACTGTACTAGAATTTTGTGCTTCTACAAAAATCGTTTTTCAGTTTTTGAAATCTTGCAACATTTTTATTATGAAATTATTAAAAATCATTGCAGTATTGTACCAATGACTGACACTGTCACTTTTGACATTTGGAATAGGCTCTGTATATTGTTTACTATGGGTATTTGATTTTTAATTTTTTTTTTTTTAATCCTCAATTTCTCGACTTTGGTTTGATGAATTGATAAAATCGTTTACAAATTTAGATTCAGAAAAAAATCTCCTTGCGGATCAGTACAAAATATATATACAGTGCAATTTGAAAAAAAAAAGTTGATCGTCTTTTGTCAAAAACTGGATGCAAGAAAAATACCAGTACAGTTCATATTAAAGTCTTTTAGAAATCATTTAATTTGATGTTTTATTTATTCAAATCGGATCAAAAATAAGCGAGATACAGCACCAAAGGTTTTTCGTCAGTCACCCTGTATATATATACCACTTTGTTCAACGTTAACTAAACATTGTTTGTAAATTTGAAGTATAGTTTTGTAAACAGTCGAAACTATAGTAGCTAATAAAGTTACAAAAAGTGTGTGATATTAAAAGAAAAGGTATTTTAAATCATATATAGAGAAGAAATTAATAAATTATCTGTGAAACAAACCAAGTTTTTTTATAATTTTTTAATAAATTTTATAATTTTTTTATAGTTCTAAGCTGAATATAATTTTTAATCTATTCATTTGAAGAGCCAATTAGCCTATCTGCTCCTCAATCGATAGATGTGCTCTTTCTGTAATATTACGACCCACTCCTGGATGTAATGAAAATATATTTCGTGTCAAAACAACACGATATTAACTTAGTGTGTATGAGTTGACTTTAAAACGATCTCTACAGTTTTTGTACATCGTATAATTATATGAAATTTGCCATTGGCTATTATTAAGGTTTTCATAAAGTTTTTACAAAGCAAAAACATATTTCTTTCGAGTAGAAAGTTAGTACGTGTATATATTCACTTTGAGGTAAGAATTTACTTGAAATATATTGAAAGAATATACCAGTTAAAGGGATCTAGTGTTATATTTTCACAGAAAATATAAACTAGTGCTACACTATCCGGAGAATTTGCCATTGAGAGGATAAAAGATTATAACTTGATGTCACTAGTTACTGATTGGTTTTCGAAAAATAAACTTATTACGAATCCAGAAAAAAACTCATCTTATTTTCTTTAAAAAAAGTGATTACACACTAACACCTAAAACGGTAAAAATCAATAGTATACTCATGGAATCATCAGAGTCCATCAAATTCTTAGGAGTATACATAGATTACGATGACATAACCACATAGACTACCTAACAACTAATTTAAGTAAAATATGTTACATGATACCAACTCTAAAACGATGTTATATTTCGTGAAACATTAAAAATAGTTTACTTGTCAAACTTTGAATCTCACTTAAGATTTGGTATTATTCATTAGGGGGGAGGGGGATTTTCCCCAAATAAATAAGGTCCTGATATGGTAGAAAAAGACTTTACTAGGTGCATTCTAGTAAAAAAAACATCAAGTTCCTTCAGAGGATTTCTCTACGCTAATGGAATCTTAACAGTGATTGGTTTATATACGATGCAGGTTCAATAAATACACGATCGAGCGGTGGTACATATGAGCGGTTTATTTAAACTAAAAAAAATGCCATTACTACACACTCAGGTATCCCACTGCTTCACAAGACGCTGTACACCGGTGCCGTACAACTGCTCTGGCTGTTGACGGAACCATATCAAAACTGCCTGCTGGAATTCATCGTCCGACTGGAATGTCCCTTGAGTGCCTTCTTCAATGGTCCAAAGACATGGAAGTCACAGGGTGACCGACCCGGTCTATACAGGGGGTGCTGTAATACCTCCCATCTCATCCCGCTGAAGATGCTGCAGTGAAATACCCAAGAGGTTGGCTTTGTTTTCTTCAGCCAGTTGACGGGGTATCCATTGTGCACACACTTTTTGGTCTCCAGCCTAATAAATTACATCATGGGTTGTTTGAACACTGATATCCAAACGATCTGCCAATTCTCTAACACGAACCTGCCTATTCTCCACAATGCTGACACAGCAGCGACATTAGCATCACTCTTTGCATGCCGAGGTGCGCCCGGCCTTGGCAAATCCGCTGTCGACTGTCGTACATTACTGAACTTTCGACATCATTCCACGATTGTGGTTTTCGAAGGACACTGTTCACACACCATAAATCTTGCATCTTGCATCTTGCATTCTCCGATAAATTTAAACAGGGTTGTTGCCCTCAGCGTTAAAGAAAACTGTATTATTCCTCTCTAATCCGTCTTGGACTCACGAGCCAACTACCACAATAGACACCTACATTACCCACGGCCGTCTTATGTAACTTTCTGCGGTTTTAGCTCTCGAATGTGTGTTTATTGAACCTGCTTCGTATAATGGAATGCTTGTTATTTATTTGGAAGCAGAAACATTTATTTCAATTTAACACCTTCAGTCACCAGTATCACACGCGAAATAAACAAAACTTGGCATATCCAATACATAAACTTGCAAGCACAGAAATGAGTGCAGACTATCGAGCTCCAAAACTGTATAACGTTCTACCAAATCAAATAAAACAGAAACATCTTTTAAACTATAGAACAGAACCGTTTTTGAAATGTTGCGAACTATAGAACCATATAATTTCAATTACTTATTTCAATCAAACCTAGGATTAATTTCTCTTAACTGAACAAATATTTGCAATTTGACGTTTTTGAAATTTTGTATGTATTTATCTTATAATATTGATGGCGGAACAAAGACAATTATTATTATTATGGATAATGTCATAGATTTTGTGACGACTGTGTCTTATTTTTTTTTTTTGGTAAAGTATGAAAGATGCCCAAAAATTATAAAGATTTTATTGACTGGATCATCTAATTGCACTCCAATGGCATAGTTACCGCAGAGGAATATTTTCTGGCTTTGAATAAGAATGCGGGATTCATCGATGATCTAGATACGAAGACCATCAAAGCATTAAAACAAAGACGATGCTAGATTATCTAGAGAATCGAATCGAAAGGATAATAAAGCTACTCTAAGATTATATTTTCTGAATTATAGCCATTAAGTGAATACTATTTTAGAATTGTTTGTGAAAAAAGTCACGATTTTGTAACAATAAATGTTATTGATTCTGTTTTATTGCCAGATGTGTACTATTTGAAAAAGTACTTAAAGTTTTATTGAGGAACGTTCACTTGAATCAACTAAAATGTCTTAGTTATCACAAGAAAAATGAAATTTTAACTAAAATGGTCATTTGGTCTCTTTGAAGTACAACTCGGTGTGAAATATGGTACTGTTTTATAAGGTACAAAAACTTTCAAAGGCATTTATGATTTAACTCCTAATGACATTTAAAAGAAAATGATAAAATTCGGTGATGAGGTAAATTAACAGGCGTTCTTGCATAAAAATTGACTATACATTATAGCTTGGCAATGCAATCAATAGTATTAATTGATGTTGATGAAATGGGCTTGATATTAACTGATAAAAAGCTATAACAAATTATTACCGCCGAGTTCTTTTTTATATAGGGTGTCCAGGAAGTAAGGACGAATTTGGCGCCATTTTGTCACATGATGCTTGGCAGTCGTGCTTGTTTCATGTTTGTTATTTGCAATCCTTTCCATTAGCAGCCTGATAGCTTTTGTGTGATGAGGATTGTAGTTTGATGTTTATTTTCGGCATGGATCAGATAATAACATAGCAACGTATCCAAGTGATAAAAAGTCATTGTGAGCGGCGACAGTTAACAAAACATGCTTTCTGGTTGGTTTTTCGCAGTTGAGGATGAAAATGACGATTTTTTGGTTTCAACAAGATGGTGTGACATGCCACACATCCCATGAAACGATTGGTCTGGTGACTGAAAAGTCTTCCCAAAAAATTATCTGTCTGGGTGGCAAGCAGGAATGGCCCACCAGATCATGCGATCTTAGACCTTGTGACATTTTTTGTGGGGATTTGTGAAATCAAAAGTGTACGTGAACAAACCAAAACCAATACACCAATTGAAGGATCCAATTTAAAGGGTTATTAACGGCATCCCGCCAAATGTTTGTGAACGCGTCATCAAGAACTTTAATGAACGCATTGCTTCCGTGGTCATATGAAGGATATAATTTTCATACATAAATGGGAGATGTTACTTAATGTATTTATAAAAAAATACAGTTTCAATAAATTTTGTATCTTCTATAAAACTTTAATATTCGTCCCTACTTCCTGAACACGCTATATATGTTTTTTACTGTTGATAAAATTATTTTAAAAAACAATATAGACCAACTACCTTTTCTTTTCGTACTGTTACTAAAATGGTAAAGTATTCTAAATACTTAAGAAATATTTGGCCATCAAATGCACATCTCAGCCATCCTGTATTGGTTTGCAATCTAGGTTTTTAGGTAACTCATCTAAATATCTATGTAGGACTTGTACTTAGTTGCAATGTTGAATTTAAGTTACAGGATTTATATCACTTAATTTTTTAATATTGAACTACTGATATCGGGATTATTCCCCAATTTACAAATGTGTGTGTCATTTAATGTACCTGGTTTGAGCTTATCTTAATTCACTTTTCAAAATTTATTGCCAGAAATGCCAGCATGATCTTCAGGTTCTTTATTTTGAAAATATCTGATTTACCTGTAGAATTAAATATGTATAAAATTTGGGTACAACTGCCTCGTTTTTCCTCAGAAGACATCAAACATCTTAGGATCATTAAAAACTACCCAATAATTTTAAAATATAAAACATTTCAAAGTCACAATGTATATACTTTGTCTTATTTATAGGCTTAAATATGGTTGAATATGAAAATGCTAAGGCATCTGTTTAATTTACGTATGTAATAGTATACACCAAACTATTCTTTGGCGAGTCTATAAATACACGGCACTCATTTAAATCATACGTATGTAGTCCATGACTATTCAATAAAAAGTATATTTTGCAGCCAAAAATAATTGCTTCTCAAGTTCAGTAATATGAACCTTTACTTACTTTCTGTCATGATTTGTGTCTTTTTCAACTGGGAAGTTAGTAATTCAGAAGTTTTTTACAATCCAAGTTTTCTTAGTAAATCATCGAATTTGTTTAGTTAAATCGTTAGAGTTCGATAAGGTTTTCGAAAAACTCCATGTCTTTGCCAATTCGCCAAAGTTTTCTTTAGATGTAGATGATAGAAATGCAAATAGATCATTTTAGTTCTTTGCAAGTCTTACATTAGATATTGCTATAGGGTAAATTCATTTAGTGCTGTTATTATTGTTAATTCATGATATACAGGGTGTCCCGTTAATGCGTTCAATTGTTATAAACAAAAGAAATAATTTTTTTGAAACTTCGAAGACAAATTCCGGCTTAACCATAAATTTTTGGATATAGATAAGTTGTGTTAAATCATAATATTTTGACCCCAGGAATATATGGTGAAGCCATTTCCCCACATTAACGGGACACCCTGTATTTACCATAGAAACGTAATAGTTAACGTAATGACTCAAAGAATTAAACCGACTAAAACCTGAATCTAGAAGAGGTTTGTCTTTTTCCTTTAAATTCCTTAAAATAGATTTTGTTCCTAATATTTAACAGTCAGTAGTTTTTTAACTCTAATAAAAGAATAATAATAAAAACACTCACATTGTTTTAGTTACAACACCTAACAGTGAATTCAAAATAGACTTTCAACAATTAAAAGCCAATACAATCAAATTATAAAAACACTCCACAAATATCTTCTTTACAAAACTTGATACACCAAAAGAAACATTTAAAATATCAGAATGGAACATAAATATAATACCAGAAATTGAGACACTACAAATATATGTCTCAGTTTGTGGCAAACAAATCTGGTATTATATTTATGTTCCATTTTGATTTTTCAAATTTTGGTTTAGGTGTATCAAGTTTTGTAAAGAAGAAACGTCGACTATCACTGTACTATTTTATAAATTATTCTCATGATTTTGATATATAATTTAACCAAATGTATAATAGCAGTACAGGTTTTATTTTGATTCATTTTACCAGACATATCTTCTTAAGAAAATCAGACTGAATTGACGAACTCACTATGTTTTAACCACAAATAATTATTGTAAAAATATTATATAATATGGAGGCACAATTATGTAAATCTAAACAACACAGCACGACTATTATTGTGCCTACACGTTATATAATATTTTTACAATAATTATTTGTGGTTAAAACCTAGTAAATTATTCAATTTTTCTTAAGAAAATTGATAATATGCACCTTTATTATTTTATAATACATGGGAACTTTGATTTCAGCTAGAATTTATATAAACAATACTCATTTATTTCAAGTTATACATTTACCTAATAGTATTAAATTGTCGATACATTTTTTTCTGGACTGATTTATATGACTCAGTTATTATTAAGATTTTGAACCAAATCTATATTGACAATTACTTTGTTGAACTCAATAAAACCACTGTTAAGTTACACGTACAAACAATCGCAGCTCGATAATTAGCAGATAAGCGTGAAAATGCAACTTATGCTACAGTGCAACATTATCATGAGGATGACGATAAGAATGAATAAAAAACATCGTGCACAATATTTTGACGAGATTACAATAGCATCGTGTTGACAAGAAATGAGTCAACGTCGTGTAAAAAAAAATGAATCAGTTTATCACGCCGGATGACTCAATATTGTGGCGCTTATGGAAAAACAGAAAGCAGTTTTCCGTGTCGGCGGTTTATAGCTTCCTAACTGCTAATTGGAAGTGCTAATTACAGACGTGTACGTGTTTGTTTCCAATGTTTGTATACGTCAGCGAAATGCCTCTTCCTTCCGGCCCTGGGTTCACAGCCCGATGGCTATGGAAATTGGATATCGTCGAGTATCGTACAAAAATTTCGTATTTGCAGGAAATATTGACGGCCGGCTAATTGGGCACTGGTTTCATTAATTTGCAAACATATTTAAGCGTAATTATTTCCGTAATTAAATATAGAATTTGTAACCGTTTTAAAGTAAAATGAAAATAAATTAATTGATTACATGGATTATGCGACCATGTTACAATTAGATAACTTAGACAATTTAAGAGAATTATATATGATCGTAGTCAAAATGTTCGGAAAATCAAGTTGATGCACTTCGTCCTGTTTGACCTACATACACGCTATTGCATTCTGAACAATTGATCTCATACACACTAGATATTTTAAAAGAATCGATTTTATCTTTTGCATTGAATAGCATATTTAATAATTTTCCAAAATATTTTTGAATAAGCATTAAACAAGGAATTTAAATTCAATTCTTGCTCTTACTAACACATCATTTAACATTAACATTAATATGTATTATCGATTTCCTAAATACCTTTCACAAATGATTAGCTACGTCCACGATAAATGAGGCATTCAAAAAGAGAAAGAAAGAAAGTTGGTAAAAATTATTAATATATAAATTCCAAGAATTTATTGCCGATATTAGAGAAAAATTAAATAAACTGCGAAAAATGTTAGATATCTTGCAGAAGTGCAATACTACAGTCAATAAGTAAAAATATTTTTAGAAAATGCAAACAAGGGATTAAAAAATTATGATTTGTATATATGAAAACAATTACATTATAAAATTAAAAAATATTATTCATGTATATTTACACATTAGAAGGTGGAATAAAGGAATATGGATTTTTCAATTTGTCGTGTATCACTTATATAGTATAGTACAGTTTCCCAAAAACCTAACAACAATGTTATGGCTGAAGCTGGAAACAGTTTATTTTAAATGATAATGGATAGGATGAGTTGTTCATTCATTTACCATACATCGAGATTCCTTTAAAGTGCAGAAAAGAACATTTACGCAATTATTAAATAAACACTGCTACAATTGTTTAAAGCAAAACTCTAAACAGTCGTGTTTTTATTTAATAATTGCATAATGGAGTTTCGCCAAGTATCAGCCTCATTAATCCAATATTTGAAAGAACATTTATTTAAAAACTAAAGTATTTACATTTTTATTGTATTTATTTTACATTCATAAAAAACGTTCACCCAAAAAATTTTCAACAAAATACAAGAATAAAACTCTTTTGGGCAATATATGATAGCCGAGTTATATTTGAACGCAGAACTGTGCTCTATAAATGAATATTTCGACCTTTAACTATTTAATTAATTTTAAGTTATAATTTAGCTATAATTCCTTTAAGTTTATTATTATTATTGTTATTCCACACAATTTCATTTATGTTTCCAATTGCATCGTTGTTTTGTTAACATTTCTTTGAAATAAAGTTCAGTTAATATTATAAGTAATTGTAGAGGCTTTTACTTCGTGATACATTTTATGATTCAAAATAAAATAAGACGAATAACTTTGTTTTTTTATTTGTGTTTATCTGAAGTTGTCGAAACTATAGTAACAAGTGTTATTAAAAAAGTGATAAAAACAAAGTTATTCGTTTTATTTTATTTTGAGTTATTATTATTATTATTATCAATAATGATGTTTGTTTTAATTTGCCATTTCAAAGCATCGCGAAAATAAATGAAAGTCTCTATAGTAATTACGCATTAGAAAATATAAAAATACATTACACAATACTTCATAGAGAATAAAGAAAAGCTAGACGACAAATAAAAGTTGGTAAGTTTAAACGTAAATGGATAATTATATTACAGAATCACAAAAAAATCATTTAACAGAAATAACATAGATTATACCATAAAGATGACATATTCTCTAAAGTCTTGAATTTAGTTGATGCAACGACCACAACGAATCGGCTTTGTTTTATTTTGGATCTTATCAGCGTTGCCCAGATGAACATATGGTGACTAAACACTTACAGTAAAATAGGTTTCCTTGTCTTCAACTGAACTACGTATATTCTTATCTGCCATCAACTGCACTAATAAAAAATAATAAAAAACAGGTAGTTGTCGTATTTTTTTATTTGACCTGACAGTTTGACCTTGTCAATCAATCAATTATTCTGAAGTGATTTAATGCTTATAAGTTTAAAGAACATGTAAACAAATAAAACGTATACCTTTGTAGGTAGCACATGTATCACGAAGTCGAAACCTCCAAAATGTATATGATTAGCTTCTCATTTATTTGTCAAACTATTTCAACAAGGATTTTGTTGAAATAAATCAAGGAAATCCTCTTACAAGAATACACTTTATGGTGTACTAAAAGGGTGAGTTCTAGGTCCTCTACATTTCGTCAATGATGTATCAAAATGTATTTAAAGTAATATTGCGATAATGGTGATAGCATATTCTACTGATTCATTGCAAAAATAATTACTTTAAATAAATGTGTTGGCTAATTGTAATTTCGAAAGGATATGAACAAATGAAAATCAAATGATTTTAAAATCGGAATAATATATATTGTAAACTCTTACAGATCAGGTATGTCGAAAATTAATCACATTTTGCTGTTGTATACATGAAGTACAAAATAAACAATGAAGATAATCAGTTCCGGTTCTCCTTTCGCTGTTATATCATCAACAGCAGCTATTTAAGATCCTATTCTATCATCGTTCAATCTGTAAGGTTGAGCTTCTGCCAAATCCCAGTCCATTACTTGTCCAGCTCTTCTGAGCATTTGCATGAATTTTTTGATGGATCTACTTACCCTAGCTGAGAAAACCCAATTTTTAAGTGGCCTTGGATCTAACATCTTAGATGGACGAAGGTCATTGGTTCAGTCAACGAATTGCCCTGCCGAGTGCATTACCACTTCCATAGATATCTTCAGTGGGTAAATTCAATTACATACATGATCGTCCAATTTTGTGAACCACTGGTTCATTTCGCTAACCGCCTCTTTTTGAGTCTTAATACTTCTTGCAAAGTTATGTAGCTTTTCAATTCGTTTCGCGGGTCCAACTCTAGTATATTCGGCTAGAGCTTTCATCATGTGAAAGTCGGACCGTTGCTGTTCTGTTAAACCAGTCATTCTGCATAACTCTGGTACCAATATTATTGTTTCAGCCATTCCTGCACGAAGCTCTCTTGGTTTTGCTTTTAATAAAAGCATAGGTTGGTTATGTGCGTATATTAATATTGTACCTACTTCTATAATATTCGAGATATGATATTGAAGTACCATCTTTTCTTAGGAACGTACTCAATGGTGTGAGATTAAAATCCACATCGTCAATCCTATACGTTTTGTTGTTATAACCTATCAGTACCACTTGACCAACAATTATGTCTGTGAATGTTCTTCGGTAGTTTGCCCTGTCTTCTTTTGAGCACTCCATTAATAAATTGAGTACTGTATCATTGCGCATTATCTTGTGCACAACTTCACAGCACATCAAAACATTATTTTCGTGCTGCCTAATAGATGTGACATAACCAGGCCAGATTTCCAAATTATAATTAGCTATGTTAATTTTTGCACGGGCATCAAAGTGATTTCTTTGAACAAGCTGCAACTTTAAGTAGCTCATGCATTTAGGCATAATTATATTAAAAAATTGCAGATAGTGGTGATCTGCTTGATTAACATCTCCAAATAGTCTTATGGAAATCCTGACTTTTTGGCCATCATCTGAATCAACAAATAATTCCATTGGATCGGAGGCAAGATGACACGGGGTGTACATAACTGTACCATCAAGAAGATAGCCACTAAAATCTATATCTTTTACAGCGGTTCTGAACATTGCCTTTCTACGGAATGTATTATCTTCTTCAGGTGAAAAGTCAACTATATACTGAAATAGACACCAGTCTGGCTGTGTCAACATCCTGAAGTAATTGGCAGACAGTTTGACGACCCTTCAAATATCTCCTTTCTTACTAACATAATTTTCTGGCCTCGTTTTTAATATTATGTCATGAAGGGTGTGCTTTCCCCTATGACTACCAGCATTATGGCTGCCTATTACTCCCTAGCTTACTGATTGAAGTAGCAATAATATTGTCCATTCATTATACGAGCTATTTATGATATTAATAGGATGAATACATGTAAACATGCATTTGCTAAACATAATGTATTACCGTTACCTTCAATAAATTTTTTATAAATTGGTACGTTATATTAAGCAAAACATTCATATATTTTCAACATATAGTGAAAAATCATAACTAGTAGACACGTCGGTACGTTTTATTAAAAGGTTAACATTGTTCAATAAATCCGTCTTTGTTGAAGGGAAAAAAATAACCCAATACCAACTATCATAAAGCTACAGGAAATATCTCACTTTAAGGAACTCTAGCATTAACTTTAACATTCATATCTAACTTGTACAACATTTTTTCCCAATGCACCTCTTAGCTTACATTAATAAAAATATTATTAAATAGTTAGTTATTAAATATTATTAAAGTTTACTTATAAAATAAATAACCCTGTAATAGTATAAAAAAGAAATAAAACAGGAAAGTAATTTTTATCATTAAAAATCATTTGAATTTAATTCAAATTGACAATTTTGTTGTTTCAGAGTTATAGCAAGCGAAGTTTAAATTTCTATCAATGAAACCTAAATTCAAAACGCAACGAAGCAGTAATACTTATATTATATAATTAATCGTGCATTGTGGCCTTGATATTTAATAATAAATATAATTCATGTAAAATATCGCAAAAATAAACAAAATGTTCACAAATCAAGAATTCATCAGGAACCGTGAACAATGGTAGGGGCAGGGAAAAAAACCACAGATCTATAGCTCCAACACATCAACACTATTTATTTGTAGTTATGTCTGTTGTTTACTTTTTTTACGTGTAATATAGTCTTATTAAATATAAATTCTTCATCACACTATCTCAACCAACAGTATAATCAGGAACTTTATCAAATGATAAATAAAACTTACTTTGTTAATTTACTGTACGTTTGATAATGACCTTCTAAGGTTGAAACTATAGTTACGAACTATAGTTACGAAATAAATTCCGTGTGTGATATTAACAAAGTAAGTTTTATTTATCATTTGATAAAGTTCCTGATTCAATATGTATCAAAAAGTTATGGCTTCAAGCATCCAACAACAGTATAATTATTCTAAAATATATAAAAATATACAAAGTATACATTAAAACTCCTTCAATGTCTTCTTGTATTTCCCTTCTTTATTCAAGCATATTTTCTGTGTTTTCTATCCTTTTAGCCTATTCTACATAATATTCTTTTTGTTTCATCTTAATCCATTCAAAACTTATTAATTATTCCTTATCTTTCCCCAAATCCAATTTCAGATGGTTCTTCTGAACTTCTCCTAGGACAATATTCATGAAATTCTTTATTCAAACATTTCCATTCGCATATTTCGGCCCTACATCATCATCATCATACCGTTTTACCCAATTTACCTTTACGCATCCTATCATACTGGCTTAGTTCTATTGTTCTGCTACAAGCTTTGAATATATTTTTCCTCTCTGCTATAACCATTTCCAATGTTTGATTTTATTCTTTCAACCCAACTCATAATTTTTCTTTTCCGCTTTTTTTTACTTATGATTAACTTCTTGAATGACTATTTTCATTTCATCCTTTACTTCTTTCTCCACAATTAACATGTTATAACTAGTTTTATTTCTATTCCCACGTAATTATATCCTATATTTAAAACCCCGTCTATAACAAGCAGTATGGGAAACTTTATGGGCAACTCTGTCTCAATTATTTGTTTGGAATAGTACTTTTCACGTTTTCCAAATCGATTTGTTGGAGTGTCATTTACCCTTTCATATTACTTTTTAACCCTTTGACCTACTTTCTCTCGTGCGATTGCATGCGCTAGTCGCGAAGCAAGTGCACATATGCACTTTGCTTGCAGCACGAGTCGCGCTAATTCTAGATGCGGTTGGCCTAAATTTTTAGACAAGAGTCGCACTCAACCTGATCAAATTCCTGCCATTTTAAGTTGTTGGCTGAATATTACTACTAGAGAATCTATAAGTGTACAAATTAGGAGAAGTAAAAATCTTGTTATGTTCCATTTCTTCATTTTCAGATAACTGACACGTGTTTCGGTCCTTGCGGATCATTATCAAAGTTAAAACTAAATTTAGTTTTAATAAATAGAAAAAACACGAAAATATTTTCGTAAAATCTACAACAAATGAGTCTTATTAAGACTACAAGAACAAATCACTTTGATAATGATCCGCAAGAACCGAAACACGTGTCAGTTATCTGAAAATAAAGAAATGGAACATAATAAGAGTTTTACTTCTCCTAATTTGAAAATCTGGTGAGTAGCAGAACAAGTATCTATTATATAGTGTACAATATTTTGAAGATATCCAACATTTATCAGTGATAAACTGTAAACTAACGACAAAAGACAATAATTGCATAATATTTGTTATGCAGTAGTATACTTTTAAAATAATACGCACAATAGATTAACTTATTAGTTATACGAGAGATGCCTTTAATATTTCCACAATGGACGATCCAGGTGATGACATCTAACAACCGACTTTTTGTAGTTTTGTTTCTCAGAACTTTGTACGTATATTAAATTTGATGCCGATCAAGAAATGGAATTAACATTTCCTGCGATTCTTTTTTACACATTTCGATGTCAATTACCTTAACAACAGTGTATCAATGAAGTTAATTCTTCTGGCGATGAAGCACCATTAAAAACCACTATATATCGATAATATACGAAATTCAAATTGAACTACAATTGCAATTACAAAAGCGTGGCAAACGAAATTCTTAAGCTACTTACATACTTAATAAATCTGATATTTGAAACTGGGGTATTCCCTAATCATCTAAAAATTTACAGACTTATTCCTATATTCAAGAAAGGTTCATCGTTTGATAAATCAAACTACCGTCTAGTATGCATCCCCAACCGAACGAAACTCATCGAAAAATAGTTCCTGATCAAACTCTGGAATTACATAAACCAATTAAATATACTGAATGACAATCAACATGGTTTCCGCGTAGGCTAATTTACTGAAACAGCGAGTATAGACCTTTTACAAGAAATCAACACAAGAATGGACCAAGGGCTGCGTGTGGTTGGTTTGTTTCGACTTATCGCGCGCATTCGATACCATCTTAACGGGTAGGCAAATATTCGCGGAAGTGGAGAAGAAAACATTTGGAACGTTAATAATAAACACGGATGTAGTACAGGGTTCTACGTTAGGAACAGTGTTATTTTTGTTGTTGATCAATGATCTCGTGGAACACGTATCTGAAGGATATATTGTAAACTTGATGATACAACCATACAACAAGGAGAAAACAGTTGAGATCCAGTTCTATAATAGAAAGGCTCCTGAGTTCACTTCAAAAAACGGATGAGTAAGCACCAAATTCCTTGGCAGTTTTCTAGATGATCGGCTCTCATGGTCCGAACAGATTGACTTTGTATCAACTTGTGTCAAACTAAATAGCGTTTATTACGCCATTCTAAAACTTAAAGGTATCCTATTCACGAGATCATGCAAAAGGATATCCATACCTAAGCTACAATACATTCAATTCAATTTAAAAAGAGCAGAGACATGCAGAAATGTATTTAAGACGAATGGTATGCTCACATTAGCGTCAATCTATATCTATAAATCGGCCGTCTATGTATTTCAAAACATCGACTCTTACGTCAGAAATGGTGATAACCACAATAATTTAACGCGGAACAGAGACAATCTTCACATCACGTGTCATAGAAGTACGTTGTATGAGAAATCCCCAAAATATTCTGATATACTAATTTATAATAAGTTTTATAAAAATTTGAAAGAAGTAAAAAAAAAAGTTATTAAAGAAGCAACTGAAAGAATTTCTCATACAAAAGTGCTAAATTTTATCTATGTATTCTTATTAATATTTTATTGACATTTTATATTTGTTACTGTACTCTACAATTATTCTACTGATATTTAAAATTATTACTGTACTCGAGTACTATATGTTCCCATGTTGCGACGTATACATCCGCCATTTGTTATACATGTTACGATTGTGCAAACAATTCCATGTATTGTATCGGTGGCTAAGTAAATAAATAAATCTAAAAAAATCTAAAATTAAATTTCGTCCTTAGTGATGAATTTCGTGAAGGTTATCCAAAATCGGATCTTGTTCCAGAAAACATTTATACTATGCGTGAACGAATACTGCAAGATCATGTAACTTATCGTAATGTTGAAGCATCCTTGGGCATTAGTGGGACCGACATACATTCAATATTGCATGAACATTAAGCTGCCAAAATAATTGTTCGGGTTGCATCTCACATAATTTAACAGTCGCTCAAGAAGGACTCGTGTCTATTGGTCGAAAGAAATGCTTAAGAAATACAATTGGGATGCTTATAAAAACGTCCATGATATTGTAATAGATGATGCTAAATGCGTATGAGCCAGAAAGTAGCAGAAAACAGCAGTCGATGGTATGGGTAAGGCAAATGCAACAAATGTTGTTCGTGCAAGAATCACTTCGAAGCAAAGAGCCGCCTGTCGGAAAAAAACAGACTTGTTACAACTCTACCATTAGTGAAATGGTACAAAAACATTTATTTATTAGAGGTCAGAAGAAGGATTGATTCAAACAAAAAACTTTTTGAGAACTGAACATCCCTATTTTGGCACCCAGTAACATCTCTAAGAGGTCAGCGTTTTTCAACCATTGAAGCAGCGGCTGATGCTTTCAAAATGCATGATATGGAGATATGTAATTCAATCAAAGTGCTTCGAAAATTAATTCAAAAACATACAAAAGTGTATCGATCTTCATGGAGAATATTTTGAAAAAGAATAAGTCCCCATAAATAATGACATGTTTTTTGTTCTCTATTCCCAAAATATAAAAGGGCAATCCTAGTAATGATGGTACAATAGGTCTACATTTTATCAACTCTTAATTAATATTACATTTCGTAGTTATTTAATTAATAAAATATTAATGGCGATACAAGAATTAGGGCTATAGAAAATATATTATATTTGAAAGTTATTATTATGATTAATAAAAACGTTGTTTTGAGTACTAAACACTCGCCATAACGCCTTTTACTCTATTGCTAATTGAAATTAATGATAATCGTATGATTTGTTTACGCCTCTATTGATTCCAAATCGATACTAACGGTTATGCATCGAGCGTTTCTATTATTTATTAGAAAGTGAATAGCCGAAGGTCGCGCCATTGAACGATTTCCCAGTTTACAAGTAAACCGTGACAATTCTTGAAATTAGATGATCTAACATACCATATGCTCTGACGTGAACTCTTATATTGTTCCATAATTCACCGTTAAGGCAAACACAACGATGACAAAGAAATAATTAATATTTATTCTAATACATGTACAGTAGAATAGATAGGAAGATGGATGGATACCCACAATTGTGAGTTGAATTAGTGACTTAATAATGAATATTCAAAATTGTTATTGCTTTGGCATCCACATTCATTATTACGACACTTAAATGATAAAATATCATATGCATCTATTTCCTATACACGAACGTGTAATTGAATAAACAATTTAATTAAACAACGCACTGATAATAACTGCACAAGAAATTATTATTTTGTATTATCGTGAAATGACTCCATTGTTGTTTCACTAACGCCTAAAACAAACTCGGCTCTCGGAATCTGACCTCATTCCTGTACAACGATTTATTTATAATAAAAGTGTACGATACGCTTCATTAATTAATCATAAATCAATTGTTACCTTTACAGATATACCAGGTACGCGTTTCGTATGCTAATTGAAGATCTAATCTGATTAGTAAAACAAATATTCAAATTAAAACTTTAGTGGTTTATAAATGTTTATGTTTATGATACATAAACTACAGAAATCTTTTATTCGATGGCGAGCAATCTTTGAAAAGAATAATAAAAATGAGTGTTCCTTAGGGATTCATTTTAGGACCTGTATTATTAAATTTAGACATGTTTAAAGAGTTTGAAGTTCAAAATATATTCAATATACAATAATACATTACCAGCTAATGTGAAACTTTTGGTTATTGAATTGATGAGGCGGATACATAACACATTGAAATAAAACAACAGTTGACAGGATTTCACATTTGTTTTAATGTTTTATTTCAATGTAAAACTTTTGTATAATTCAATATCTGTCGAGGTGTTAGCCAGAGCAGTAGTTTTTCCAATAACTGATTTGTTTTGTAAAAATATTTTCGTGTTTTCTGTTTATTAATGTAAAAACAATCATCCACCTTTTAATAACCCAAAAAAATCAAGGCGCTTGTTGACTCGTTTAAGTATAGTATAGCGATTATTATTATTTACACGTGGATACCTTTACGTCGTAAACTTTGGAAGGTATTTTTAAAAGAATTAATATTCGATCCGGGTCAGACCGTAAATAGACGACCCTTTTCAATTCTCCACGGAATGCCAACGCGAAGGTACCCCCGAGGTGTCCCGAAATAACATGAGAACTACCTGCTCGTACGAGTTTTCGTGTATTTTTAATATTCCGTGCGGATGACGCCTTACCACGACTGCGTTTTGTTGATAACGTTTATATCAGCAGCGCACATCCTTTAGTACAGAGGAAACTTCATTTTTATGGCCTGTTTTAATTACACAAAGCCAACTAAACTGCTTATCTCTACTAAAATATATGTTATTATCTAATGGAATGCAAATGTTGTTCAACTACTTATTTAATAAAATTAAGTGACGGGCTTTATTACAGGTGAAGTTGCTTGTATAAGTGATTCGGGTTTTAATTTTGTAAATACATTACATATTGTTTAGGTCTGCTTTTTATGCAGCGTTTTAAAATAAGTAGATACTATTTTAGATACTTGAGGTCGGCAAAATTGTTTATGTAGCGTTTGTCCACAAAATTGTGAAATAGTGATGAAAATAGTTTATACTAAGATCAACATTTTGAGAGAAACATTTTACAATATCAGAAAGAGAAGAAGACAAATACCAATGATGCGAAGATGACCAATCATAATTGGAGCGCGAAAAAAATAACCGCAGAAAAAGATTGGGAAAAAGGCGCAACGAAACCTATAAACAAAATGATGTCTGGGGATAATATCTTACCGACATCAATTACTGCAACTGTGCAACTGATCTTGCATATTTAAGCCGCAGCTGATTGGATTGAGATGAATGCATTCTAAAAACTGCACATGTGCGATGTTGAATTATCCCAAAGTTGTAAAGGTGTCGAGTTTCTATGTTATATATTTGTCATGTTGACATTAAATGCCAAACATTTCCTCCAAAATTAATTTAAATTCAACATTTACGTATAAAGACGCCATATTTTTTAGATCTACAATAATTATAGAATTCCAAAAATTTGAAAAACTAATTTAAAAAGAATTTCAACTGAACAACGATAAATCAGTGGGATGGTTTTTGCGTTTAACTTTTTTGAGTGGCATAAGAAACAGACTTTTAACTCTATAGCTTTCATCATCATGGTGCCAGCTGTACTAGTAATTACCGCTATAATACACAGCATGGAATTCGTGCATAGAGAAATGAAGGAACCAAATTTGATTGATGCTTGAAAATCTCTCATATTTTTCTGTTATTATAAGATGATTCTAAGAAACAGGAACTTCTGATAATTGTATTGGTTACAAAGGGCTATTATTAGCAATAAAAAACTGATTGAAGAAGAATCCCCAAGCCCCCAACATTCGAACACTAGGTAATCTATCTATCTATCCTGTTCAAAATGTCGTAATAAGAAATTCACGTAGGTCTGTGTGTAAGAATTAATTTACTAACAAAATAGATCTAATGAGACCAAATATTTTTTGAAGTTGAAGGAAAGTACTAAAACATATTTTGTATCCCTTCTTTTTATTTTTGTTAGAAATTCTGTTTTTTATACATAATAAGTCATAAAGAAATATTTCAAACTAGAATTTTAGTGGACCGTTACTTTGAGACCCATTTTTATTAATATGCTGTTTTACACAATAAGATACTACTATTTAGATACAGATATTTGTATAATTAACTTTAATTTTAATTTTGATTTTAATCAGTAGGTCGCAATCTATAAAATATAGACTTCTATTTCTATAATTTGATTCTTGATAAATCTGCCTTTTTTGTAGAGCATTAACAATAATTGAACTGCAGACTTTGAAAGTTGTGCTAATTAAAAAGATGTCAAAAATTTCTGCTTGGAAATAAAAGTACACTTCGAACATATTTTGTTTCTTTTATGCAGTGTTTTAAAATACATAGGTACTCGTGTATAACAAGACAGTACTATTTATGTATATGTTAGATAAGTTACTTAGAATTTGACAAGATTGGGGTCGGCAAAATTATTGGGTTTTGAAATTATATAAACGATTATCATGTTTAAGTAGCGTTTGTTCCAAAATTGTTAATTTATACGATGTTTAATAATGGAAATGGTTTATATCAATTTCACGAAAACCAAGATCAACTCTTCGAGAGGAACATTTTATAATATCAGAAAGAGAAGAGGTCTTAGGGCGATTAGCATTAAATAACGAACACCAATCTGTCAACTACACCTCGTTATTCAGTTATCATGGATGGGCAAAGAGCATTTTCGATAGTAACAATGACATTGGTGCTTTGTTTAGTTGGTTTTGATTGATTGTGTTATATATGCTCAATGAGCAAAATATCGTAAGATCAAGGTAGCCATGGCCATTATCCTCTGTAAATCGGTTCATAGGAGCTTTTGCAATATATTAACGGGCATAATCTTGCTGAAATGGTGGGTCTTCCAACTGCTGAAGAAACGGAAGAATGTGTGGTTCTATCTCCTCACCCACATATCGTAGGACGTTTATATTGCCTCGTATGAACGAAGCCTATTTTCATAAGTTATATATTCCCTACAGCTTGATGCACTCCAACAGAAAATTCTATGTTGCGACCCACGACTTTGTTCATTCTACCCATGGTTGCCATTCTTTGTCTATGTGTTTTGCTAGTTCGTAGGTCACCATACCTATTGCGCTTACAATTGGTCTAATTGGTATGCCATTTGTATACTTTTGGTCGGTTGTATAGTTTGGAGCAAACTGTTATTTTTTTTCCTATTAATGATTGCTTCTTTGTTTTCGTCGTCGAATTTTTTATGATATTATTTATTTGTTTTCGTTAATTTCTCCGGATCGGAGGTCGTTTTTATGTATGCAGAATTATCTAATAGCTCTAACATCTTGCGATCATATATACAAACTAGCAAAACACATAACCAAAGAATTGGAAACGTAGAAAAACAAATATATTCCTTTGTAAAAAAAAATCACACCACTTCTTAACAATAGTTAAAACATCCACATAAACCCAGAAGACATACTCATCAGTTTTGATGTAAAATCATTATACAAATCCCGATACAGGAAATTCTCTATATTATCAACGAGAAATACAAACCACCTGCAGATATCATGGACCTCGCAAAACACTGTTTATCAACCACATATTTCTCCATCAAAGGTCTCCATTAATGATAGCAAACCTGTTCAAAGAATATTTTGAGTTTAGCTTTACACTCATGCAAACTAAAGCCCAAGCTGTGGCTCCTATATGTAAACGACACTCTTGTGATATGGCCTCACGAAACAGATAAAATCAACAATTTCCTAGGCATTCTCAACAACTTCTATCCGAGAATCCAATTTACCATGGAAATAGAAAAACTCCAATTTCTAGATACTGGTAGCAAAAAATTTAAAAGCTAATTAAGACACACAATATACGGTAGGAAAACACCCACAAATCGCTACCTAAACACCCAATTCCACCATCATCCGGCTCAAATCCACTCCGTATCTAAAACACTAAATACACAGTAATTAAAATTAACTAAGGAAGGCACCATATTCTCCAAATATTTAATTTATTGGCATATAATTAGCAAATCATTAATAAATGTATCTAACAAAAGTAACCTTAGATTTCTCAAAGGCCCATTTTTTTATCAGAAAGTCACTACTTATTGTGTATATATGATTGGATAAGTAGCTTAATTCCAATGGTGGTTTCAATCAGTAGGTTACAATATGTAAGTAACTTATAATAGGTAAAAAAGCTGTAATATCATTATATTATAGTTACTTTTGGAAACGAATAGAAGCTTAATATTTTCTCTATTTTCAGTGAATTAATTGTTACTTTTATTCCAATATTACTTTTATTTAAAAAAAATTGGGACAAGTTTTGACAATGATCTCCGCAAAAGATTGTTCTATGAACTTGCTATTTATTTCTTGTTAATAAAATGTTCTTTAGTCTACTAGCTACAACAGAAGAACTAAGAACCAGCATATGAAAGGCAATTGCTGAATTTCTAGTTAAAATGTTACAAATACCATTTAGACAATGTCGTGTGATGAAGTGTAATTTGTTAAGGGCCTTTAACAGTACCAAGTAGCCATTATTTTTGGAGAACAATATTGATCAGGCGACTTCAGTTACATCGAGCATATAGTCATACTTAAAACATTTGCTATTTAACAACTACAGATATTTTTCTAAATGATTGGTATAACTATGTTCCAATAAGAGGAATCAGTTTCACGTATTTTAATAATATCGATAGCAGCTCTCGAAGTTACACTTTTCCCAAACTATTGTCCGGCCGTTTTTCTCGAAATACATGGCTCAATATAGCTCATAATAGTATGCCAGACTCATATCATGATCTTAAATCTAGGAATATTCGGTTCTTGAGATAAATGGCAACAATTAACCAGGCACAGGGCGCTATATTTTTCTCTTAGGGTTGTCGTAGAATATCCATTTCTCATCCTTAGTTATATTCCGATGTAAAAAAACCTTCACCTGTTGCCCTTTTTCAAAATTTCTCGGTTTCGCTTAATAAAGCATCCAGTTGCCTTGCTTTTAAATCATTCCCATGCATTTTAATCGAATGAGATCTGTTTGTTGACTAACATTTAATGATTCTCCAAGGTTTTCTTGTATTTGACTAAAATCTTCATCGAGTAATTATAATTAGTTGTTACCTTCAACACTGAAATCAACAGTTGAAGCATTTACACCATAAACTTAAATAAATATTTTATACGCTTAAGATGCACTCTTATTCCAATTAAATGCAAGTGCTTTTTAGTCAGCCCAAAATTTAACATATTAAACGTAAAACAATGTTTTCTTTTGTGTAACTCTAAGCAATATAAACTGAATATTGTTAATGTTCTAAAACATCAAAATCAACACTATTGTGAAAGAACCTTTTTTGAAATCGAACTCTTATATACTTGTAAAACATGTGTTTTTCTTCACCTAATTTGTATATCAGGTTTAATCAAGACTGTAACGCAACGAGTATCAATTATATTCATTTATATAATAATGTGTATTCAGGCAGTTACATGCAAAATGATTAACACACAAGTAAATTGCCTTAGTCCACCTAGGTTGGGCAATATACATGTACTTTTTCTGCATTGTAAAGTTTTATTTCTATTGATTTTTAAAGTACTGGCTGTTTCTAAATGAACGCGTTAAAACCCCGATATTCATTTGGAAACACCCGGTATTTTTTAAAGTGGTAAAAATATACATTTTAATGACTGATATTAGTTATATTAGAAAAGAAGAAAGACTGGTAAGTTCTAATGAATTAGTTTGGCAGATGAATTAGTTTTGGCAGAAACCCATTAAGTAAGAACACTAGTTCGAATGTACTTTTTTGTGACACAAACAATCGAATGCTCTGAGGATGGTCACTTTGAAATGGCGACTTTCTTAAATCTAAGCAAGGCATTCGATTGTGTTTCACATCACTTGCTGCTTAAGAAACTAGAGTCTTATAGTTTAGGCTACAGAAAGTCTGTGTTGGCAATAAGGAATCAAAATACCTCCATAATAAACATGATGTCCTCAAGGCTCGATATTAGGACCAATCTTATTCCTAATCTATATTAATGATTTCCCAATGCATACAAATTGCCGAAGTATTCTATTTGCCGATGATATTACTCTTGTTATATTTATATTTTATATTATTTACTTTACAGGATCTATTACAAAAAATATAAAAATACATACATAAACAGTGAATCACTTCAAAATTTGGAACATAGATCCTGAAGGCGGAGTTCACGATTTCATGTGTTCTTCCACTCGACCCAATACATTTCGCAGCTGGTGACTATGCTCATCAGGCAAGTGTGGCCATTGAGGCAATATTTTTGCCATTTCTGGCGTATTTAGGTCCAATTTTTGGGACCTGTCTTATTTTATTTGCTTATGTCAGTGTGAAAAGCTTGAAGATGTGAGAGTAGAAAAATTGCTACTAAACATTGGTTTACCAGCAACAAACTATTTATGAACAATGCAAAAACTGTAGATATGATGTTTACCCTTAAACAACACAATGAGACATTTTCAAACTCAACAAAATTTCTCTGATTCAAAGGAAATATGCCTTTTTTTCTTTTGCTCATTGAGTTGTCACCATATAGCTTAGATGAGTATCTCGGGAGAAACTTCACTAAGTAGTTGATTGCATTGAAATCGTCATTTTATATATTCGTTGTATTATACCTATATAAGTAGTAAATTTTATTTATTCTTCGCGCATTCCTTTGCTTGCAAAGAAGAAGATCAGCGGGTTCGAGTTGAAGATCACTCATATGAGTGAACTCTGCCCTTCTACATGCAATATTTTTTATATATTACTTGCTTAATTGTATATTTTTTTGTGTAATGAATGCTAGATAAAGATTAAATAAATACATAAATAAATACTTTTTTTGCAATGTATCTTTCTTTATTGTTAATTAGCACTAAGTACTCAAAACCCGCAAGTCCGACAATGGGTAAACAAGATGCTCAGAAGTCGGACTGTGACGAGCAGAAGCGTTAGTCGCTGGCGGGTGCCCGCAGGGAGGTGTTCTCTCGCCGCTCCTATGGTGCCTCGTCATGGACGACCTTCTGTTGCTACTCGAAAGCCAGGGCATATATGCACTGGGGTATGCAGATGATCTGACCATTCTAGTAAGCGGGAAGTTTGGGACCACTGTATCAAACTTGATGCAGAAGGCACTAAATACCGTAGAAAGATGGTGCAGGAATGAAGGGTTAACTGTAAACCCGGTCAAAACGGCGATCGTCCCTTTTACTAGGCGACGAAAAACCAATGACATAAAATCACTACGCATGTATGAAATGGAAGTTCCAATCAAAAATGAAGTAAAATATTTAGGGGTCATACTTGATACCAGATTGAACTTCAACTTCCACCTAGAGAGCATCAGCAAAAAGGCCATGAGAGGACTTTTTGCGACCCGAAAAATGGTAGGACGCACATGGGGACTGAGACCCAGTATGACCAAATGGCTATACACTGTGGTCATAAGACCTATAATGACATACGCGGCGCACCAAAAGTGCAGCAGTAAAACTCGAAAGAGTGCAAAGACAGGCGTGTCTGCTAATCACTGGGGCAATGAGGACAACGCCCACGGCAGCCACTACACTTATTTGTAATGATGGAAGCTAGACAGGCAGCCTATAGGATGCACATAAATGGACATACTTTAAATATGGGGCCTTCAAGACCGGCAACATTTAAAGTACTACAAGAAGAAGAGACACTAACAATGAGGTCCGATTTCACCAAAATCGTACACCCATCCCGCAGATTCAAAACGATCATACCACAGCGGAGTGAATGGACAAATGGAACATACCCGGGAACGAGTAAAGGAACCATCTGGTACACAGACGGGGCCAAAAATACTAAAGGAACCGGGGCTGGTATCTATGGAGGCTGCAACCGGAGCAAACAATTCGCGATTGCTCTGGGGAAGCATGCCTCTATCTTCCAGGCCGAAATAGCCGCCATTGACTGGTGTGCTCATCACTTAATGGAATCGGGACTTAAAAAAGGACCAATTACCATTATGACAGATAGCCAGGCAGCCATAAAAGCGCTAGCCTCACCGATAGTGCAGTCCAGGCTGATGCATGACTTGCATAAACAGACTGGACGCACTGGCGACAACAAGAGAAACACAGCTAGTATGGGTACCCAAGGACCAAAAAATTATTGGACACTTGGGGGCCGACTTGCTGGCTAAACAAGGAGCAACAGGTGAATTCATAGGACCTGAACCCGCTTTCGGTATACCTCATGAAACCGGAAAGGAAATAATCCGACGCAAGTTAGCAGAGGAGCACAAAAAGGCATGGCAAAACCAAAATGGAATGAGGCATACAAGACTCTTCCTAGATGGTCCGGTACCTGACAGCATGTTGAAGCTGTCTAGACTGAGCAGACTGAAACTAAGAAAAATCACAGGACTAGTCACTGGACACTGTGACCTGAACAAGCACAAACATAGGATGGGCATTGAGAAAAGCCCCCTATGCCGTGGGTGTCTGGAAGAAGAGGAAACTCCCGAACACCTACTGTGCACTTGCGAAGCATACAAACAAGAACGCAAGGCGAAACTCGGGAAGCCCATGCTTCCTGTAGAACAGCTAAAGAATATCCCCTGGCAGAAACTCCTGGACTTCTTAGAAGATACAGGAGTTCAAAAGGAGTAAAACAGCCAGAGGCGCACAAAAGGACCACGGAGACCGCAGTGCAGGGACGCTAAGCGACACCACCTCGTGAGGATAAAAAAAAAAAAGTACTCAAAAATATAAAAATTAGAAAATAAAAAGTAAATGTCTAAGAACGTGATCGTGCATTCAAATTAGTGTTATAATTAATTGAAATTCTCCTCACGTAACTCATAAAACAATAACTAAAATACAAATAATAAAACAGTATTTAGAAGGAATAGAATGGTTATCACCGTTAATAATTTAAATTCAGTGTACTTAGAATGGCAAAAAAGTAAAACGTTGATTTGACCATAAATCATATAAACAGTATTATTTATCCAAAGTTAAACAACAAATTAGGGAACAATAAAAAGTTTGTAGTTTGTTAAATCGCATGTAATTTTATAATTTTGCTAATTCTACTGTTCAAAAGCTGAAGTTGTCGAAACTATAGTAACAAGTGTTATTATAAAAGTGATATAAACAAAGTTATTTGTTTTATTTTAAATCATAAAAATGTATCACGAAGTAAAAGCCTCTACAATTACTTATTTAATTCTACTAGCTTGAAAAATAATCTTTTGTAACGTTTCGATCAAGTTTCATTTCATCTTCTTTTGAAGAAAATCTGTGCGACTCTTATTAGGAATACCAATAAGACTTGGTTGAAACATTGCAAAAAATTTAGAACTATTAAAACTAAAATAATTCAAAGTTAAGTTAAGTCGACTTATGATAAAATTACGAAACGGTGCTTCAATATGGACTATTAAAAAAAAATTGTATACCTTGTCAAAGTTACAAGTAATGAACATAAAATTCTTCATCCTCTACAAATTTAAGTGTTTACTATATTTAGGGAAATATTTGAAGAATAAATAGTATGGATGCTAAGATTGAACGACCACAAGTTATTGTTTTATATTCTTATTTGGATATCTATTTCTAAAAATCAATATAAATATACAGTGGAATAAGTAGCCTGGAAAGTGAGTCACGGGTTCAATTCCCGTCTATAGACAGGTCAAATTTCTTGCGGTTTAGTAGAAAATTTATTTATAAAATATATATAGTTCTATACAGGTATATATAATAATTTTCCTTGAAGAAGGTTTCATTTCTCTTATTATATTTACTAATAAACATTCCATATATGCAATCAATCAAAACAGAATACGGCTGCACGATGGTTCTTCTTCTTTATGGGTATCAAGGATAGCAGCAAAAATTCACGTCGTCGGACGATGATGGATTATTAATGCGGACGTAAAACGCGGACACAAAAGATAATCCTGTTAATTGGGTCAGTCGACCGTCGGAATTAAAAATCCATACCGTCGTGGAGGTCGTCCGGTCTGCACACCGTGAAGAGAGGCGGGAATCTGGCCCGATGAAATTGAGTCATTGAACATAATCGCACGTTCATTATCGTTATTATAGTAATTAAACCACATTGCGTAGACTCGCCCAAAAAAACGAAGACTTCGGATATTATTAAATCAAAAAAAAGCTAAAGAAGTATCATTAATGTATTTTAATAAGGCCTTATGAGGGAGATGATGATAAGTAGTAATTAGGTGGAATGATGAAGCATTAAACAAAAGAAGTACAGTTTAAAGCAGATATTGTTAGTGAAAAACGTATATCGAATCAATCTTTTAGATCTTTAATTGTTTATTGTCATGCTTTGGATTACCTGTTAACAAAATACATCAATATACACATACATAAACAAATACACTAAATTTTGAGCACAGGAATCACAGGCGGACTTCATTCTTTAGAATGTTCTTCCAGTCAAACCCATATAGAATGTACGCATTTATTGAAATTCTGGAGAATTTCTTCTACTTCTGTCAACAACTGTAGATATTTATTTTATTTTATATTTCATATATTAAGCATTCTGCTTAAAATTTGTAAAATTTGGGTAAATATTTGATTAATATCAACATGACATGATAGAAATAATCGATTTATTAATCAATAAACAAATAATCGATGTTAGTATTTATTAATTTAAAGTTATTTGAATATTCTAAAAGGTTGGAAATATATGGTTTAGAAATTTTCTTTATAGTTAGTTAACCACGGTAGATAAATTAATCACACAAATCCTACTGGAGGAAGAGTGGTTCAGCTCGACATTAGCGATTAACTAAATAGGAACGTCTACTATCTAGTAGACCTATAGAACCTATAGAAATATATTGCACTCTTTAAAACATTGAAAGAGTTACTTCTGTAGGTCGGATTTAAGAAGATAGCTATTCCAAAACTATCCTGTGGACCTTACCGATACTGGTGGGGGATAAAGTAGCCATCGATGGCATGGAAAAGAAAAAACCAGACATACAAAACACCGACTGTAGCAGCCAGTGGCCTAGGCGTACAGAAAGAAGGAAGAGAGAAGAAAGAAGTAAAAGAAACCGACATGCCAAGAATCTAGCGGTGGATTGAGCAGCTACTAGGGGCATGGACGTGGAAGAAGGTAGGATGAAGATGTAAGTCGTACATTCAGATAAACCGGTGGATAGAGTAGCTACCGAGGCATGGACGTACCAAAAAAAAAGAATGAAGACAAGATATGGACAAGAAGTCAATTGTGGATCGAGTAGCGTGTGTTAGTTCGCGAAGAAGTGATACATACTGAATGTCACGATGGAATAAAATTTAAGAGATGTATGTTGTTTTATTTTCCACGAACTGCCTACTTCTTGGGCGGGTAGTTTTAATTAAAATAAGTTAGATTTAATTTTAGGTATAAACATTGTAATACCATTATATCCTGTGGACCAATTAACATGGAGAGAAACCATGGGCATGTTGGAAATCAGTTACAATATTAGCGGAATGCATTTAAAGAGAACCATAAAATACCACATCTCTTTGAACATCACTATTTATAAGATATAGTCACGTATTCCTTGATTACACATTTTGAAACAAAATATCTCTAAGTGCAATTTTGATGAAGTATTTTACATCACCAAACTGTAACTTCCCATTATCCAAAACTAAGCTACACTTTTGAAACATGCAAATTTATTGCAATTAGTGAATAATAATACCTACGACATTTTTTTTTTTGGAATAGAAAATGATGATTTGACAAATTGTAGTATTTTAAATTATTGTTTTAAATATTACAATTATTAATAATACAATACTTAGTAAATTCGGTGGAGAATAAGGTAAGTATATTAAGTATCTTTTCATGTTTAAAATTGCATTTGAAAACAGTAGATTATTGTCACGCAAGGAGGATATTATGAAATTTTTAAATAAGGAAAACTTAGTCGTGATGCTCTGATAGTTTTCGCAGAGTTCATAACACGCCTCAATAATTTGTCATTGGAATTTACAGAAAACAGGCAATAGACTTTTTATCTATCGAAAGTAAATAAATTGATTAAAATCACTATATAAATATTTCGTGCATTGCGCATACATTCAATGCAATGTTTTCACACCAGTTTAAAAAAGGTGATGGCATACACGTTTTAATAAAGTTTAATTACCTAAAAAGTAATGATGATGTGGTAAAGAATAAAGAAAACACTTTCTTTTCTTTTTTGTTTTCTTTATTCTTAATATTGAAATGTACCACGACGTGAACGCCGTTAAGATCCAAGAAAAGTGGATTAGGTAATTTTAAATTAGAACATTTGTTAAAATTACTTGATGTTAAAATTTCGTTTCATCATTCATTCATTTAGTGCAGTGAAGAAAGGATCTACCGTATTAAAAGTGAATCTTTCAAATCAAAAAATATATCCTTCTGGTAGCACTTTTTATTATGACAATAAGCATAAGGTTGGAACGTTTTTAAAGTAAAAACCGCTGGTACTCTCTATTCGAGCATAGAGTTATCCACAATCCTTTGAACTGGTAACAACTTCTCTGTTCGTTTGCCAACACTAATATTCATTCTGAAGTTACTAATAAAAGTAGAAACTAGTATGAAGCAATGTAATACCAGCTATGTCCATTACTAACCACGCCAATCGCAAAATTTGTGCTGTGATTAGATTTTTAAAAGCAAAAATTATTCGTCCTGTAGGAAAGTTATAGACAACTCCTAGAAGCATACGCGGAAAGAATTTAATAAAGAACATTTGCGAAAGTGTTGCCGTTTATATAATATTGGTAGAACAATATTCATGATTAGAAACGTCCAGGCCACACAACAGTAATCACATTAATGCTCACATTCAGCAGAACAAGCGCTACGTTATCAACAAATTATTATTATACAAAGACTTGTGCCAAGTGGATTCCAAGAATGCTGCCTTAGGAATATAAATTAAAACGCATAGTTTCTTGGCAGATTTTTTGTGTGAAAGGCATTCTTGGACCAGATTTGAAAGGGGATAACGACAATCTATTGAGTGGCACCATACTTATAGTCCATAAAAATAAAGAATATTCAAGGAGACAGTTCCCACTTTGAAAAAGTAATGCCAACAATCTTCTAGGACCAGAAAGTTATAATGGTCCTAGTGTTTATATCTCGAGAAGAAACAGCAAATGTCGATCGATTTTGTGAAATATTGAAGAAGCTCCGAATCAAGTAAAAACAGAAATTAATTGATCAATTAGATCAAAATAATTATTCATTGGAGCCATTTGAATATTTCAAATTATTATTATTAGGAAGCAGCTGGTAAATGGTAAATAAAATATAGGAAATGTGAACCAACGTTCAAATAAAATTTAGCTATAAAACTCAATACGTGTATATTTAGACTTTAAATCATTCTAAATTAAATAAAACACTTTTAACTTTACAAATGAAATATTAAAATATCTCGTGCAGTTGTTAATGATAATAATTAATATTGAGAGTAATAAATCTCTATGAGCATTACTGCACTAATGTTTTACATAATAATGTAAAAACTCCAGCTAACAGTTAAAACAACTACTCCCCGTACTAAAGCACCGCCAGGCATTGAATGATATAACTGTTAGCTGTCGTTACATGTCTAAAATTATATTTAGCACTATGTAACAATTTTGTGGTGTTATCGTTTCTTAACCGCGTCTCGAAAAATGTTATGTAAGACAATCTGCAGACACGTGTTTCGCTGTATCACAGCTCATCAGTGCAGCTATGTCGTAATTACGTGCGTCCTTCCAGTTGGAAGGCCGCCACGAGAATGAATCAATTCCAGTTAGAATTGAAACATTGCCGATCTTCGATTTTCGAGGCGCGTTTAAAAAACGATATCACCACGGACAAAAAAGGCCCGCTCTCGGCATTTAAATATACAAATGAAATATTAAAATATCTCGTGCAGTTGTTAATGATAATAATTAATATTGAGAGTAATAAATCTCTATGAGCATTACTGCACTAATGTTTTACATAATAATGTAAAAACTCCAGCTAACAGTTAAAACAACTACTCCCCGTACTAAAGCACCGCCAGGCATTGAATGATATAACTGTTAGCTGTCGTTACATGTCTAAAATTATATTTAGCACTATGTAACAATTTTGTGGTGTTATCGTAAAACATTAGTGCAGTAATGCTCATAGAGATTTATTACTCTCAATATTAATTATTACTTTTAACTTTGTTTTACCACAATAGTTATTTATTAACTGTGACTATAGTTTCGATCATAAACTGATCATTATCACACATAAACTTTATGTTTGATAATGATGTTTATGATCGAAACTATAGTCACAGTGAATAAATAACTACTGTGGTAAAACAAAGTTAAAAGTGTTTTATTTAATTTTTAATCAAAAATGTACCATCAAGTAAATGGCGACAACATTCAAGAATTAAATCATGCTTTTCTTTCAATTAATTATTTCAGTTTTAGGGAAAACCCTAAACTGCTCTGCCATCCAAACCTTCTAATTTATAATACATAAAATAAATGTAAGTAAAAGGAAAAAAAAACAAAAAGAAATATTGAATTTTAAATTAAACTAATGGTGTGAAATATGAATTAAATTAGAGAAATAGTGATACAACAGTTCAAGGAATCATCAAGCATTCTGTTCATGTAATTTATACAATTTAATTTCTTTCCTAAAACTATTTAAGCTAATATGTTTAAACTTATAGGGCATTATATATTTTACAAACTTGGTATGAAAATGACCGTTGGTAAAGTGAAATAATGGAAAGAATTGCTAGACTTCTATTCTTCTGATACCAAACAGCCCGATTTACTTCCTTTCTACCTAAAGAGATTTACCAATAGCTCTGAATATTACTGAAAAATTTGAATTTACACATATTTCAGAAAGTCCTCTAGTGATATTATTGAAAACCCCAGACCAAATATTTATTTCACACATTGTTGGCCGGTGATAAGTTAACTCGTCTTTTCGTACCAAAAAGTTGTTGACGTTGTTGACCGTTGAACTTGTTAATGTATGAAACCAATTCCGAAGCGATCTATTCCATGGCACGGTTCGGTTCGTGATTCATGTCTCTATACCAAAGGATAAAGATGCGTATCGAAAGGTACTAATAGATAAGTTTAAGAAACTTCAAAGAGAGTAAATGATTTTTATACGGAAAAGATCGATATTTCTCTTCATATGTAAAGAACACATTGGTGCGCATCAACTATTCATGATGCATATATGATACCAAACGGAAAAGAAATTCTACGGAAGGCATAGTAAAACATTCGTGCATAATATAATTCAATAAACACACGAAAGGAATCGATCGTGCAGGTCAGTATTTAGTAAATAGTAGTATCTTTCGAAAAAGCATAAAATTGTATTAACAACAGTGTTAATACATATTTTGATTAATGCATTCAAAAAACAAATTTTTACTAGAAGTAGATAGATAATTGATTTCTGTAAATTCAAATTACTGCAGCACACTACCTTCTTCTCATACTTCTATACTTCTCAAGAGGCTCCTTACAGAGATTCACCTTTTAGACTTTCAAAAAAGGTGATGGATCACGTTTTACAAAAATTAGTCATTAATGTTGATTGATGAGGTACGTGAAGATGATGCAATATAAAAAAAAAACTTGTAATCACATTCTCCACAGTTTCTTTTTATTTTGCTAAATGTACATTTCGCACATCTATTGAAAATGTTTACATCGTACCTTTAACAAAATAAAAATAAACTGTGGATAAAGTGATTACAAGTTAGAAGGTGATTGCCATATAGATTATAAAACAAAAATTTTAAAAATTATATAAGATAATATGTCTAAAGTTTAATTTCAATCTAATTAGTATTAATACAATTTATTGCAGTTTATTAACAATGTTTTATTTTACTTTCATATTACAAAATGATAGCCGGCGACCTGACGTAGTTTCTGCATAATATTGTCGGTTAACAAAGAGGAGTTAAGGAGATTCTGGTAGATAATGTTAACCTTGGATGTTCTATAAGTAGGATGTAATACTTTGTACATTGAATTCAATGTTTAAAGTAAATGTTTCGTAAGAAAATGTTGGTTTCATCTTTCTTGAATTTCTTTGAAAAATATTGAGTCAGTTCCGACAAATAGATGTCTTTACTTATATTTTTAACTAACTACTTAATAGTAGACATTTTAATTTTCATTAAAAATAAATAAGTTAATTGATTCAGTAGTCGTTGTAAGCAGTGGTCGAAAGATGGAAAGCAAACCGAGGAATATCGCTTTGTTTTACACTTTTACTTCAGAAAAGGAAAAAACGCAAGCCCATAAAAAATATGTGCTGTGAACGGTCAAGATTGTTTAATAGAACGCCACCGCCAGAATTGATTTGCTAAAGCATTTGCACATATGTTAGTAAACTCAATATTTGTGTGCCACATGGACTGAAAGAAATTAATTTAACAAAGTGCATAAACGCCTACGACAGGTTCTTGAAAAACAATGAAAATTTCTCAAACGAATTGTTCTTGGTGATGAGAAATGGATAGTTTACGACATTGTCTTATGAAAACGATCATGTCGCAAACCCGGTGAATGAGCAATCAAAAGAAGGTTACGCTCTTAATTTGGTGGGATTACAAAGGTGGCGTGTATTTGTAGCTGCTACCCCAGAACCCAATCATCAATACGGCTATGTACTGTCGCTAATTGAATAAATTGAATCAAGCCATCGACCAAAAGCAGAATTGGCAAATCCAAAGTGTGTTGTGTTCCACCACAAAAGTTACTAGTCAGAAGTTGCTATAGCTTGAATTAGATTTGATGGACCATCTATCATACTCACCAAACCTTTCATCGTCCGAATACTATTTGTTTAAGTCTTTGTAAAACTCTTTAAATGGTAATCAATTCAATTCAGACAATGGTGTCAAACAGCACTGGCTGACTTTAGACTCAACGAATTATACGCCTACTTTCTTCATTAGATGGTATATTTTTTTGGTGTTGTACCTTAAAGGGATAGTAGTTACTTTTTAAGCTATATAAATTATTATTGGTTAGAGCCACTAGTGAAGAGATTTTTTACCTGGACCACTGCGTTGCGAGACCTTGATTGAGATAACTGAGCAATACCAATTTTAAAATAAAGATTACCACTGAGATGCCTCAACAGAACTGAATTTAGTTACTAATGTCTTGACTAGATTTGCTAGATTAACAATCATAACTATTGAAATAAATGTCTTATGTGGTAATTATAAATTATAATATATTACATTAATTTTATTCTAAAATATCCCTATAAGAGATATAAATAAAGAAAAGCTTTCTACAAAAAAGGTTTCAATATACAAAGATTTTTTTTTATGTGTTATGTGACTTTTAATGCTAGGCAAACAAAATAGATGCAACAGTACTAGGCAGATATGAAGGTGCTAGAAGAAATAGGAATGGTAAATAAAATATAGAAAATATAAACCAACGTTCAAATAAAATTTAGCCATAAAACTTAATAGGTGTATATTTAGACTTTAAATAATTCTTTTCTTTCAATTAATTATTTCAATGCAAATAAAAAAAACTACTGACTATCAAAAATGTAATACATATATTTCCTACACGATTATATGACTACTTATTACAAACCTATATTTTACTTTTTAGTCTCATATAAATCAATTGAGTTATATAAAACAGGAAAGTATTATTAAAGAAATTAAAATAATGAAAATAATTGCTAGACTTCTATTCTTCTGATACCAAACAGACCGATTTACTTCCTTTCTACCTAAAGAGATTTACCAATAGCTCTGAATATTACTGAAAAATTTGAATTTACACATATTTCAGAAAGACCTCTAGTAATATTATTTAAAACCCCAGACCAAATATTTATTTCACACATTGTTGGCCGGTAATTAGTTAACTCGTCTTTTCGTACCCAAACGTTGTTGACGTTGACCGTTGAACTTGTTAATGTATGAAACCAATTCCGAAGCGATCTATTCCGTGGCACGGTTCGGTTCGTGATTCATGTCTCTATACTAAAGGATAAAGATGCGTATCCAAAGGGACTAATAGATAAGTCCAAGAAACTTCAAAGAGAGTAAATGATTTTTATACAGAAAAGATCGATATTTCTCTTCATATGTAAAGAACACATTGGTGCGCATCAACTATTCATGATGCATCTATGATACCAAGCGGAAAAGAATTTCTACGGAAGACATAGCAAAACATTCGTGCATAATACAATACAATAAACACATGAAAGGAATCGATCGTGCAGGCCAGTATTTAATAAATAGTAGTATCTTTCAAAAAAGCATAAAATTGTATTAAAAACAGTATTAATAAATTGAATTTTGTTAAAACCCTTTAAAGACAACAACAATAAATTTTTACTAGTAGTAGATAGATAATATCTGTAAATTCAAATTACTGTAGCACACAAAACAAATCCAACTAGGAGGTGATTAATGTTGATTGATGAGTTACGTGAAAATGATGCAATATAAAATAACTTATAATCACTTTCTCCAGAGTTTATTGAAAATTTTGCATCGTAAACGACAAGTACATTTAGCAGAATAAAAATAAACTGTGAAGAAAGTGATTACAAGTTAGAAGGTGATTGCCATACAGATTATGAAACAAAAATTTTAAACGTTATATATGTCTAAAGTTTAATTACTTTAAAGTAAATGTGTTAATACTAATTGAATTAAGATGGATAATTCAATTAGTATTAACACATTTACTGCAGTTTATATAGAATGTTTTATTTTACTTCCATGCTACAAAATGATAGCCAGTACATGACGTAATTTCTGGGTAATATTGCCGGTTAAAAAAGAGTTAAGGAGACTCTAGTAAATAATGTTATCATTGGATGTTCTTAAAATAGGATCTAATATTTCGTACATTGAACTCAAAGTTTAAAGTAAATGTTTCATAGGAAAATGTTGGTTTGATCTTTCTCGAATTTCTTTCCAAAATATTGGGCTGAGTCTAAGTCATTAGATAGATGTCTACACCTGTATTTTTAACCAACTATTTGATAGGAGACACTTCAATTCTCACTTTTAAAAACTAAGTGAATCTATTCAGTACTAGTCGTCAAGAAGTGGCCGAAAGATATGTTTTACTGTTTTACTTCAGAAAAGGGAAAACGCAACGTAAGCTCAAAAAAGTTGTGTGCTGTGTACAGTAAAGATTGCTTAATAGAAAGCCACTAGCAGAATTGGTTTGCGAAATTCCGTTCCGGTCATTTGAATGTCAAAGATGCGATACCTTAGGAAGGTCAGTTGAAGATGATATAATAAATGCGCTAAATGAAGACAACCGCAGTTACAAAACTCGATAGTTCGCAGAAATATTTAAACATTTCTCAAAAGACCATCTAGAGACATTTGCACAAGCTAGTGTTAGTAAACTAAATATTTATTTAATAAAGTGCATAAGCGCCTGTGATAAGCTTTTGAAAAACAATGATAATGATCCATTTCTTAAACTATACGTTTAAGAAAGAACTGGCGATGGAAATCGTGTGAAAACCATCATGGAGCAAAGCGGGATGAACAAGTCGCAACCACTTCGAAAACAAATATCCACCAAAAGAAGATTTTCTCCCATAGAACCAAACCACAGTACACAGTCATACTACTGTCACCAATTGGACAAACTGAATGAACCTATCAACGAAAAGCACCCAGAATTGACAAATCGTAAGGGTGTTCCACAAAGACAACGTGAGACCACACACAAGTTTAGAGACCTTTCAAATGTTGCTGGAGCCTGGATGGAATTTAATAGACCATCCACCATACTCATTAAACCTTGCGCGGTCCGACTATTATTTGTTTCCATATTTGCAACTCTTTGAATGGTAAACAATCCAATTCAGACAATGGTGTCAAAGTCAATGCCACAAGTTCAAACTTGGCATTATGATGTTATCCAAAAGATAGCAAAAGGGAATCGAAAAAATGGTCAATACATAACTGAATAAAATTCTTTCTGTCTATGAAAAAATCGCCTTTGTTTGTTATAGTAAAAACCGAAATGACGTAAGACATAATCTAATATACGCCGGCTTTCTTCATCAGATCGTATAATTTTTTACTGGGGTTGTACCTTAGTTACCGTAGTTATTTCTCAAATTATATAAATACCGATATTTGATTCCTTTTGCACTAATAAATTCCTATTGGTTATTTCTGTCAAGTGTAAATATTATAATGTAGTTAGTTCGGGTTAGCAGTGCGATGGGTACCGTTACCATTCACCATCGGGATACAAGTAATGGTACTTTAGAGCGACTTTAAAATAAAAAGCTCATTTACACACACACAAATTAACAAATGACACACAGCGTAAGGACCACATGGTCGATAGCCACAACACTACTCCTACTACTACTACTATTATTATAATTAGAGCAAAGGCCTGTAAAGGAGAAAACGGGTTTACTTATCAGTGAAGGGATTTTGCTTAGTTTTTTAACTGGAGCACTTAGTTTCGAAATCTTGATTCCGCTAACTGAGATATACATTTCTTGAAATAAAAAATATCACTGAGATGCCTCTAAGATATGGGGAATAAATACACAATTGAAAGTAATTACTTATACCTTTACTAGATGCAGTTGTAGTTTTATACATAAGAAGATAAAGGCTGTCCTTCTAAATATAACTAACCCTCCATAAACTGTTGCTCAAAAAAATATATGTGTCAAATTGTATAGATTAACAATTTTACATACCTACTGATATAAATGTCCTATATGGTAATTATTTAGTTACATATACATTTTTTAATTAAACATTGGAATAATTTTATCTTAAAATCCCTACACGAGATATAAAGAAATCTTTCTTTAAAAGAAGCATAAGTATGAGAAAAAAATACATTTATCAGGTGAATTTTAATATGACGGTGGGCAAAGATATATACTATTCAGACATAGAGGTGCTAGAAGGAGTAGGAATGATGACAAACTTTCAGAAGTTTAAATAACATCATAAATTATTTCTATAAACATAAAAATATATTAATTCTTTACATATTATTTCTTAACCTTTTACAAGAGATAAGTGAGAAAATTATACTTTTGTGTAAATCAGAAGCTAAAACTAAAACGCTCTTACAAAAACTTTTGTTGAACAACTCTAGTTTTTCTGCGAACATAATAATTATTAAAATTGAGGGTCATTAAAAAAATGTTTATATTCACATACACTCTTTAAACTTTACCAGTAAACCTGTAGTACTTCTATTATGTGGTGTGCATTAGTTTAAAGATGGCAGTTGATGCAATACTCAACACCCTCAGGAAACAACTTCTTGCATGTTCTTCGCACATGCCGATCAAAACATACAAACAGTTGCTTAGATGTATCTTTACAGATCGATCCAAAGTTATTGTTTCACGCTGTTTCAGCAATATCAGCAATAACATACATGGCAACCCTAGTAAAGTGCTTTTCAAATTTTGTAAATTTATTTGTAAGCTTCTCTAAATTATGTGCACAATCTGAAATTAGCCGTAACTGTTCGGCATCTTTGTTTAAATCAGCACTCCCTTGAATAGAAATGCTTTTCACTAAATTCCTCTACCGTTGCAAGTAGGAAGATATCCTATCACTAGTGATATGTTTCAATAAAAGCTCCATTATCAGTGTACAATCCATGTATGTTGTAAAGTCATTACTATGCATATTTAAGTGAGAGATGGTGTAAAAGAAAACATCCATCATAGCTGGAGTAAACAATATATGTGTGCTGCTTATGAGGTTTAGTGGAAATTTAACCACACCATCGGCAACATTATCATTAATAATCTGTTTGAAAGAATAGCACAGTTGCAATAAATGTTTGTTACAAAATGCACAAGGTAAAAACCGAACAGATAAGAAAAATCTATAATAGACTTTGTGTTAGTGGAGAAATGAAAGAGGTAATTGGTGTTAGACATAACAGTTAAAATAGGAAGAGAAATATGCAGTGTTCATTAGCTAGTAATAGGAAAAATAAAAAGAACAACATCATAATTTGTAAGCTAAATATTCTTGGAGCTGCTGAAAAAATACAAATATATGTTGAATCAAGCATTGATAAAAGTCATGATTTATTCATTCATGATAAGATGTGGCAAGCATTAAATCAAACAACAAGAAAACTTGCAGGATAAGTTTTTGGAACTAACAAATAAACAGAAGTCACATGAGTAACAGCATGGTGAAATGAATGAAAATATAAATAAAAAAAGGTGCAAGGATAAAATTTAAAGAATAAAACCAACTATAGCTATGAATTATAAAAGACAGAGAACAAAGGTGGAAAGAAGGAGAAATAGATAAAATTTGAAGAAAAAAAACTGGAAAAGGATAGCAAAAGTGATCAGGAACTATTCTACAAAGTAGGAAACATTGAGAAAAAAGATTAGAAAAGAATAATAGAGAGATGAAAAGGATACTTTTTTATGTGAGGCAATAAAAAAATATACAATGAGAAACAGGCAAAGAGGAACAAGAAGAGTTTTCAAGTGATAAAAAATCGAAAACAATTCTGTTGGCCAAATTATATACAGTTTTTTTTTTAAATATGGAAATCCCTGTTTGAATATTTTTTAAGAATTCTTAATGTCAACAAAATCTACATTCATCAGCCGTCCATCATTATTTACTTTCCTTAAGGAAATAAATTAGTTTTTAGTAAAGCATTAAAAAAAGCATAATTCTGCAGTGAGTCAGATTTAATGTATCATAATATTTATTTATTCATTTATTAGGCATAAAGAAATTATTTTTTATATACTCTAAAAGTTTATAAAGGACTTATGATAAAGTCGTTAAATGAAGACAAAATACATCTAATTGCTATTAAAAGTACAGAAAAGGTTAATTTAAATATAATTTCTTCCAAATATGGTTAAAGAAAGACTGTGACAAGACACGAATGTTAAAACTTGACGAGAAGTGACTTACTATAGTTCTCAACAATTCACCAGTAAGAAAATGTTGATATTTTTTGCCTACTGCTAATAAATAATACGAGTTACATAAAATTTATATAACAAGTAATTGTAAAGAATCCAAAATTGTTAAGAATAGCCTTTTTGCGTAAACCTCATAGTTTTCGACAAAAATGTAAGGAAAATACTATGATGACCTTATAAAACCCTCGAATATGTTTTACTGATTGGAAGGTGGGATAGAGGCAACCCACCCACCCTAAATATACATGATAACTTTAATTGCTAATCGTTGATGATTTTGCGGCTAAAAACAATTAAACTCTTTATGTAATAAAAAACAAATCAAAATCAAAATTAAAGTTTAAATATAAATGATTTAGCTAATCTTATCTAATTTAGATTTAGAGTCTGCCCACCCATCATGCTACAATTTTTTACAAATTTACTTACTCAAAAATGTTTCCTTTCTAATTTCTTTTTTATTCAAAAAGTTTTATAATTAATTTAATTGGATACAGCGCGACGATAAGATTTTAAAGTTTATATGTATATGTAGGGTGGGTGGGTGAACTTTATCCCACCCTCCAATCAGTAAAATATCATCAAAAATTATTTGAAAAAATTGTTTGAATAAATCTATACCTTTTCTCGATATTTTTCTAAATTTGAAAAATATTACATAACTTTTCAAACAAAAGTTAAAGATAATGAGAAATTGAACAAGTTTTATTAAACATGTTTTTCATAAAGTTCTTAATTTACGAGAAAAAAATTAAAAATTAATAATTTTGACAATTTTTGCCTATTGCTAATAAACTAAAGAAGTTAAATGAAATTTACAAAACAAGTAATTGTAATTTGTTGTCGTGAAAAGTATAAGGAAAGTATTATGATGGAATCACCATTTTTTTAAATTTCATTCAATTTTACTATTTTTTTTCTATGATGTATATTTTCTTCTAATTTAATTTATTAAAATGAAATTATATTATATTACTGAATTAATGAAATATTATTTTTATATACAATTATAAATTGGCGATACTGAAAGAATAGAAAATTCCTGTAAAAATATTTTCATGTATTTTCTGGAGAACGTAAATTTTGCAATTATTTCTACACCTATGTTTTTACACATGAAATATTGGTTGAAATAAAATTATCGATGAATATATAAATAATATACAGTAAATTATTTCTGTATACGAATGTATGAAATAACGACAAAAGTTATTTCCAAGAAAATAATATTTATTATGTAAATATTTTTATAAATGAATTATGTAAAGAAATAATTTTCATTTACGTCAAAAAATACAATATTTGAGTAATGCGAGGAACGAAAAGATTCAAGATAACGTTGTATTCGCAAACTATTAGCTAACCATCTTTAACTCTATTAAAATTTACGGTTTACGCGAAGCAATATTTAATGTTTCAATATTTTTCAGTCAGTAAAACATGCAATAAATAAACCACTTGCGTCTAAAGTTATTTAATGGCCTGAACAGGCCCATAAAAGCACATATGATGGTTATTAAACAAGATATTCAGAAGGACAATTTGGAGAATGAATATATGGTGTTAATAGTTCAGAAAGAGAACATTTTTATAAATAAGTTACGTATTGAAAGGAATATACAGGCACCCCCATCAAGTCAACGAGTAAATGAGTTATGTGATAATTATGAAAAGAAAGAAATTTGTAAGCATCTTCATAAATAAAGATTAATATTTTATTAATTAAGTTGTAGACTACCATATTTACTATTAATTAACCACTAATTAATATAAAAATGTTTCACCACGGGTTAAGTGAGATTTTAATTAATCATGAATTTACAATGTTTTATACACTGATAATTTGAAATCAAGTACACATACAGTTTGAGAATGACTGGTTCATTAAAACTTTAATCACTTTATAAATAATACGATTAACGACTAATCAGTTTGATTCCATTTATCAAAACACACAAGGTTAACGCATTAGCTGTGAATTTAATTTCCTTAATCCGTATCATTCTTATCATTCTGTTATCCGTGTCTTCACGCCTTAGTGTATATTATATATAAAATGATTAAATACATAATATATCATTTACATTATCAATTCATACATATTCTGATAAAGTGACGTTTATGAATCGTCGGAATTCGCAAATAAATTTTTGCCTTATCTCCGAGTGTCTAACCTTCGGTGAGTTGATAGCGAAACGGCGAGTTGTTAAAAAATTCCTGACATTAAACGTTCTACGTTTGATTCGAAAATTTACTGGTGATTGTGATGGGCGTGTTAATTTCGTTCGAGACGTCTCGTGATTTTCATAAAGGTCTATTCAATTGTGAATTTATAGGTTACAATACAACAATAAAACAAGTATCAATCTAGTTTTAAAAGAATTAAATTATTAAAATACTAAACTATTTTTAAATAATAAAAATCAATTAATAACAATATATATTTTTTTAATGATAGAAGATATTTTAAAAATAATTTTAAATATTAGTAGTACTTTTATCTTCGTTTAAACTAAACATACTACTAATATCTAACATTATTTTTAATTTTTCTTCAAGTTCAAGAAATGTTTTACCATGGATTAAGTGAGGAAATAATTAATTATATAGTATTTTTTATAATATAGCTTTGTGTAATTATTTAAAAGTATCAAGGTTATTATTAAACTAGCAGTTAACTAAACAATAATAAAATATTGAGTATTATTAGCATTCTGGATAACAAAAATAAAATTAATAAACCAAGTCACGACATAAATAAACAGCGTGATATATTTGTTTCGTAACAATAGTTTCAACCTTTACAAGGCTACTACAACACGAACTGCTTATTTAAATATAGTGTATCAGGAAAAGTTCCTACAATTTATATTGTGTGAACATGCTGGTTTTATTTTAAATAAGTTTTAGTATTGTAAATTCAGTAAGGAGATTTATTAATATACTCAATTTTTGACCACTTCTCAAATTTTAAAACTATCAAATGAAATGATTGAAGTCCTGGAAATAAATTGTTGGAAAATGTTAAAATTCTTGAAAGAAAATCTAATAATGTTTTAAAAATTTCTCTATGCGACGAAGAAAATCTCGAATTTTGGGAGATATTGCTGAAGAATTCTAGATATCTGGTAGGGAATGGAAATTACTGAATTTATTGGAGTCCTATAAAGTGCCCCAAAAAATATATAAATTGTTTTGAAAAAATCAAATCAAATAAAACAAGAATTGCCTGAAATTTCTGCTGAGTTAAAGATTCGTCTCATGTAAGTTTTGAACGATGCACACAGAGAACACCGGAATTAAATCCAGAATTGAAAATGCTCGAAGTTCATTAAATGTATGGTTCTCTACGGAATGGAAGGCTCGACGGTTAACCCTCAACCCTCTTGCAATTTGTAAGAGAAATTTCTAAAGAATTCTAGAAATCTGGAAGGGAATAAAACTTACTAAAATATACTAGAAATCTTAAAGGCCCCAAAAAAAAAATTATATTCATCTTCTTGTCATATGTTTCGAACAGCGACAATGAAAATAATCGCAAACTATGCCAAGAAAATGAATAAATTAATCATAGAAGGCAAGAATGAAGGAAAACACGAAATTTGAAGAAAAATAGTGGCTTAGGAACATAAAAAAATGGACTGGACTGAATACCATTCGTAGTTTGGTTCATACAATAAAAAGTCGTGAAGAAGTGGATATTTTGTCGCAAATATCCATTAATAGATAAATGCATCAAAAGAAGAAGTTTTCATTTTAACTAAAATACGCTGAAAAATTTTAGAAATCTGTACAAAAATGCTGTAAACTTTTAAAACTTTCGAAGGTGTTTAATCAGATTGTAATCCTGAAGATAAATTACTGAAAAATATTACATGTTAAAGAAATTTAATAACATGTTGCAAACCATGTTGGAAATGTTAGAAAGTATTTAGAAAATTTAAAAAAAAATGGCTGAAAAATTATCCAACCTTTGAAGACTGCTAGAGATTTTTAGAAATCTTGAAAGGGAATTTCCGGAAAATACTAGCAACCTTAAGAGAAGTAACAAAACGAAGCAAGAAGGACTATAATTGCTAAAAAAATCTAGAATCTTGGAAGAGAATTCCCGTAATTTAGAAAAGTAATTATTGGAAATATTTTATAAAAAGGAACATAAATTGCTGAGATATTCCGATAGGGTACAAGAAGAAATCGTGTAAAATTCTCGATAAATGCGCAAAAAAAATTTGGAAAGATATTGCTGATTTCTTCCTTGAGGAACATTATAAGAATCAATTTTTTGAAATAGATTAAATATATCTCTTACATCAAAATTACAAGTACATATTTTTATCTATATATTTGTAATACATTTATTTATTGTTAGAGAAACAAAATATTAGATACAAATACAATGCCAAAAATTAAATAACGCTAATTATACACTAAAATAGCGGTACTCAAAATTTAAACTGTTGAATAGCAAAATGAACATTCACATAATTTGAATATGGGTCATAAGGAATTTCCATATTAAATAAAAATATACTCACTATTGTTGTTTTGAGTTTACGTGAAGTGTTTTATAAATAAAAATAGCGAAATGTACATCTAACACTTAATAAACAAGGGAAGTAAGTAATATACCCCTACTTCATTAGTTTAAGAATATGTGCTTGCGAGAAATGTCATTTATTTTGTTTCGTTTTCATTTTATCTAATATTTGGCATAAATTAGTATAGAAGCCACAAAACGGTAGTTAAAGGAAAGATTATAGCCTACAAGTCCTCGATTAAATAACATAATTTTTCTTATCTGCCATATGTAGTACTTCTCATCTTCAAAATCACACAAATTTTTAGTTAGTTTCTTCAACGTTTGCTTTAAATTTTTACATAAAATATGTTGATAGTAGTAGTAGTAGTAGTTGTTTGATAGATAAGGCATTGAGGTGTTGAAAATATATATTCATTTGTATATTAAAGTTGTACATAACTCAGATTTTCAAAAATGTGTGTTTATTTTCACAACAATTGTTTCGCAAATGGAGGGGTAAATATTTTAAATAGTGGGAAGTTTGACAGTTCGCTTTGTTCGTTGAGCAGGAGATCCGATTTTTCGAAACTGTTGATTTCTAGGTTTACGAGTAGATGTAAGTTTTTCCCTTTCTTCTCTGTGTGGAGAATCTGGAAATCCTGGTTGAAGGTGTGGTTTTCGGATAGCAGGTGATTTGCATATGTTAATGTGTTCTTTTTCTTTTCCCATGCACTTTTGTGTTCTGAAATCCTTGAAACAATTGTAGTGAAAATAAACACACATTTTTGAAAATCTAAGTTATTTACAACTTTAATATACAAAAAAATATAGTAGTAGTGTTTGCCTATCAACTACGTGGTCCTTCCGCGTTTGTGATTTGTGTAGTTTTGTGTGTATGTAACTGAGACAATGACATACATTATAAATGTGGAAGAAAAACTGGGAGTTCTGTAAGCTAGGCTAAGCAAAGTGAAAGCATTTTCGTTAGCATATGCTGCTTACATGAGTAAAGTAAAGAAATCAAAGAAAACTTTAGATGCCTGGAAAAGATGACTTCTAAAACTCAAAAGGGCTACAAGTCTATGTAGACAAAATACACATAAAAAAAGTTGAGAAAGACTGAAGCAGGGAGATACAACTATATCTAACACTAAAAATGATTATACTGAATTTTCAATTCAGTGTAAGTATTCTCTTCTTCAATGAATATATTTAGGATATTTTTTAACGAAAATCAAAGAATGCGAACAAATTTTTAATCTTGGTCCAAAATCAAATAATAAAGATCAGTAGATTAAGTATGAAAAGTAAGTAAACAGAACTTCGGTAGTATAAAACTAAACGAATGCTATTATAAGTTAGATACTCCTTTCTTCACAGTATAAAGTAAATAAATGAATGCTAGTTTAGTAAGTGCATTGTGCAGAAATAAGGAGATGAAAAGCACACATTGATGTTATGTAAGCAAAATGTTAGATTAGATATTAAGTTCTGATAAATAAACTCTATGCTTTAGGAAGTTCAAAAGGTTAAACTAGAAATGATCGAACGAAACAGATGTGTTCGACATATGTAAATAATGAGAGAATGTTATTTTATATGTTAAATTTATATCGTTGATTCCTTATAATGATAATACTTAAAACTTAGTCTATATAACTGGATTTATTTTTTGCTGCTAACTAGTTTCGACAAGACACTTGTCATTTTCAAAACATAAGTGATTAAACAAATATAAAAAACATAGCTATCTATAATATTACAACAATTTGTAGTTTGTTAAAATTAGTATTATTTATCTATTTATTTATCCAACATACTACAAATTGCTGTAATATTATAGATAGTTAGGTTTTGTGTAATGACTTATGTTTTGAAAATGATAAGTGTCTTGTCGAAGTTAGTTAGCAGCATAAAATAAATCCAGTTATACAGACAAAGTTTTAAGTATTATTATTATGTTATATTTATCTTTATCATATATGCTTTATAAAAAATATGAGTATGACACATAAAAGTACATACATATAAAAAATACAAATTCATTTGCATCAAATGTTGTTCTAAATTGGGAGAAGTAAAACATGTTTCGGTCCTTACAGATCATTATCAAAGTTAAAAGTTAACAAGATTTTTACTTCTCCCAATTTGAAAATTTGGTTCCATGAAGAGAGTAGCAGAACAGGTATCGATTATAAATATTCTTCCATTCAAACCCATCCTCTCATCCACTGTTCCAAATGATTAAGCATTGGATACTTATTTTCTTTAGCATTTAGACGCTTTTTCCCCTTAATTTCCGGATGCGTTTAATAAACTTTTCAAACTTTTGATTCAAAATGAATGAAATGTATATAAATGTTTTTTAAAATTTTATAATATAAGAGAAAAGTAATTCATCAAAAGATATGAGAGTGAAGAGAAATTTATAATAAATCAAATTATTTGGTATTGAAGAAGCAGCAAATAAGAACAAATGAAAGAAAATTTAGCAGCACATAATAGAAAGACACAGAAATAAGCAAATAAAGAAAAAAACGGAATGTTAGTTGAAGTATAGGTATAATTAGAATTATTCTGAAGATATTGGGGAAGAATGGTAAATTATTTGTTCACTGCACTCTTGGTGAAACAAAATTATTAGAATAAGAACACGTGTTATGTTTCATATTATTATATTAATTTTCTTGGTATGTTTCGATCAGCTACGATCAGATTCTTTCAAAATGATTGAAACATATATCAGGAAAATAAATATAATAATATACAACATAACAAGTGTTCCAATTTATTTATTTATTTAACTGAAACCATTTGAATTTAAAATGACCTTGTAATATTAGGAGGATCCGATAGAGATAGAGAACCAATAATGCTTAACATTAAATTAAGTTAGTTAAATAATATATTGATTAATGGTTGAGGCGTTAACTTCGTGATATATCTTAGAAATTTAAACAAAAAGTTTACTTTGTTTATATCATACTTCATTTAAGTATAATATCAACAATGTAAATGTTTATGTTTAAATTAAATAATACAAGTTCTTGTTATATTCTTATTCGATACCTTTGAATTAACAGTGTTTAATCCATTATCATATTTACATTTCTCAGGAGTTCTATTTTAAAATTTTCAAAACTTTGAATGATAAGCTGTTTTAAGAATTAAAATCTTAATCGTGTGATGTCTATATTGCCTTACTGTTTATCTAGAGAGATAAAACTCCAAATTAAATCTCCCTTTGCCCGTCTTCAACTGAGCTACTGTCTATCTAGAGAGTTAAAACTCTAAATTATAACTTCCTGTTCCCATCTCCAACTGCACTACGCTGATGAGATCCAAAATAGATCGATGGAAACCTGTCTGTGGTTGTTACTGACAGTGGTTTCTTCAGATAGATTTTATTATAAAAATTGTTTTTAGTAATTAAGATGTAAAGTTATAAATAGTAACATTAAAAAGTTAAAGGATTGGTTAAAATAAATTAACAACTAATCCAAAGACTTCTACTTTGTCCCAATATTAAATCGCCTTGAATATTTTTATTCTGTGTTCATTATGAATTACCACGTAGTAATATGGGATTCCTTTTCCCATATAATCGAGAAAAATTGATTAAGAATTATTTAATGAGGCACGGAAGAAATTGTAAAGAATTTACAAGAATAAATTTAAATGCATAATGAAGTTTCACCAACAGTCTCATCAATTCAATATTATTTATTGAGGCACGGAAGAAATTGGAAAGAATTTAAATCATTCAATGAATTTAAGTTAATAAAACTGATGTTTTATAAATTTAACTGCATAATGAAGTTTTATGGGGGAAGAAATTGGAAAGGAAATAAATCATCCAATGAATTTAAATTAATAAAACACGGATGATTTTTTTTAAATTTAAATGCATAATGGAGTTTCACCAAATAACAACCTCGTCAATTCAATATCATCAAATTGATTAATAATTATTTATTAAGCTATGGATGAAATTGGAAAGAATTTAAATCATCGAATAAATTTAAATTAATAAAACACAGATGTATTTTTAAATTTAAATCCATAATGGAGTTTCACCAAGTAACAGCCTTATCAATTCTATGATATAACATCCAATGAAGATTGGATGTTAACAAAATTATTTCCAAAATAATTGTGATATTTATCACTTATAAATTTAAAGAAAACCAAAAATTATAGAAGAAGAATTGAAAAAAGAGTCGATATACATATAGCAACTTCTACTATAGTGCTCCTCTCTAGAATGAATAATTCTGTTCTCTATAATGATATTTTTAATGCATGGTACAAAATATTGCAAATAATTTTTGTATGGTAGAGTAAGAAGAAAATATGCCGATCAAGCAATTAAATAAGGTTGTGGGGTTGTAGGGTAAAAGATTAGAGAAGTTAAAAAAAGGATTTTGCTTCTTTGGTAAGGAGATTTATCAAGTGCATGCATTGGTCTTAAAGACCAAAGAATTACGTTGTTGGGAAAATCTTTGTGTTGGCAGTCTGATTCAATGCTTTTCAGACTTATTTACCAACAAACCTTTCAGTATCAGCATCTAAAATATATTAATTAGAAGGTTAATTAAATACTTTTGTTTTGTTTGTGACGGAAAACCAATTGTTTAATTAACCTTCTAATTAATATAAAAATGTATCACCATGGGTTAAGTGAGAATTTAATTCATCGTTTAAAATATATAATGAGTATACGACTTGTGTGCGAAAAATATGATTGTCCTCTATTAAAAAACGAATCAAATAACAATAGAATTGATGATTTAATTGATTAAATACTTGCATAACAGCTGCATATGTAAATCTAAAATTTCAATACAAATATATATTCATCGATCATTTCTTTAAAAAAAAAATACAGGGTTTTTATATTTTTTTTTAGCCTTTTGATATATAACGGGTGTCCAACAATTATTGCAGTCCTGGGTGGCGTTGGAATCAAATGCGTACGTCGATTCTTACATGTGCCAAATAAATTGAACTGACATTTTAATTGTCAAACATAATTTAAATGTGAATTTAAAGTGTTGTTAACATTAATAAATAATTAGAATATGTTTACTCAAAAACAGATGTATGTTTGACAATTAAAATGTCAGTTCAATTTATTTGGCACATGTAAGAATCGACCTACGTATTTGATTCCAACGCCACCCGGGACTGCAATAATTGTTGGACACCCGTTATTTCCGACAAGTGATAAGTAAAACTGATTACTGATTTATAAGATGAAACCTAACGGAATAGCCTATTTTAAATTAAAGAATAAATTATGTATTAATGTTTTACTTCAGATCCAGTAATTGAAATACCATTTTTTAATTTAGTAATTGTCTATATAAAAGGCTTTATTGAATAATCAATCAGCATAAATTAATTGGATCAATACAGATTAAACTATCAAACACATAAGTACTAATTTTCGATTAATTTGCAGGTTATAAGTGCTTTTCATTAATAAATGTTAGTAGTTGGCCACTTAGTATTTATCAAATAATTTAAATATCAACAGTAAACTACTTATTAGTGTAACTTAAGTTTAGGTGACTAATTTAATTTAAAAACAGTTTTTCATAAGACTCAATAGTTTTGAATAATTTTTGGATTAAATGAGTTATTTAAAGGTGATAACTTCATTAAAACACTTAGATCCAAAGTTACCATTATTAGTATCAGTATCAGTATCAAACCATTGATAATGGTCGCTTTGTGTCCGAAATGTAAAGCTAGTTACAAATAAAATAGAGAAGAAAGTATTTTAATCAAGTTTTGAATAACTTTAAAACAATGGGGAAAATTTTTTTTTTTTTATAAATTTCATACTTTTTTGATAATTAAAACAAATGTATAGTTAGATAAATATATTTAAATATAATAAATTTACTTTATGATAATATTTATAACGTTCATTTCTCCAAGATTAATATAATTTGTTTGGCGGATTCAAATTAATTAACATAACATATACGTAAATATGTATATTAACAAATATATACTTCATACCTTATTATCTCTTAAATTAACCAAATTATCTAATACATAAGAAAGAATGTGCGTCATAAAGGAAAACAAAATATAATTGATAATATATAATTACACTAGTTAAAATAATCAGTTCTTTTTCACATAACCATTTAAATAAATTCGATTTGAATTGTAATCGTTTTGCATTTTGTTCTATTTTTAAATAATAGTCAGGTAATTTGTTATAAAATAAAATAGAATTATATTCTAAACATTTTTCTGAAACTGTTAATCTGTGCCTCGACATATTATAATAACATACATAAAATAAAGACGCAAAACGCAAAAAATTAAATTACACATTAAAAAAAAAAGATATATTTTTTTATATATCATTAAGAAGCAACCGTTTGTTGAAACATATATAATTATTAGATAATAAATATTAAAAGAAAATAATTATTCATTAAATAATTTTTCTACAAACAATAAAATATAAGAATTTCTTCTTAAAGGACGCATTTTAAAAGAACTTAATCATTTATAATTGATTAATTTATAGGTTTTTTTTCCATTAGAATGACTAAATACAAGAATAACCTTTCTGTATGGTAAGATTGTAAAGTTATTTGAATCAATAAGACGAATTATTGTTTAATTTTAATACACTTTTTTTCAATTAAAAAAATATATGATATATGAAAACATCTTCAAACTGTGGAAGGTCGTAGAAATATGTAAAAAAAACTCACTTTTTAAACGTGACCTCGTACTGTTTGATTTCCTTCCTGGTGAATTCGTGGAATTCGGTGTAAACATTGACGACCTTGTACTTGAGCTGTACTTCGTGACCATTGTCCAGGGCGTCGTTGATCTCCTGCCTCCTGATCAGGACGGAGGTGAGTTCGGAGTCGGCGGACATCTTCGGGGATCGCGTGGAACACGTGCGACACAAAGAGATGATAGTGAGCGAATCGCGAACACGTGCAGCAAACCGGCAGCGAGGTACTAACTGGCGGCGGTCAACTTGCGGAATGATTGTGGCTGCGCCCGCACGTACCAAACGCACGAAACCGGCTGCTGCGCGCATGGCCCCTTCCATCCCCCACATACACCTGCCGACAACAATCGAATCATTCCAGTGATTAATTTTGTCTGATTCGCGGGAAATCGGGCAGTGATTAACTCGGATTGACAACAGTGAAAAGTCCACACGTCCTGCGGTTAGTTAGTCACTATGTTGGTTTTCTGAGGTCGTGTTGTACGTACAAAACATATCATTTAGATTAACAAACATTGATTATCTATACAAATATATTAATCATATTTTTGCACATTTCACAACTAAATAAACTAGTAAATCTATAATGATTTCAAATATTATATCTAAACTAAAGGAAATTAATTTAAGAAATAAGTAATTGTGGAGGCTTTCACTTCGTGATACATTTTTTTTAAGTGATACCAACAAAGTTAATTGTTTTATTTATATTGAAGAGTTTTGATTCTTCATCATCCACATTAAGATATTTTGAAATATATTTTGAATATGCAAAAACATTCGATGGTACTAAAACTTCTAAAAACTTCTTTGCCAGTGAATTTTGTTTTATGGAAGTGCCTAAACATAACATATAAAGAATCATACAGTGATAAACATATTATAAAGCATAATAATAGTATACAGAAAATGTTTTAAGAAACTAAAAGAAAATAAAGTAGTAGAGGGAGATAAGCTAAGCAGAAGTAAAAGCATATTATAAGCATAAATTAAATATATAGGCATAAATTAATTAAGTAAAACTGCTACAAAATAAATAAAAAATAATAATATACAAATAATGAGTATATACCGTATGTCTCGGATGAGAACGTATCATATCACTTAATAGGGATTATTTAGATGCATCTCAAAAACAACTCCATACATATTTGCAAACGCATAATTTCCAAGTTAACTGGGAACCCAACAAGGATGATAAGACTTATTACTGGCTGTATTAGGTCGTATCAACACTTACTTCAACACGGTATCTTTTATAAAAACAGACATTATATCACACATGAAAGCGTAGCCCCACCACCATTACCGGTACCCTGTGGAACATGCACTGAATTTACACACACAACCGAAAAGTGTACTGCTACAATCCAATGTAATAAATGCAAAGGACAACATCTAACATCAAAGTGTAAAACACTCTTGCTAGAGGTATGCAGAACTTGCAATGAGATTGGACACTCTACATGAAGTACAAAATGTAAGAAGCGCCCTATGAAACCTATACCTGAAACCCCAAATAAAAAAATGCTCTCAGCAAACAAGAAGACTGAAGAAATCGAGAAAAATATTACGGAAACCAGTCGTATCCATCTTAAAATGTCAATTCATGATTTCATTATTGACACATACATGACAAAAATTAACTCCAACAATCATATTGATAGACAATGATTACTAACTAAACTCAGCCAAGGTTCATTCACTCATTTAACATCGACACTGTCGTTAACTTTTCAGGAAATAGAGTATACATTTTAATGTTTGACCTGAAAAATATGGAACCTTCTCAAGCTCCAGAACCCATTAATGGTATCGACCTTCATGAATCCCCACCAATAGAATATAATTAAAAAAGGGCGACTGTTAAGTTCTTATATAACAATATAAATTCTTTTCATAGTAAATCTCACCAAATTCTAAACTACATTTCCTAAAATAGCATTTCCTGTGCCCTTTTCCTCGAAACCAAAACCCCAAATCCCATTTTTTATCGGGACTGGAATATCTTTAAAAAAGCTTCTTTAATTTTAAATCAAAACCAACGAAGTGGAGCCATCATAATGGCCCATCCAACGTTTTTTCAAAGCAGCACTATGTGATTACGCCATCATCATTGGTGATTTCAATATAAACCGCTCTAAAAAGAAAAGCCTCGACATATTCCTAAATAACTCCAACTTTATAAAAATTCATGAAACATATACAAGTAATTCTGATATTGCAAATGCTTTTGCAGATTACTATAATGCACAATTTTCATATACAGATAATAATCAATATGACAAAACTACTTTAAACGTTGTTAACAATTGGTACTCCAACTTCATTAACCAAAAGTACACAACTTTAATTGAAGATCTAATATCAGAGGAAGAGTATTTCACAATACTACATGCAGGTAATAATGCAGCGCCTGGTGTAGACAATATTCCTCGCTCTATTTTGAAACAGTTAGATACTTCAATTCATCTTTATATTATTCAAATTCTTAATTACTGCTTACTGAAGCAATATATTCCCCCAGAATTTAGAACAGGCATTATAATCTGTGTACTTAAAACGGGCCAAGATCAATCAATACCATCAAAATATCGTCCCATTACAATCGTTAAGATTTTGGAGAAACATATCAAAAATAAGCTGTTATTATATGCTCAATGAGTCATCCCGAATTATCAATTTGGATTTGCAGAAAATAAATCAACTATACACCCGCTTACCATTCTAACGTCAAATGTACAATGCGCTCATTTGCAAGGCCTTAAATCTGCTTCTTTATTTTTGGACATAAACAAAGCATTCGATTCCATCTGGCTAAAAGGTTTACTCTATAAATTAAATGATATAAATATACCACCATATTTAGTGATTATTATCAATAACTTACTACATTCATGTAAAATTAAAGTTAAAATCAAAGACTGCTTTTCTTATGAATTTTCTCCACAACAGGGTGTACCTCAAGGCTCTCCTCTATCCCCACCCTATACCATATATACTATTATTATACAATCAATTTAATCAAAACGCATACGTGCTATAATATGCTGATAATACGGCACTAGTGGCACATTCCTGCAATTTATCTAAGACAATGCAGGAACTTCAAAGGTTAACTAGCAATACAGAGAACTAGCTAAATAAATGGCGACTTCATGCTAATCCTTATAAATCGCAACTACTAATCTTTCACCATAAATTAAAGCCTTCCTCTCCATCTATAAAATTCGATTTTCATTTGTTTTTCTTTTGAGCATAACTTTTAAATGAAAGGTGGGAAAGTTCAGTTTTAAAAATTCTTGCAAATGTTGTATTACCTTTTGTAGAAGTATTGTCGAAGAAAATTTGATTTTCATTTGTTTTTTCTTTATTTGTTATAACTCTTGAACGAAAGATCGGATTTTAAAAATTCTTGCACCCAGAGTTTACAAGGGTCGTATACTTACAGAAAATGTTATAAAATATCTAAAAACTAACGAAAAACTAAACTTTTTGTTTAATCGACATAGGCGAGTTGACAGCTCAATTCTTTTTTCAATTGTCGTCCTTCACTCAAATTTTTCAGAGAATTTTTTATTTGTTCGAAATTTGATTGAAATCAGAGACTAAAACTTTTTCTTTCAACTCAAAAACGGCTACTGCTTCTTCATTTTCATAGAGAATAAATTTTCTATTAAAATGTGGAAGAATAAATGTAGATTTACGAACAAACGAAAAAGTTCTGAGTAAACAAATTTTAGGAACACCCTGTATAGTATGGTTCAAGTGGTTCAATTGCCTAAGGAATTTACTTGATGTTGGTTTAGGCTGTACCAAATTGCAGTACACTACTTTTAATAATATTGGAAATATTTAGAAAAATGTGTTAATGTCCTATATCTTTGTTATTTGTAGACTTTAATTAAATTTTTACAAGAATCATCATCATGTTGGCTTTAGTATATGTGGTTAATTTTATTCCCATAATCACAGAAACACCCTGTATATACATAGAAATATTAATATTCGCTTCAAAGGAAATCTTTTTACACAAGATTATGTGAGGTACTATACTTTTTGAGTAATAGAAACTCTATAATTTTGAAATGTCCCAATAAGAACGTTAGAAATTAGAATTTCTGTATACAATACCATACCAAATGGGTAGTAAATTCGCTAAGATAGAATATTTTTTAATTATATTTATATGATCAAATTCCAGCGGATAATCTAATACGAAACATATGGGTTTTGATCGGTCAGAATATTTGCATACCAAACGAAATAACTTTTCAGCCAGCTTGTTGCATTGAATTAAATCTATTACTAACTTAAATAAAAATATTGTTTTAACGAATAACCTGATGTGTTTTAATGGAAAAATTTCAAAATTTAATCAACTGTGCTTACAAATTAAAATCGAAACATATATGTAACAATAAATTCTTAGGTTTGAGTTCATAATAAAATGTTCTTCAACTCTTGTTTGTTTCGATGCCAGTACTACCACTGAAAGTCTCTATGAATAGAATTGAGTTTTCATGCTAATAATAGATCATTTTGCACACATTAGTACAAAAAGAAAATACATAAGACAACTTATAAACTATCAGTATATCTATTAATAAAATATGTTAACATTTCTAGTGTAACATGCTAACTATAACTAATATGAGGTAGAGAATGCTTATGTTATTAACTTTAAAATTAATACTAAATCAACTAATAAACCCTAAAATTTTAAAAGATTTTTTACATATATTTAAGACGTGATTAGCAAAATTAAGTTTTGAACTAAATGTAACACCTAGGTCGTTTATTTAGGAGGTTTTACCGCGTATAATTAAAATTATTAGACTTTCCTCGATAAACGAAAATACATACACTATTTTAAATTCAGTCCTGGATTATCCTGATACCGTAACGCAACATTATTCATATAATTTTGAAGTTGGATCAGACATCACCGTCTAGAAGAAACTGACTATGACTCACAATATGTACTTTTAGGAATCCCCTTTGTTATTTTCACATTACCTGAGTGGCTCTTGCCCAGCATGCACACTGAGTTCTATGTTGGAAAAAACTACATTACCATCTGATAAAATTGGAATTAAAACTCATTGAATCTAATCTGTATAATAACATACAATGCTATATTCGATTATAAGCTTTTGAGAAGTCAGTATAAATTAAATCCACTTGCGACTCCCTTTTCAAAGAATTTGGTAAATATGCTTGAAAGCATAAAATTGGTTATTTCGAAAAATTTGTACTGCTCATTGATAATTATGCGCAAAAATAATTATAGTTTTAAAATTTTTGCATTATCTCAGATGTCAGAAGAGTTAGAAGAATAACAAAACAATTGCCGCAGTATACAAAATTAAAAACCAGTGAACATTCTCAATCCAAGTCTTCTATTCTTTACATATATGTTATGAAGAGTGTCTTGAATATTGCTCTGACGTGTCTCTCTATTAATTATTAATTTATCTGACAGCCTTCCATTATAGAAGCCTGATGGCTTTTATCATAACTCTAATTCTAATATAATACGATGTAATTTTTGTATATAAAAATTGTGTCAAAAGAATTTGTTAAATCGAAAAATATTCTATATATCATATGTATAGTATATAGTTTGCTTTATATATGTTAATCAACCCAGTTAGAAGCAGTTTTAGTGAAATGATAATTTGACCATGCTGATTGTAATATATTATGTCGTCGCCATTTAAAAATATAAATATACGGCATCTTCATCTATGGTTTTAAAGAAAGCTAAGCACTGATCTCAGCATATAGTATGCCTTGACATATTTTAACAAAGTGGAACACTTTACTTTTTATTTGACTTTAAAACGTTATGAAAACTGAAACAATTTAATTATAAAATAAAAGTAATAATTACAATTTATTATTTTGAGCGTTTCTGCGCCGCAGTTTTACATCATTACAATGTAAAAACAACCAACTAGCAGTTAAAACAACTACTACTCGTACTAAAGCACCGTCAGCTATTGAATTACGTTGTCGTTACATTCCTGAAATTACAATCAGCACAATAGAACATTTTTGTGATGCCAACACTTCCTAACCATACCATGGAATTGAGATGACTATCTGAAGACACGTGTTTCGCTGTATCACAGCTCATCGGTGCAGCTATGTCATAACTCTTTAGTTCGATTTTCAAAGTGCGTTCAAAAAACTGATATCACCACAGATGAATCGCAATAGCGAATTTGAAATAAACTAAAAATTAAGTCAATGCTTTTAAAAATCTTAAGTCACTAAATCGTTGGAATTAAAGGTAAAGACATTCAAAACATAATGACAGTTAAATAATATAAATACTTTTACTTAGTTCATATATTGCTGATCACTTTTTGGCACAATAGCTGGTTTACTTCGTTTACACAGATTTCGAGTTATAGGGCTGCAATCGATTCGAGTGGCTGACTGTCCCACAAAAAATGGTGTTAAATCACATGATCGAACCGGCAACTCAACAGCTGAATTTTGTAAAATCATGAGATAGGGAAATTTGCTTTAAAATAAATTCATTGTTTCAAATGAAAATGGGCCTTGGTCTGAAAAAGTGATTTTTTAGAAAATACAGCGAGTTCTTGAATGAATTCAGCGAATCTACGACGAATGAATTCTTGCACCAGTTGCACCTTGTAAGGCTTTAAAGCCAAATCCCTACGCAAAAGTTGCCATTTGGTCGTTGTGGATAACCCCAGTTGTTGAGAACGTCGAGGAATTGATAAATTCGTATCTTCTTCAATAAGGCTGTGATGTTTTCACTTGACCGGCTCTGTGGCACACGCGTTGGTGTTGGCATATTATGTACCAAACATGTTGACTTAAATTTATCAACCAAATTCTAAATAGCGGTCTCAGAAGGACGATTATGTTGACCGAAAATATCACGAATTTTACGAAATATAACTTTTACAGATCCATTTTCACAGTGGATTTTTTAAATTTAAATGCGATTTTTCTCCTATTGAGAATCAATGTTCTTGTTGAAAAACCCGATATAATAGCTCGATTATTGTTCTTATTATAACTTACACATTATTTATTTGTATTGTATGATTTAGCTATACATGTAATTTTTAACAGCAACTATTGGATATTAATTGGGTTGATGATCAGGGATCAACTTGCTAAATAACCTATAATGGACTAGTATTTCTTTTTTTGGTACAATTTTAAGCATACATAAGATAATAGAAATGTCTTAACGTCATGGTCTTTGATATGTTTGAGAGTGGTATCTTTTAGGTTTATTCCATTTGATAACAACAGACAATTCTGGTATGTTTTTTCTTAGTTTTCCATTAATGTTGTTAACATCCGAAATTTATCAGAATTTTTTTACTCATATATTCAGTAATATTATTGATAAACTAAATGATCATGATACATGTATACAATCTCTGACAATAAAGTACGGTGAATAGCTCTGTAATATTAACATAGATGAAATATTAACGAAATTCCTTCGAAATAGTCACCTTCCACAACTATGCACCGCTGAGATCTGCTTTATATATCCTGGAAACTTTTCAAGAAGGCTTCTTTTGGGATGGAGTTCAAAAGCCTTGTCGCGTTTCGTTGGATGTTGGGAATATCGTGAAATTTCTTTCCTTTCAATGCGATGATCTGACCAGTATGGTGTAGGTTCAGTGTGCACCACCACCTTTTTTACGAAGAACTGTTTGACGATATTGGCCGTGTGAGGGTGAATATTGTCGTGAAAACTATGAACCAATGTTTTCTGTAGACGTTTCATGAATCAGTTAAAAATATACCTTGCAGCAATATATTAAAAGGAAAGAAATTTGACAATATTCCTGACATTTAACCTTCTTGAAAAGTTAAGTTTCCAGGACATGCATAGTAGATTTCAGCAATGCATAGTTATGGAAGGTGACTCTTTCAAAGGACAGTAAGCTAAATTTTGCTAATATTTCATCTACGTTAATGTTACAAGACTAGTCACCGAACATTATTGTCAGAGATTGAATCACAGTTAGACTACTGGAATATTGTTATAGAAAACGAGTAAACTTATATTTTTTAATTTTGATTTTGATTATGTATATTCAAATCAAATCCGCACCAATCAGTGCCAGTGACACATTGAGGGTGCATTTGTCTTTTTACAATCAAATGTGGGTTATCTGTACCCCAAAGGCGGTCACTATGACGATTAACATATTGATCAATATGAGGAAAATCGGCATCTATTTGTTGTTCAATAATTTATTCAACGAAATCTCATCGCTGTGGTGAATAGGTTACAGTTTTTATGTCAATTGAACTTTATAAACATGAATATGCAGATCTTCAGTGAGTATACGGTATGAGCTTCTTAAAATTCTTAACTCTCATTCATGGCGCCGAATTAATGTTCTTAGACTTTCACTATCACTCGCACGCCCTGCTTCAATATTGACATTTGAAGGACTTGTTTTTAGTATATATCACTAATTATTTCAGTCTGCCTGAATTTTCCAATTACTCTCTTCAGAGTTTACAAAGTTAAGTTATTATTCCGGCCATATTTTGTACGAAATTTTCTAATTAACCAGATTGTAATTGGTTTTGAAATATTGTTCAATGAAAACACATGGTTGTATAGTGTACGCTCTGTTTTAACTAACCCTAAGCTATCAACTGTCAAATAGTTTCTTAATGGGGTTGCCAACACTTTATTGCAAAAATATATCAGTGAAGTCTACATTAGGTGCGTTTAAACATTAATTGCAATTGATGTTCAAGTTTTATTTACATACTTTAGATTTTCTGAAACATAAATTATTTATATTTATAAATTTATTCTTAATAGAGGACAAACATTTATTTAATATCCCATAAATTTATTTATCAATTAATTATAGAAATTTACGAAAGCTTATGAATATTGTTGATACTTTTTTTATTGTTTAAATCTAACCATGTGTAAATATTTTATTCGAAGCTCTAGAAAACCAGTGACACAATTGATAAAAGATGCAAATTCGATAAGTTTCACAACGCTTTGTTTTCATCACGAAACCGTGTCATTGACACGGGAGTATCGTCCCTTCAATCGAGTTTTCCCCCTCGCTGACCGCCAGCATAGAACCCCTTCACTTCCGCTTTAAAAATTTAATTAATTAGCGCGAAAGTGAGTCATGTGTCCACTGATCAATAAACTGGCGAACGGGGCCATTTGGGGCCAGTTAAGGCCAATTGTCTTCGGCGGCGTCCCATCCGGCTCCAGCTTATCTTGCGGCACTCGAAGCTCTTAGCATACCTCACGGCCGGCGTATCTTTGATTTAAGATATTCCAGGTAGCACCTTTCAGTGTTACCGCTAATGTATATACTGCAATCAAGATGTAAAAAATAAATCTCTGTTCAGATATACATCATCCCAATGTATTATTACAATAAAGAAACAACATGGTTTTTATTACATATTTTCTTATTCGTATGAGATCGTTACAGAAGTATAAAATTCTTAGTTTATTATTAATATTTATTATAGTCTGACACAATACAAGCTAATTGCCATTAAGTATAAAAATAATAAATTGCTTAGAAAATATTTGGCAATTACACGCCGGTGGTGACGCATTCGGTTGCAGCCTAGAACTTACGTGCAGCAACGTTGGTTCGGGCCAGCAGTTGAATGGGTGACTCGTACCATTCACCATTTGGATACAATTAATGGTGCTTTAGAGTGACGGGGGCGATCCTTTACACATAAATAAACAAATCACATGGCGGAAGGACTACATGGTAGATAGCAAAACAATACTACTAATTGGCGATCAGAAACATCTGGTACTAAATTGTATTGCTATAAAAAATATAATACTCACTTTATTTAAAATTACACGTGACTATAGTTATAGTCTTTATCAAACATAAAGTGTTATAAAATTTCGAAATATATTCAAGAAATACCACAATGTAAACGCCTCCACAATTAAATATTTAATATAATAATTTAAAAAAAAACGAATTAGCTTGTTAATCTATAACGATAATACTTCCCTAGGTAGTACTATGGCAAATCTTAACTGAATGACCTCGATTTTTTCTTTTTCTAGCTTACAATCACATTATTTAACAGCACAGTTTTTAAAAACAAAACTAGTCCTTTATATATTACATTATAGTACTTAGTACATATCTTTCCGCAACTCAAAATAAAACGCAACAATACAAATTGCCCTCTTCCGTATTTCCTCAGTGAATTACCCATATTACACGACATACCAATTAAGGAACTAATTGTTTCCATAAGGTACTCGATGCGTGAGTACCGGCCGAGCGCCTAATATGCGGCTAGCTTCCGATTTTCCCCGGGCTTTCTCTGCTACTCTTCATTTCAGGTGTATTCCTTATGGGAATATCGCTTTCATCGATTTTCACTTTCGATTTCATCGAAAACTTGCTCGTTTATTCATGCGGCGTGTTTGTGTTTACCTCGCGCACGTCTATTTTTTGCGCAACGCGGAATGCTTTTCTCTAATTATTTCCGAGGACGTGGGCGTATTCCTTTCCCATCGAAAACATTTAAAAAATACATTAATTCATAAGTGTTTAATTTAATTGGTTCTTATTTGGTAATGGTTTTGGTTAGTAAACTTGCAAAAAAAAATGATGAAATGTGTTTATATATTCACAGATGTTTTTATTTTATTGCAATCATTAGAAATTAATTTATCATTAATTATGTATTTATAATATCGGCCCTATTATATATTGATTACAATTTTTTACAATTAATTTTATTTCTTTTTAAATATAACTGGTGTCAATGAGTCGATGGAGTAATATCATATTGATAATTCCTGGCTACTTTAAAAAAATTAGATAATGTGTGTCCATTAATCAAATTTGTTACAACTAACTATACAGAAAAAATCTTCCTTCCAATTTCTGTCAGGTCAATGTCAAACGTCACACAGGATGGGAATTAAGAAGTGTGGCGAAGGACACGACCGCATCGTGACAGTAATTAAAAATAAAACACTTTAATTTATCCTGTGAAATCAATTTTAAACGTTTTAGCATAGATTTTTCATAATATTAACAAAGATTTTATATTAAAAAATCTTGGTTTTCCAATTTTTTTAAATTCATCAATCATTTTAGGAATATATGTAAGTATGTTTAGTGTCTAATATGTATCATACAAAACTAGGTACAATTATTTTCTTTGAGTAGGTACCAAAAGCAATGAGTATATAAAGATTGTAGCGTCATCCAAAAACTATCAAAGATTAAGACTAGAGATCTTCAAAATCACAGATATTCTTTGCTTTTGATACCTACCTAAAGAAATATCATTACTCTTAATATTTTTAACGACTCCGCAATCTTAATTGCAGCCACGATATAAAATTAAACTTCCAGTTTGGACAAGGATTCATAACAATCGCGTTTTGGAATATAGCTGGGATAAAATTTTTTGGTACCTACCTAAAGAAATATCATTACTTTTAATCTTTTTAACGACTCCGCAATCTTAATTGCAGCCACGATATAAAATTAAACTTCCAGTTTGGACAAGGATTCATAACAATGGAGTTTTGGAATATAGCTGAGATAAAATTTGAATATGCAAGTTAGATATTAGAAATATTTCGAGTATTAGATAACCGAAAAAGACATTGAGTGATTATTAGAAACATGGATGTTGAGTTTTAGTATATAAATGGCTAGTTTCTGAGAAGATGGAGAATTAACAAAATCGGCAGAAAAGGTTGAAAGCGAGAGACTATTAAAAAACGCGTGGTGGAGTTTATGTGCCAAAAGAAAGTTTATATTAAATGGACGAATTTAAACTAAGTAAACCTATGTATCAAAAATGTGGTTTATATTTATTGAAATCTAAAATTTAAAATATATCGTCCCAATGTAAACCTCATTTATTCGAAGACTAAAATTTCTTATAGCTCGGCAGGTAGATTCTGTGATGGCTGTTCCTTCCTGATTGATATTTTCTTGTGCTAGAGTAGTTGGTCATTTGGTGATAAATTTATATTTGATATAACCCTATAGGAAAACGTCCATAGATTAATCAAGACTGCATGAAGGCCAATTTATTTCAACTCTCCTAGAGATCAATTTGCCAGGGAAATTTTCACTTTGACTGGCATTCTGAAGCTTTAATTCTTGCATCAATCGATTTTATAGGCGTGTAGCTTTAGGTCTTTATGTACAATATGGTGTAATGATAATCTAGGCGTATTTAAAGCGCTTCCGAATTGAAAGGTACGAATCATAACGAACAGACACTATCCACGTTCTCTGCCGTTACTGATTATCTTGGTTGACCCATTTTTCGCTTTTTTTTTCAATGTTATGTGGGTCTCAATAAACTTCTTCGCCTATTTTCGAATGAGAGGTATGCTTGGCGCCTTATCTAAGTGGCAAAAACCTCTATTGCAGTCGTCAAATTACAATTTTTGTAAAAGTCTCGCACGCACATTTTGAATTTGGATTTGGATTTCTTCGATGGAAGAGCAGACAGGTCCGCTGCATGTAGGACCCAGTGGGCCCTTTGTACGTCCATCCATCTGAGTAGGCTCGCAGCAAGAGATACTGTTAGGATGTCTGATGACTGTAGACATCCCTCTCCCATTGTAAATTCACGTAAGTTGGATAGAACCTGGCAGTCCAGAAGTACAAGCTCGGAGGTTTCATCTTCCTCTTCACACCCTCTGCAGATAGAACTGGAGTGTAGTCCCAGTCTGTTTAGGTGCGATTATAAATTGTAGTGTCCTGTTAGGAGTACTACAACCTGCCGTAGGTTTTCTCTGTACCCATTTTAGTGTTTATTGCGATGAAGTTTTTTGAGACCCTACATTACATCGCTCCTTATGGCATCTCGTTGATGCATGTTCACTAGGCTAATCAAGTCTTGAAGGGAGGGCGGCAGGTAGGGATCTTGCCCGCATATCGTTCGTCCTAATGCCTTCCTCGCCAAACCATCTGCTATTCTGTTACCTCTGGAACAATGTACCAGGCCTACGTCAATCAAACTCGATCACAGCCAGAAGGTGCTCGAACTCACAAGGAACGAGCTAACGACTTTCACCGGACTTATGACAGGGCATTGTGCCCTCCGATACTATTTGTGGAAAATGGGAAAAGAGGAAAGTGGAAACTGCAGATTATGTGATTCGGCAGATGAAACGACCGAGCACATACTATGCACTTGTGTCGCGATTGTTCAAAAGCGTTTTTCACACTTCGGTAGGGACCGATTATCCGACGAAGAAGTGAGCGGTATCACCCCCAAGAAAGTTATTAGGTTAATGAAGGACATGGGACTGCTTGGGAAGTTATTGGTTAAGGGTAGAACAATAGATCTCTCGTGTTCATGAGAGGCTAACACACTTCACTAGGACCCTATTTAACCTATATACCTCTGTTGTTGTTGTGTTCTTTCACCAGCATAGGGTCACCTTATTGTCATAAGCCACTTCTTCGAAGGCTTCGCAACATTCCAGGGTTAATGCTGAATTAATTTTATAACTAGCAATGGACACAATTGCTGTTCTGCTGTCCGTTGATGATGTATATGTTTTTTCCCTTAATATTTTATTAGAAATTACCTTTGCTGTATATAAAGGGTCCGCCAATAGGGACGCGCGAAGTTTGCCGGAAGGGTGCGGCCATGTTGTTCGAGGTAGAGCTGTCAAAGTTGCTGTCATTTGCTCAGTATATAACCCCAAATCACCATGGCAAGTTTGAGTGTCGAGCAGCACGTGCAAATTATTAAATTGTTTTACGAAAATGGGTCATCAGTACGAGCAACGTTCCGCGCATTTCGCCCATTTTACGGTCGCGATGATCGGCCTGTAGAGTCGACTGTCCGTCGATTGGTGAGCAAATTCGAGTCGACTGGTTCAGTAAACAACCAGCCAACACTGACACGTCGGCGAAACGCCCGATCGAACGAAAATATCGCTGCTGTCCGTGAGAGTATGCGCGAGAACCCGAGGCAGTCCATTTTTTGTCGTGCACAGGAACTTGGCCTTTCGGAGACATCAACTCGCAGAATTTTGCATCTGGATTTGGGTCTGCACCCGTACAAAATCCAATTGACCCAGGAGCTCAAGAAAAACGACCACAGACAGCGTCGGGCGTTCGCTGACTGGGCTCTGGAGCAGTTGGAAGCAGACCCCCATTTTGGCCGAAAAATCATCTTCAGCGACGAGGCTCATTTCTGGATGAACGGGTATGTGAACAAGCAAAATTGCCGCATTTGGAGTGAGAACAACCCACACGAGGTCCACCAAGTGGCAATGCATCCCCAGAAAGTCACTGTTTGGTGTGGATTTTGGGCCGGCGGCATCATCGGTCCGTACTTTTTCGAGAACGAAGCTGGGGCGGCCATAACCGTCAATGGGGAGCGCTACAGGTCGATGATAACCAACTTCTTTTGGCCTAAACTGGATGATATGGACACGGACGACATGTGGTTCCAGCAGGACGGCGCCACATGCCACACAGCCCATGCCACAATGGACATTCTGCACAAGCGATTTCCGGACATGGTCATCTCGCGCGGAGGCGATATCAACTGGCCACCGAGATCGTGCGATTTAACGCCTTTAGACTTTTTTCTCTGGGGCTATCTCAAGTCGCTGGTCTACGCCAACAAGCTTCTAAACACCGATGACCTCAAAGTCAACATACGCAACGCCATCGCTCAAATTGAGGCCGATATGTGCTCCAGAGTCATCGAAAATTGGACCTCCCGGATCCGGGCTACCAAACGGAGCCGCGGTGGTCATTTGAACGATGTTATCTTCCATACTTAATGAGGTCAAATACCCTTTCGAATGAAAAATAAATTTCGTTTCTACCTCACACACAACTTGTTTTATTCAATTTTAAAGTTCACGCGCCCTTATTGGCGGACCCTATAGTATACTCAACTTTGTTGGTGTGAACATTGTCTTCCCTAGTGCAGTATTTTTTCAGGGTCAGGTTTTTGCAATAAATTCCTACACTTGCACGCACATACGCGATCTGCTCTCGAAAAACGCATCGTAGCATCTAAATTTCAGGGTCAGACATACCTCCACGACCCTTGAATTCGTTGCGTTCGCGAAGAAAGCTAATATTAGCTTTCTTTTTGGATACCGTGTATTACCAGGGTTTGTATCTAATAAACATAAGAGTGTATGTTAATAAAAAGATTATACAACTAGAAAAGGAGAAAGGCGCGTGGTTGCAGGTGATTTAAATACAAGATTTCCCAATGTTAAGTTGGGCTAAGAGATTTATGATGAAGGTTCAGTAATTGAAAGAAAAAGTGCTTGATAGAAGAACAAGCTTCACCATTCATTGATTACGTAGACATCAAAGAGTTGGCAAGGGAAGAAGTGAGAGTAGAAGTGGAAAATTTTATGGGATCGGATCAGCTACAATTAAAGGTATATTCAGATAGATGAAGATAAGTAAGCGTGAAGAGAAAAAAAACTGTAAGTAGGAAGATGTTGTTAAAGATGTGAGGAGATATTAGAAAAAGTTCGAAGTGAAGTTAGATTCTTGGAGGAGTTAAAAGAGGTAAAGTATGAATGTTAATGTATGCAAATGATTTCGTGTGAATGACGAGAGATTATGAGGAAATTAAAGAAATGCTGATGAGAGTGATAATAAGAGAGAATTATGTGTGAATGTATAAAAAATTAATTGCGTGAGAATTATAAATAAAGGATGGGTGGGAAAACTACAATGTAATGGTAAATGGTAATTGAATAATGTAGTTAAGGTGGTCAGGAATTTAGGATTAATAAAAAAAAGTTGGTTGCCAAAAAAGGTGAAGATGGCTCGTGGAAAAGTAGGGAAACTTTTATGCAAGCGACCAATTCCTTAGTGGTTTGTAAATTATTGGATGCGTTTATGAAACCGATTTTGATGTATGGTATGGAAGTATTAGAAACTACTGTTTTAGGAAAAACCTAATAAGTCACAAAAGTGAAACAATAAAAAGAGTGAGAGAGAGAAGAGACTAGTAAAAGATATATGAAAAGCATGCGTGGATATAGAGGAATCTAAATGGAGAAAAGAGTTAAAGATGATTTATGAAATGTTGGGTGTTTTATAGTATATAGTTTATTAACAATTAGTGGGTGCAGTAAATGTGCAGTCATAGCTAAAATAAATTTCATGAAAGGCGGAGATGTATTGCAAAAAGTTTTTATGAGGTTGGACATAAACGGAAGGTTGACAAAGTATTGAAGTACCGGTACTTAGAGACAGTTAATGAAGGTGGAGCAAGGGAGAGTAGTTCGAAATAATCAGAATAGTAAATGAATGGATGAGAGGGGTAAAGATAATGAATGGGAGGAGATCTAAAGATCAGAAATGATTTAATTTATAGTGCTTTATGTGTCATTATGCTAACTCCCACACATTTTTTGCTGAAACTTATGCCAAATATAGGAAGACAGAAAAATTAAAGCAAATAGATTAATTTATTTGCTTTATTTTTGCAGTAACAAGCATGATGTATGTACAAAATTTGGTTGGATATCAGAAACTATGACGTTTATTACACACCTAAGTCCAGCTTGAAGTAAGAATGAAAGAAGAATCACAATAACGATTTTTAATTTAGTACATAACATTAAATAATAATTTAAAAATACGGAATTTTAATACATTTTATTACATAACATTAACTTTTTCAATTCAAATTTAAATAGCTTCAGTAAATAAAGATGCTTTCTATTTCCTTTTATATTCAAGTTTGAGGTTTTGTAGATAATTTGCTAGATAAATGTCCGTACTTGTAACCAAAAGAAAATTAAAATTATTTCAAGTACTAGAAATAAGTAATAAGAATAGACTCATTTTATATTGATTACTTGTTACTCTCTTAAAGGAATAAAACGTTTAAATTGGGAAAAGTAATTACCTGATTAAATATATATTGAATACAACAAATGTATTATATTAAAAGGGCGGTCATCGCTGAGTTCACAAACCTTTTGAGGAATTTATTCGACTCCTGCCTCACGCTCAGAGTACATTACTGAATAACGTCATCGTGGCTGCATCAACTCTACAAATCAATGATGAGTATGTGAAGATATACTACGGAAATTATCCTGTGAAGTATCTTTTACTTTTTCCAATTTAGTTGCTTTCTAAATTAATTAAAATGTCATTAATAAGGGTATGGCCAAAAATTGGTAATAAGGAAAAATATTTTTAGTGTATATTAACCAGATAATTACAGTGATCATAGTATTGTAAACAAACAGCATTGGATGTCTTTAACAACTTATGGATTTTCCAGATTTTTCGGAAAGAGTCAGCGACTTTTCTATTTCTAAACAAAGAAAACGATCTCCCTATTTCTACTTGCAGAGTTTAATTTTTTTTTACCTGCAAGAATAATATTGTACTTTTATATAACAATTTTTTGTTTATAATAACCTTAAAACTAAAAGCATAATTCAATTTTCTTAATGTTTTTTAATGTTATATATTGACCGTTATTAACAATTAAACATCGAGTAAAATAAAAGATAACCATTAATGAAATTAGCCTCTGCAATAAAACAAAAATCATTCCTTTTTATTTAACATTGGTTACTTCATTTCCGAAGAGAGGAGAGGGTGACCTTGGTAAGGGTAAGATACAGGACGGAGGAAAGAGGAACAGAGGAATGGATGGGCAAGGGATACGGAAAATGCGTGCTATTTGAGGATGGAAAGGATGCGTGGAGTCATTTGGCAAAGGAATGCAAGGGAAAAAAGTGGATTGGGTATATGGATGTGGAAACGTGAGTGAGTGGATGCGAGAAGACGGGGCCAGGGTAAAGATACTGACGAGACTAGGGTGGAAAAGAGAGCGGAGAAGGGATGAATAAGTCAGAAATAGCAGAATATGTTTCATGTATTATAATAAAGGAAAATTCCAAATAAAAGTTTTGTGTATATACAGGGTGTCCCGTTAATGCGGGGAAATGGCTGGACCATAGATTCCTGGGCTCAAAATATGACGATTTAACGCAATTTATCTATATCCAAAAATTTACGGTTAAGCCGGAATTTGGCTTCAAAATTTCAATTTTTTTTATTTCTTTTGTTTATAACAATTGAAAGCTTTATTTGATTTGAATGAAATTTATTATTAATAAGTACCATAATATTATACATCATTTCAGTTATTGTGGCCATTAGTGATTGACAGGAAGTATAAAAAACAGTAGTACCACCACTTAAAAACTAAAATATTTTTTTATTGGTGCATCCAATAAAATCCAAAAAAATTTACTTGAGAGAGCATTAGATTTAAAAAGTTTTTTGACTCTTACTAGTTTTTGATATCTTGTACGGTTTTTGCACAAAGAAATAAAATATGAATATAGTATACTCATTATGCACTCCTTAATAAGTAAATAAACTTACTCAATTGAATAAAAATTAAATAATATCAATTAATAAAATAAATCAAAACAACATCTAACACTTTTCAAACAATTTTCTTTGCAAAATCCTAATACAAACAAGATATCTGTTTGTTCCAAATATGAATATTTATGAACTATAATAAAGTTAAAAATTAATTGTTAAAAGACACTAAATAATTATTATTATACATAATTTACATTTTTTAAACAAAGACGGCCACGAAAAACATTTATTTTTAATTCGATGAAAAACTAGATTTTGTTTTTACTTCATAAAAAATATATATTTTATTTTTTTGTGGGAAAACCGTAAAATATATCAAATATTATTAGGAGATGAAAAAGTTTTTAAATTAAATGGTCTTTCAAGTAGTATTTTTTTAGTTTTTATTAGATCGACCAATAAAAAAATATTTTAGTTTTTAAGTGGTGGTACTACTGTTTCTTATACTCCTTGTTAACCAATAATAGTCATAATAACTGAAATGATGTATTATATTATGGTAGTTATTAAAAATACATTTCATTCAAATCAAATAAAGCGTTCAATTGTTATAAACAAAAGAAATAAAACATTTTGAAACTTTGAAGCCAAATTCCGGCTTAACCGTAAATTTTTGGATATAGATAAGTTGCGTTAAATCGTCATATTTTAACCTCAGGAATCTATGGTTCAGCCATTTCCCCGCATTTACGGGACACCCTGTATATTTTATATACTGCCATAGTGAAGGACATAGTGTGACATCGAGTATTCCGCTTGTATCTCTTCCGGAACGTTTCTTTTTCAAGTATAATTGGTGATTGATTTAAAGAATTAACTGTTTATACAATTACGAAGAATTCTATCTTTTTATATCAGATTATACCAATCATTACTTTTTTTACTTCTAACTCCAGGTCATCATACTACACGACGGCAAACTCTCCTTTTATGAAATAATGATGGTCACAGATTGGTCATAGAATTGCTGCATAGTTTGCTACGGGGTTTCTAAATACTGTTAATGTTATAATATAATATTTTATTTTTGTAAAACCACTTCAACATAAATAAAAGTTATGGTAAAGAAATATAAATACTTTATTAATGGTACAAAAATTTAACCAATAAAGAAAATACTTGAGTGTGGCCATATAAAATTAATTTAAAAATACTATAATATACTTATGGAGGGGTGAGAGGAATAAAATGAATGAGAGGGTAGGTTTGTCAGAGGCGAAAGTAATGGAATGGCTAGGGAACGGGGTGAAGGTGGACGAGTGGGGAAGGGAGAAAGGGAAGGAGGTGGAAGGGCAGGAAAGGCAAGGGTGTATAGAGAGAAGCGAGTACAATGATATGTATGGGAGGTGGCAGGTGTATGGAAGGGTACCGAAATATTTGATAGAGAGGGGATGGAGTAGGGAAGATAGGGTGATTGTGGCAAGGGCGGTGTGTGGATCGGAAGAGAGAGGAAAGAAGATATGGATGGGGGAAGAGTATGGAAGGTGTGTATTGTGTGAGCATGGGAAGGATACGTGGAGGCACTTGGCGGAGGAATGCGTGGGGGTGAAGAAGGAGGAATGGATGGGGGCGAAAGGGAGTAGAAGAGTGATGGAGTGGATGAGAGAGGATGGGGCGGGGGTAAGGACTTTGGAGAACTTGGGGAGGGAGAGAGAAATGAGAAGAGGAGGTAGAAGGGGGGGGGCTGGGTATAGGCAGATATGTAAATAGTGTGTAGGAAAGATGTTTTGTATAATGGATGATATGCCAATAAAGGTTCTTTTTTTTTACTTATAATGATAATATGAATTAATAGACCCAAAAGATTCACACACACACACACATATACAAAGGTAAAGATCCTAGGTAAAGATGGGTACGCTTTACTAATCCCGTTCTTGCTCTGGGCAATCGCTGTCTTCTTCTTGTAGCGAAAATTCGAAATTTTAGTCAGGTTTTCATTTGCTTGACTTAGTGTAATATAATTACTTTAGAATATAAACGATGTATATTCATGTCATTTTCCTCTTTAAAAAGTAGATCACTGGGGTGCAAAACAAATATGCTATTAATGTAACATTTGGCTGCACACCCCCATAATATTATACCGTAGAGAAGATGTGATTCCATAATATACAATTTTAACAGTGTAAGGTTCCAGCAGAGAAGTATGACGTTTTTAAAAAATCATAACTCGGACAATTTTTAATTCAAATTCAAATTTTATTTGTTTAATAGGTAGGTGTTGATTTGCCATTTCGTATTAATATCAAAAAAGAGTAAAAAACATTTATGTATGCAAAATAATGTCATCTAAATAATGTACGTTCTTTTCCACATACTCCTGAAATCAAGTCCTTCCAACATGTTGGCCGAAATCGCTAGAATTTCTTGGGTGATGTCATTGAACAGCTGATGAAAGGTGCTTGGTTTCTCAATAAATACGCGGGCCCTATTTATATAACATGCCTTGTACACATATGTAACTTCTAAAAATGATCAAATATATCCTTCATTTTTGATTGGTTTTCAAATGGGATTCATGCGGACATGGAAATTGAATTAAAGCACTACTTTAGTTTTGAATTCAATTGTTGCTGTTTTTTTGAACATGTCATCTGATTTAGTGACTTTTTGATACTTCAATATAAACTGTTTTCCATTGATGGTATCTTTTATATTTTTAGTAATAGATAGTAAAAATAAAACCCTTTAATAAAAAATATATCTATAATTTCAAAGCCTCATTTCGACTACTTATTATACATCCTTTACACAACGTGTCCACGTAATAATGCAACGTATAAAAAAAAATTATTAATTTCTAAGAAAATTTTATTCTTTGTAAAAGTTTGTGCTTGATCTTAAACATACTGAAAAGACAAAACAAATGACATTCGATGCTAATTAGGAAGATAATGAACAATTTTTATAAATTTTGCACTATTTGCAAGAATTCTGAATTTTTTTTTCGTTCACAAGGTGAAGTAGACATTGATAGAACATTTCCTAAGAATATCCTGTTTTCAGATGAAGCTACGTTGACTACAAATGGTGTAGTTTCATCACAAAACTGTCGTTGATGGTCAACAGAAAATCCAGCATTCTGAATTAACTGCAAAAATCAATATTCTCGAATAATAAATGCTTGGTGTGGAATTTTGAAGAGAAATATTATAGGGCCCTACATATTTCGGCAGACTTTAAATTCAGAAAGATATTTAGAATTTTTAAATATGGAATTGGAAAATGAATTTGACATTTTACCTTTGGCTACAAGAAATTCTCTTTAGTTTATGCAGGATGGGGCACCTGCACATATTGCTCGTGTCGTAGTGGAATATTTAAATGAACAATTTAATGAGAAATGGATTAGAAGACATTCAAGATTTCCATGGCCTGCTCGCTCGATCTAAATCCATTTGATCAGAATAAGCTCTGTTTTTTAACCACCCCCATAAAAAGGGTTGTTAAAAAACAGAGCTTATTCTGAGAGCCCTTTTGGAAATTTAGAGGATTTGGAAAATAAAATTAGAAATGGTACAATAATCCCAATATTCTTGAAAATGTAATCAGAGATTTTAACAGAAGAACAAATGTCTGTATTGAGAGGGAAGCGGATCACATCGAGTGATTGTTATTTAATTAATAATATCGTTCAGGTTGTTAATTTCAAAGAAATTAAATAATTGTTTGATTATTAGAACCGTATCAATATTGCGTTTTTTGTATGATCAAGTACCAACTTTTATAAAGAATACAATTTTCGAAGAAATTAATAATAAAAAAGATTGCCAAATGTTGCATACTTACGTGACAAGTTCTATATTTTTCCGATTTCAATGTATTAGCTACCTAATCCTATATATAAGAAATATAGTAAATATTATTCTGGTATTGATAAATATTCAATAATGCTTAAATGACCAAACGGACCTTTTTCGAACTGTTCGAGAAGATAGCTCAAATTGAAAAAAACAATCAATATAGATATAATACATACATTTTAGTTAATAAAATAATTATAATTTACATCCAAAATTAATAAATGATAAAATTCGAATTTTATAGTTTGTTGTAGTTATAGCTTTCCTTTCTTATATCTCTCTCCTAATAATTTGACAGAAATACAATTTGGTTTGTAGTCTAGAATCCTATAAATCGAAAATCATGTTACACCAATCTCTCTTAGAGTATTATTTATTGACTCGTCCCTGATTATTTGAATTGTTTTTATAACTTCACCATTAAAAATGATGATAATTCATTATTTTCCTTGTTAAAAATTCTCTTATCTCATTTCCTTAACAAAATTGTATATAACTTTAACTTTTAAAACTGTTTTAGTCATTACAAAATTATTTACCATGCTTTTCAAATATCAAATGCTGAGAAAATGCATCCAGATTTATTATATAAAAAAATCACTTATCATATGCAAGATGTAATATTTAATATTAGCTATTGCTTTCCCTCCTATTTGTATTTCTTTTGAACGTGATAAAAACCAATTTTAGTTTGTAGCAGTATTTCATTTTTATATTAAAATTGAGTCTTATAGAATCCTAGAAATTAATAGGTCAATTTAAAAAAATCTCTGCTAACGTATATTTGAATATTCTGAAGAACATCATATTTTCTGTTTTTATTATTAGGTTTTTCTCAAAAATAAAATTCATTAACTAGGTTTTAGAAATACATACATTAAAATATTATGAATCTCTTTAGTGATATTCTTGTGATTATTTTAGAAGTTATCTAATTACAACTAAAATAAATATTAAGTATATTTTATTTTAAAATTTTAAACTTCTTAAAATGCCTTTCATAAAACAATGCAAAAGTTTTTATAAACTACAAAATTTAACTCCGTTCGTAAACAAAATGAAAAATTCTGAGTGCTTATCTTTATCTGTTCGAAATTCCTACTAAGCAATGACTAACAACGCTATAAAACGAATAAAAGATAACATTGCTTTGTCATTACTTACATTAATTACGAATTAAATTGTAATCTTCTTTGCTAAACTATAGGGTCCGCCAATAAGGACGCGTGAACTTTAAAATTGAATAAAACAAGTTGTGTGTGAAGTAGAAACGAAATTTATTTTTCATTCGAAAGGGTATTCGACCCCATTAAGTATGGAAGATAACATCGTTCAAATGACCACCGGGGCTCCGTTTGGTAGCCTGGATCCGGGAGGTCCAATTTTCGATGACTCTGGAGCACATATCGGCCTCAATTTGAGCGATGGCGTTGCGTATGTTGACTTTGAGGTCATCGGTGTTTAGAGGCTTGTTGGCGTAGACCAGCGACTTGAGATAGCCCCAGAGAAAAAAGTCTAAAGGCGTTAAATCGCACGATCTCGGTGGCCAGTTGATATCGCCTCCGCGCGAGATGACCATGTCCGGAAATCGCTCGTGCAGAATGTCCATTGTGGCATGGGCTGTGTGGCACGTGGCGCCGTCCTGCTGGAACCACATGTCGTCCGTGTCCATATCATCCAGTTTAGGCCAAAAGAAGTTGGTTATCATCGACCTGTAGCGCTCCCCATTGACGGTTATGGCCGCCCCAGCTTCGTTCTCGAAAAAGTACGGACCGATGATGCCGCTGGCCCAAAATCCACACCAAACAGTGACTTTCTGGGGATGCATTGCCACTTGGTGGACTTCGTGTGGGTTGTTCTCACTCCAAATGCGGCAATTTTGCTTGTTCACATACCCGTTCATCCAGAAATGAGCCTCGTCGCTGAAGATGATTTTTCGGCCAAAATGGGGGTCTGCTTCCAACTGCTCCAGAGCCCAGTCAGCGAACGCCCGACGCTGTCTGTGGTCGTTTATCTTGAGCTCCTGGGTCAATTGGATTTTGTACGGGTGCAGACCCAAATCCAGATGCAAAATTCTGCGAGTTGATGTCTCCGAAAGGCCAAGTTCCTGTGCACGACAAAAAATGGACTGCCTCGGGTTCTCGCGCACACTCTCACGGACAGCAGCGATATTTTCGTTCGATCGGGCGTTTCGTCGACGTGTCAGTGTTGGCTGGTTGTTTACTGAACCAGTCGACTCGAATTTGCCCACCAATCGACGGATAGTCGACTCTACAGGCCGATCATCGCGACCGTAAAATGGGCGAAGTGCGCGGAACGTTGCTCGAACTGATGACCCATTTTCGTAAAACAATTTAATAATTTGCACGTGCTGCTCGACACTCAAACTTGCCATGGTGATTTGGGGTTATATACTGAACAAATGACAGCAACTTTAACAGCTCTACCTCGAACAACATGGCCGCACCCTTCCGGCAAACTTCGCGCGTCCCTATTGGCGGACCCTTTATAACATGAAAATATTTATCTCATATAGTTCCGCGTAAAAATGACCAATTTTAATTTCTCCATGTTGTTTTTACTTTCAATAACGAGTTTGTTTTTACCAATGAACAACTTTAAATTAGATGCTAATTTATAATCAATTTTCTCCGATCTACTGAATTACGTATAAGCTTGCATTTTAATTCAATCCACGATGTTAGAATTACAGCAACGAGTACAAAAACGTGACAGGTATTTACAATCATGTCCTATGAGAATTTGCCTTTAAAAATAGTAAAACAGAGTCGATTAATTTCTCACACAACACGCTGTGAAACATTAATCGATCAAGATAGTATAAATAGGATTAATTACTATCTACACTACACAGATTTACATACATTTAAATTAGTCAGTTTCTCCTTGTAGTCATAATTTTGACAATAACCCAAATTAATTAAAAGAAACTATGAAAAACAATTTATATTTTTCGTATGAATACATCAAAAGGTGGGATTTTATGATAAAATAAATATGTATTATTTTCTAATAAATAAATAATTTTTTGCCATTTAATATTTCTTAAATATTTTTCTCACTTATTTCTTGGAAACACATTATGAAATAATAGGAAGAGAATTAATAAACACTTGGTTTGCTTCACTGATTTTTTATATTTATACGAGTAGTTTCGCTTGTTAAAGCATTATCTTGACAATGCTGAAATAAACCAAGTGTTTATCAATTAAATTAATAAAGCACTAAAAACTTTTATTAACAAATTTTATTTAAATTTACAGGTAATCTGTGAACATATGATGAAATGTTTTTATTAATTTAATCAAGTTTATCTTCACGTAACTCACGAAAATCAAACTACTATAATGTTTATCAATATTCTACCTATTACATAATTTCCTTATAATTTTATAATAAAGTCAACGTAGCTACTACATTTATATTATTGGTTTTGAGTTACGTGAAGCGAAATTTCAATTCAAGAAATTCAAGAAAAGTGAATTCTAACGTGTTTTATTAATTGTAGCTACTACAATTTATTCATTTAATTAAAATTCAGCTATACCTACATATCTATGGAATTAATTTTATTCGTAATGTTAATTATACAAACATCCACAATTAGACGGATCGCCGCATTTGAAATTTTTTATCAGATAAACATTAAGAGTACTAAAAAATGCTAACTTATGTGCTATAGCATTATAAAAGTGTAGTTAATCTACACGTTGCATCTCGTTCTTGCTTTAAAGCTGACCATATATTATTTTTAATTATTGAGTATGCAAGTATGCGTCGTCGTTTATCAAATCCGGAGATCCAGACCAATAATGCTTTCCGTGTCTTCGTATATTGCAGATCAATCGTAATGTGAGGAAATATATGGTTTCCACTAGTGATAAAAATGAAAAGCCAATAAACAAACCGACTAAACCCCCACAGTTTGCCATGAAGTCCGTGATACCATACAGTTCGTTCCTGGCGGATGTGATGAATTGCTGCTCTTTGAAGAATATCGTCACCCTGGTCATTAATACCCTGAAAGTAATACACAAGTTAATAGAATCTTATATAATTAATACTGTTCTCCCTGCAACAACATATTAAGTAAGATAGAGTGATGGCTGTGCAGATAATTCAATGGAGCAATGCAACTTTACACCAAAATAACAGGTCATTGAAACACATTGATGATAAAATTTGACTTCGACTTACACTTCGAAGTGATAATTGGAAATGTCAATAAAATCAAGATACCAATTTGAAAAAATAATAATCACACTCAAGACAGATTGGTACACCAGCATGGGTACCTTCGGAGCTAAATAGAGAAGTCAATTATTTAGGGTAAAATCCAAAAATAATCGACACAGAATGATACCCTGAAGGATGATTAAAAAAGGGTTATAGAGGAACAGAAATTTATCTCCTCATAGATAGCCTTAGAAATACCCTTAGGTTATTTAAAACAAGAAAATGATAATCATTGTCGGATGTACAGGTAATCAGAAAATGAATTAAAACACTTGGTTTTGTTTCACTATTTTAATATTTCTCCGACTAGTTTAGACCGTTGGTTATAATTAATATTCTAATAAAAATAAAAATGTTTCACCACGGGTTAAGTGAGATTTACTTCATCGTGCGTACAAGTATGTTAAAAAAGAGTTACAGAGGATCAGAAATCAAACTCATCGCTAGGTAACTTATTCTCGGAAACTAACATCTTACAGCTTTGTATGCAATATTGTTTAAAACTATATACAAGCTCTTAAGCCAAACATAAAAGCTAATAAGCACAAGCTTATGTGAACTTATAGACAAGAATATATAAGTGGCAACGAACAAGCCGGTACACGTGCCAAAGAAGAAGTCTGGACCTCAGGATCTTCGTATGAGTAATCAAAAATCATAGAATTGTAATAGAGAAGAGTTTTAAGTTATCATACAAGAAATTTGCATTAGGCCAAAAAACAAATGTTCAATATTACTCCGGAAAATAATTCAATTACTTTTATGTCTCAATAAAGCAGAGATCAGAATAGTGGTCGATCTACTAATAGGATACAATTTGTGTCTTCAAGTACCACAATTATTAAAAATATTGTGATATTGCTACTGTAAGTCAAGACTTCCGTCTAGTAAATTTAATAATCTTATGAAGGAAGTCGATATACTAGGAAACCAGATACAAGAATAAAAACGCAATTTAATATATCAATTCGACGTATTATTACTTTTTACCAGTTTTACCACAAAAACTGCAGAGAACATTAGCGATTAAAAAATTGTAAAATATCATAGAGATAACACATTTCTTTTAAAATATTATAAAATTAGTGATCGGTTAGTATTAATTATTAATCTCTGTCAACAACAGCAACGAACCAGTTTCGATCTATTTTCGATCTCATCGCCGTAGCGTAGTTGAAGATTTAACGAGTAAATCGCCAATCAAGATGCTGCACCTTATAAATGGTACCTGTTTGCCAAGAACGCAGCAAAAGTCAATGACCACTCGTTACTTCTAGAAAAGGCTCTCATGTCCTCATATGAAAGATCATACTAACTTAAGTCGGGTAGAGAACAATCCTCCAACCCATGGTAGAATAAGGAACTCAAGCAAATGAGGAAGCAAGCAAGAAAAACGTATAACAAAGCGCAATACTCCAAGCATGAAATCGATTGGACCTGTTATAAGGAGCTTCGCCGTCTATACAAAAATTGGGTAAAGCAACGACCGAGGGAATCCTGGAGAAATTTTTGTGAACAAATTGAGTACACAATCACAGCCGAAGGCTGAAAAACGTTCTCTCCAAAGATTCAAAGCTACAGCTCGAATAAAAAAAAGAAGGAAAAAGGAGGATGGCAGTCTGTTCGTTGGATCTTTCGTCGTACGTCACAAAATATCGTTTTGAGAAACGACGCAAAAACATTCAGTCTGATAAAGTAAACCAAATGCGTTAGAAAAAGAACGCACTGTAAAACTTTCATCGTTTTTTGAAGCGATAGTTTGTGACGTACGACGAAAGATCCAACGAACAGACTATACTTTAAAAACTCTTTTTCCGGACTGCAAAAACATAGAGGACATTGATGAAGACCAATAGGAGATTCATACCCCTTCAAAATAAAATGGAGCACAGGCTCGATAACCTAGGCCATTAAAACATTCCCTAAATGATACAAATGTAATAAAGTCCTTTATTATGTAGAAAATTAACTAATCATTAGAAAAAATACGAAAACATTTCGTAAATCTACGATTTATTCGTGTTTTTTTCTAATTCCCTAAATGGTTCAGTATTGATTTATAAAGACTTGTACTTTTGAAAGAAAAAAGATTACATAAATAGTACAAGTTATCTCGGTGCCCCTCTGATAACTCTAAATTTAGTATTATTCGTGATCAGTGAAAGCGACTAATTGAAGAATGTTTTTCCAACCATATCCTAAAGTTTAAATAAAATAAACTTTATATCACACACTTTATTATTTCAGTGACTATAGTTTCGACACAATTTAGCTGGTCATTATCAAACTAACATTTATAACTAGTTTGATAATGACCAGCTAAATTGTGTTGAAACTATAGTCACTGAAATAATAAAGTGTGTGATATAAACGACGTTTATTTTATTTTATTTAAAGTTATAAAATATGTATCACAAAGTGAAAGCCTCTACAATCACATATCCTAAAGGTCAAAAATTCTATTAAACGTAACCTAAAAGCATTTAGGGTTACGTTAATCGTAAAGAGAATTCCAATTATATTCCTTCGACCATTGTAGATGGTGACTTAATTATTTCCAGTGAATAGGGAATAGATGACCAATTTTCTTAATATTTTGGTAGTATTTATCGACCTCCAGCTACCACTAATAATGTAAATAATAGTTCAAACTCAAACACTAATATTAATGAGAGCATTCCTCCTCTTTTAAAAATATGTTCTGAATGAACCTCTTTCCTTGAAGGCCAATAACTCCTTTGGTCCTGATGGGCTACCTTCATTTTTTTTCTTTATAACTGTTTTTGCACTTTCCCTTATGGTAATTATATAACCTATCTCTTTCCACAGGAACATTTCCTAAATGTTGGAAGAGTGCATTTAATACACCGATCACAAATCTGGCGAAGTAAAACATTTTAATAATTATAGGCCTACATCTATTCTATCGGTGGTGCCTAAGATATTTGAAATGTTACTTACTTCCCACTTAACAGCAGTTTGTCAATCTTCAATCTCCATTAACAGGAATATATATCTACACTGTTCTGGTATTCACAGGACTCAATATGTTCGTATTGTTTCTAGTCCTATTGACTTAACATCTGGTGTTCCGCAAGGTTCCCACCTAGGGCTCTTGCTCTTTAATATTTTTATAAATGATGTAGTGGGCTGTTTTTCTATTGTGAAGTGCTAGCTATTTGCGGGCGATATGAAAATTTTTATGAAAGTTCGATCAATGGATAATACGACATTACTCCATTCTGACTTGATGGTGTAACGAAAATAAGCTGGCACTTAACCTTAAAAAAACAATGTGATCCGTTGGTGTTACCTTTAATACTAACTTGAACTTTTCAAGTCATATTTCTTATTATTTAGACCGATATGCCTCACATCGTTTATGATGACAATTTTGGAGAAGCTATCTTTACATCAGGGACCTATTCTAAAGACGAATCTTCTTCACCCAAATCAACACGCGTACGTACCAAGAAGCTCAACCGAATCAGCACTTCACTGTGTGGTTACCTATATTGAGGAGGCGTTGTTAAATAAAATTTCAGCATTTAGCCTATTTATCGCTTTTGACAAAGCCTCGTTCAACACCATAGGACAAGCTCTCTCAAAGCTTGGCAATTCAGTCGCACTAAGTGAATGAATAAAACAAATTCTAAGAAAAATGACGTTCCAAATATCAATCGAGGATCTTGAGGTGAAGAACGAGAGATAGAACCGTCCATATATTATATACAGGGTGTCCCGTTAATGCGGGGAAATGGCTAGACCATAGATTCCTGAGGTCAAAATATGACGATTTAACGCAACTTATCTATATCCAAAAATTTACGGTTAAGCCGGAATTTGGCTTCAAAGTTTCGAAATTTTTTATTTCTTTTGTTTATAACAATTGACCGCTTCATTTGATTTCAATGAAATTTATTTTTAATAACTACCATAATATAATACATAATTTCGGTTATTATGACTATTATTGGTTAACAAGAAGTATAAGAAACAGTAGTACCACCACTTAAAAACTAAAATATTTTTTTATTGGTGGATCTAATAAAAACTAAAAAAATACTGCTTGAAAGACAATTTAATTTAAAAACTTTTTTATCTCTTAATAATATTTGATATCTTTTACGGTTTTCCCACAAAAAAATAAAATATATATTTTTTTTCTAGTAAAAACAAAATCAAGTTTTTCATCGAATCGAAAAAAAAAATGTTTTTCGTGGCCGTCTTTGTTTAAAAAATGTAAATTATGTATAATAATTATTATTTAGTGTCCTTTAACAATTAATTTTTAACTTTATTATAGTTCATAAATATTCATATTTGGAACAAACAGATATATTGTTTGTATTAGGATTTTGCAAAGAAAATGGTTTGAAAAGTGTTAGATGTTGTTTTGATTTATTTTATTAATTGATATTATTTAATTTTTAATCAATAGAGTAAGTTTATTTACTTATTAATGGGTGCATAATGAGTATACTATATTCATATTTTATTTTTTTATGCAAAATCCGTACAAGATATCAAAAACTGGTAAGAGTCAAAAAAGTTTTTAAATCTAATGCCATTTTAAGTGGATTTTTTTGGATTTTATTGGATGCACCAATAAAAAAATATTTTAGTTTTTATGTGGTGTTACTACTGTTTTTTATACTTCCTGTCAATCACTAATGCCAACAATAACTGAAATGATGTATGATATTATGGTACTTATTAATAATAAGTATTAACAAGTACCATAATATTATACATCATTTCAATTATTGTGGACATTAGTGATTGACAGGAACTATAAAAAAACAGTAGTACCACCACTTAAAAACTAAAATATTTTTTATTGGTGCATCCAATAAAATCCAAAAAAATCTATTTAAAAGGGCATTAGATTTAAAAACTTTTTTGACTCTTACTAGTTTTTGATATCTTGTACGGTTTTTGTACAAAAAAATAAAATATGAGTATAGTATACTCATTATGCACTCATTAATAAGTAAATAAACTTACTCAATTGAATAAAAATTAAATAATATCAATTAATAAAATAAATCAAAACAACATATAACACTTTTCAAACAATTTTCTTTGCAAAATCGTAATACAAACAAGATATCTGTTTGTTCCAAATATGAATATTTATGAACTATAATAAAGTTAAAAATTGATTGTTAAAAGACACTAAGTAATTATTATCATACATAATTTACATTTTTTAAACAAAGACGACCACGAAAAACATTTATTTTCGATTCGATGAAAAACTAGATTTTGTTTTTACTAGATAAAAAATATATATTTTATTTTTTTGTGAGAAAACCGTAAAAGATATTAAATATTATTAAGAGATGAAAAAGTTTTTAAATTAAATGGTCTTTCAAGCAGTATTTTTTTAGTTTTTATTAGATCCACCAATAAAAAAATATTTTAGTTTTTAAGTGGTGGTACTACTGTTTCTTATACTTCTTGTTAACCAATAATAGTCATAATAACCGAAATTATGTATTATATTATGGTAGTTATTAAAAATAAATTTCATTGAAATCAAATAATGCGGTCAATTGTTATAAACAAAAGAAATAAAAATTTTTGAAAATTTGAAGCCAAATTCCGGCTTAACCGTAAATTTTTGGATATAGATAAGTTGCGTTAAATCGTCATATTTTGACCTCAGGAATCTATGGTCTAGCCATTTCCCCGCATTAACGGGACACCCTGTATAATTATATTATGTATTATATTTATGACTTTCTTTTGAATAAAGTGTTTATATCCTTAAAAATATCAATATTAAGTTAAGTCTCCTTAGCAAGGGTGACCCGTGGTTGTCCAAAGGGAGGAGTACTATCTCCGTTCCACAGGATAAACGACTTGCTAAGGAAACTAAATGAATCTGGTTTCCCAGTCATATGATACGCAGATGGCATATCAATTCTGCATAAAGGCCGCTATGAAGGTGTACTCAGTAAACTAATGCAGAGTGCTCTCAATATAGTGGAGAAATGGTGTACAGACGGCGCCCTCTCGGTAAATCTAACGAAAACAAAGCTGATGATCCAACAAAAAGAGACCGGACTGAATGAAGCTGGTCAGAATAATCAACATGGCACCAACACTGGCTTCACAGGTAAATGATCTGGGAGTTATCCTAGATCTTTAACTGAACTGGAGTAATCATCTTTAAAAAAAGGTACAGAAGGCGAGCATGACATTCTAGCAAGAGAGTCGTTGGGAAATCATGTGGAATATCATCCAGAATTACCATGTGCTGTACACTGCCTTTGTCAAACCGCCTAGGTTCCTGCACATTCTACGTCTAGCATGGGAATTACTTGTGCCATTTGTTTCACACCGACGTCAGCACTAGAGGCGTTATTGTCTTTTCCTCCCCTAGATTTACACATACAGAAAAAAGCCGTAAGTACAGCGCTACGACTAAGAGACAACTGTCTGTGGTGTTCAAATGCGGAGCGGACTAGGCATGAGGCAATTCTTGAAAGAGCGACTCAGAGGGACGCCTTTCTAGGATTCAATCGATTTTTCCGAACGACACTACACATCACTAAACTCCAAGGCTCCTGAAGGTACTATAAACATATTAACGGATGGAGCAAAAAAATAAAAAAGGAACAAGTATAACAATATATTATGCCGAACTGAATATTAATCTAAAAATACTTTTAGAGGAAGAAATAGTGCCCAAAAAATAACTGAGCTGAGAACAAAAAGAGAAAACATCTGCATCTACACAGACAGTAAATCACGTCTTGCTATCTTAACACATCCCAAGCTCTCATATTCTCAGACTGGCAAATAGTTATGGCACTAGAAACGGCATCTGTAGATAACAGAATTTCCCTATCCTGAGTCAAGGCACATTCAAACACGAGAGGAAACGTAAGGCGGATGCTCTAGCAAAAGATGGAGCATCTTTGAAAACCGAAAACACACCCCTGCCTCTATCCAAAAGCAATCTCTCAAACATACTCTAACAGCACAGAAAGCAAGGTGGAGAAACGTTTTCATTTGTGCACATTCCAGACACACAATACAAAACCCAACGCTAATGTTGATTTGTATTCTAACTAGATACTGTCAGATAAAAAACACACTTATAGGTTGAATATCTACACATCAGGGGGTGCAACGAGGAAGCGGAGTCGGCGGAGCAGATCCTGTGCTATTGTCCCGCTCTGGTAACATCAAGGAAGATACTGCTGGGAAAAACATTATCTAGAATTGCTTAGGTACAAAAAGTAAAGTCTGTATCAACCTATCACCTAAGACCTTTTTGTTTCAAATAGAAAGGTATGTCAAGTGACACCTCATTTGAAAGATCCCTTTGCAACAAATACCACACACTACTTATTACTTGAATATTTTCAAAGCTCACGTGATAAAAAAGAGAACTATTTTTATAACTTGAATACTATTTAATGCAACAAATGTTCAAAAAAAAAACCGTTTTTTTCTTGGCAAAGTGCAAATCAATGATAACATGCATCTCTAATGTTCTTTAACATTTCTTGCCGTATTTCATGCCAATCATAGTTAGATATAAAAATATATATTATAATGTTATAAATGAAGGGTATAATATAAATATATTTAAAATAAACAAATAACCTTCTAATACAAGGACAATAAGGGAATCGGTTGTAACCTATTAACGGTGCAGAAACCTTTCAGTTATATTGTAACATTAAAAACTTAACTTAAGGCACCCAAACGTACTTAAACAATTAAATCTAAGGCAATATTTAACATTAAATACATACCCTGGAAATTCGGACGTATTCGCTCTGAAGGCCTTAAAGAGTGCCGGCCAATTGAAGTCAGCTTGCGATGTTTCGGCATTGTATGTTAGAGATGTGCAGGCCGGAAGGCAGTCACAATGCTTGTTTTGCTCTAAAGCATCCATATCAATTAGGTTTTCTCCGTAGGTAGACAGTCCTGCAGTAACTTGTGTAGAAAGCAAATCATCTAAAATACAATACACTATGCATTCATGGGTTCCTCATTGATCACTTTATCAAACATTGTTTAATTTTGAGTTACAATCATATAATTTTAACTTTTATCTCTACGTTTCTTAAATGATACTATCTGTGTAAGAGTTATAAAGCTATTTTAGATTCCATCATATAATAGTGTTTAAGTAGTTTTAATTTTATTCTTAGTTGTAATTTTAAGTGGAAGAGCAGTAGTAGTTGGTTATCAACTACCTGAACTTGGCTTACCATGTTAAGTATTATTTTGTAACAGCATTTATTTCTGCTAATAAAGACAATTAATTATTATTATTATAAATAGAAGTGAATCTTAATTATGAACCTATTATTAATTAAATATATTTTTATAGGATCAAATAAGAGAATAATTACCTCTAGCTTGAAGTTGGCACTGTATTTTCCCTGAACCGCATATAGGAGTCGCTTCATCATCTACAAGTCAATTTTTGTATGGGTACATTTGAAAAAAGCGCAGCAAGTGTTTACATATAATTAATTAATAAAATCCTATTCAAATAAAAAACAATGAAAAATAACTTACGGGGCATATGATAAGCTACACAATGGCACATAGCCAAGGTGTAATTGGCTAAACATTCTACTTCACAATTCTGCTGTGTGTAGTTTTTGTAGAACCGCAACGTTCTTTCCCAAGAAAAGTAACACAGCCTCCTCTTAGGGTCATAATCTCTTAAACCATCTGAAGTGGTCATCATGTCTGGTTTAACGGCAACTATAATTTCTTGGTTTAGGGGTGCGCGGAAATACTGTGAACTCACTCTTGGTACTTCTCCTGGGTGATGCAATAACATCTAAGTAATAATAATAATAAGAGCTTAAGATACTGAAATTATAAATAATAATAGTAGTAGTAGTAGTGTTTTGGCTATCGACCACGTGGTCCTTCCGCATTTGTCATTTGTATTTGTGCGTGTGTAAATGAGCTTGTTACTTTAAAGGATCGGCCCTGTCACTCTAAAGCACCATTAATTGTATCCCAATGGTAAATGGTATCCAACTGCTGGCCCAAACTAACGTTGCTGCACTCTTGCTTACGCTAGTTAGGCCGCAACCGAATGAGCCACCACCAGAGTGTCAATAATAATATTAAAATTAGAAAGAGTAATTTTTTAACTTCTAGATGACCTGAATATTTATATTAATATAATTATTCAGATCATATAAAACTCTTTATAATTTTAATATTGATTTCAGCTATTTCAGCTATTTTATTATAGCTTCAGATGTGAAATCGTCAATTTTAGTATTTTGGGTAGTTTTTACTGTGTATTTACTATGACGTTGTACCTTAAATCCTTGTACAGGGCCTTTACAAATATAATCTAGATCGTAATCATATCCGCGCATCAGCATCGTAAGTCCAGCTTTAGCTCCAGCCGACATTGCTCTTCTTGGGAAGGTGTCTTTACCAGCGGTGCTCTGATAGCCTTCTTCAAGGGACCATCCAAAACTATCACGCTTGTGATTAAGGAAATCTTTATTGTGGTAACTACAAATTATAAAATTTTAGTATACATAAAGAGGTGTGTACTTATTTTTAAAATATTACACTTCATTCCTGTAAATATCGTCACGATCAAGCATATTGAAGGTGTAGCAAACGCCCTCCTCTGTCAAAATTGGCGAGAACATATTATCGCAGGTTTCGTTGATGTTGGTCCATTTGCACGTCCAAAGCATCTCATCAAATTGGGGAGCTACCTAAAATCAGAAATTTGTTTAAAGATGAAAATTATATTTTAATCGTTTGTATAAAGTAGATAGATTTTGTGTAATTCTTCAGGTTTTTATTAGAAGTTGAAAAGGTTTGTGCTGTGATCAGAATATATGAATTTTCATTTATTAGTTAGGTAATTTAGAAAGCTTCCTAAAACAAACAAAACTATATAAGAATATTTTTAATTATTAGCAAATTATTAAATATTTTAAAAACTAAATCAACTATTAAACTCTGGATAATTGGAAGGTTTAAATACTTATTAAAAGAAAGATATAATTATTGAACAGCTACAAAACACATAGGGATAAAGTTTTTTGCGGAAAGTCCAATTTTAATATTTCTGATTTGGCACCCAATGTATAAATTGTATTCCCAAAAATTTACAGTTTTCCGACGCCTAAAGAAACGGTTGATGCGTTCAAAGTTCTTGTTACAGATGTACCTCAATAAGAGTGGAAAAAGTTTTTCGAAAATTGGTTCAAGCTTATGCAAAAAATGTATTGATTGATTGAAATTTTGAAAAACAATAAATCTATGTGTGATGATCAATTTCTTTTTTTTATTCTCTATTCCTAATATATAAAAGGCAATTCTCCTACTGAAAATGTCGTTCCTTATTTGATATTTTACTGTTTCAAATATATTTTCCGTTGTTAAATCAGGTGACCTGGCTGGTATTTATGTTTTTCTTTTTATATTTTCTGTAGGTTTATGTTCCTTACTTGAAATCTAAAATCGGTTGGTTTTTCATCTTAGAGCAACTATTTTGTGTTGGCCGACCAATTTGAATTTTTGTAGTTTAGTAATATTTTCTTTAGTCGGGCTATAACTTGTTAGAAAAGTTTGAGATATTACTTAGATAGTTGCATTAGAGAAAAAGGGAACTAGAATATTTCGAACGATGGTGCTAGGCAAAACATTAAATGTTGTCAAGCTACAATTGTACGGTCAAAATTATTTTTGCCTCGGTGAATGTTGTAAAGAGAGGGTTCCTTCCTTGGTTTGATATACTTTATAATTTGTCATCTACTTAAGAATGATTCTACTTCAAGAGCTGTATGAGATGACGTACAGTTTTTAGGTTTTCTATAACATTTATCGTAATATTAAACTAGATATTGTCATTTGTAACACTGTGTAACCAACCAGATTTTATTCAATAAGTTTCATTAAATTTGTACAATGCCTTTAATACCATCCACTTGTTGATAAGCCTACATTCAGGCTAAATTTTTAGAGAAAAAAGTATTTTCTTTTGATAAAACCATAAAGGTGCCATCTATTGTCTAAACGTTGTACTATATCCCAAATGGGTGGATAACCACCTACATTAAAGGTATTTGTCAACAGGAACAATTATAACAATAATAATATTGTACATAATAAATATTGTTAACCGTCAACAACAGCCACGGACCGGTTTCGATCTTTTTGGATCTCATCAGCGTAGCGTAGTTGGGATGGGAACAATATATTTTTTTTGATTAATTACTTTTGGATAATTATAAAAACTATTTATTTAATCTTTGCAATGTTTTTAAAACTGTTGATTTGAAGGTTAAACCTCATCAAGCTTAATTTTGCCCAAAAGAGTTGCTCTTTTACTGTCATTATATTTAACTATGATTAAAATTTGTAGTTTCTCACTTTTACTTAAATTAGCCAGTTTAAACAAACATTTTAACACAGAAACTGTAAATAGCTAATAATAATATCGTATTGATATCATAATCAAAGGTAACCAAAACCTGTTTTTGTTGAGCATTTCTTTGAAGTTTTTATATATATAATAATCTTTCCAAAATAAATATGGTTTTAGAAAAGATGACATTGGCTCCTACTATTACATAAAAAAATCTTCAACTGTATTCATTCCTAGGTCTATATCAACATGAATTCTGGTCTTAGGTACAGTCACAAATTTAATTAGACAAAATCACCTACACGGGCCAAGAATTTTCTAACACAACATTAATTTTAACCACTTTGCGTAAAATCAATTTCTTAACGAAGACACAATTTGCCTCAGAAATCAATGAATACCCAAGAATGTACTTAGAGATAAACAGAATAATATATGAGGAAGATCTATCTTCTTCATCCTTTGTCGAAGTTTCCGAAACAAAGAGACACAAGATAAATTTTGATAGAATTACTTCAATTATACGAGGGTGGATCAAATATAAACCGGACTTTTTGGCTGTATCCAATGGATTTCAACTGCATCTTTATATATGCACACTGTTTACACCTAAAACCCCAAAACTTGATATAAATGTAACGATTTCTTGGTAAATTATAGAAATCTGTAAAAAGAGTCACTTGATATATTTATCGGTCTCTAAGTGAAGTGCTATACGTGGTACCGCTTAATGTGTTGGAGGTGATTGTTAAGGGAAGGGAAGGACGCCATGTCTGAGCACGAGGTACTTACGTCTGTTCAGCAACGCATCATTATTAAATTTTTGGCGCGGGAAGGCGTAAAACCTTTTCGAATTTTTAATAATTAAATAATTGGCCGCATAATGGTAGAAAACTTGAAACATGCATGCCGACTGCGAACATAAGACTATTTTTTTGGGATAGAAAAGGTATACTGATTGTTAATTTCCTTCATGAGCGACGTTAGTCAATGCTGAATATTATTGCAAGCTCCTTGATCAAGCCAAACTGGCTTATTGGCAGAAAAGACGAGGCATGCCCATCCGAAATGTGATTCTCCTTCATGACCCGAGAATAATTAGAAAATTCATTGGAAATATTGGAACACACGCCCTATAGGCCGACTTGTTCCCGTGTGACTTTCAAATGTGTGGTCCACTCAAGAAACTTCCGCTTCGCTGGGAAAAATAGAAAAATATGTACATAAAACGGAGACTGTGTAGAAAAATAAAACATATCATTTTTTTTAATAATAAGGGTTGTTTATAGAAAGGCACTTGGTTGGTTTCACAATTTTGCCGTTCTATAAACAACCCTTACTATTAAAATATGTTTCACCACGTGATAAACGAGAACCAAATTCAACAAATTTTTTAAATAATATATAGATACTTTTTTTTTACTTAAGTCCGGTTTATATTTGATTCCCCCTCGTAGCATTAGACCATTTCACAAAAAATATTATCAGTCAGGTATTCAAGATAGAGAAAGATAGTTATTCTCAAAGAAGCGACGGCCGAAGATTACTTTCCTATTGGACATCCCCCCATCATGATAAAGATATCTTTTTAGTCGCATCAGTTATATTATTTTCTACAAGTAACATCGGAATAATCTCTATTGATCCAATTATAAGGTCGCACACGGCTCATTATCACGTCACCAAAGTGAGTCAAAATACACACCGAATCAACATGAAGAAGTACAATCACCTTCTTTGATCACCATCATGAAATAAAAATTTGGGGCAAATTTAAAACATTTACAAGTCAGATGAAGTTCAATTCCTATCTAATCGCCAAACAGCTGATGACCCCAAGATCGCCAAGGCGTTGGACGACCAGTTTGATTTACGTTATTTTCAGTAATGAGTCCTGAAGGACACCCACTTCTGATACCTACTCACATTGACACCACAGAACTAATCAACACCAGACATGGTCCTGTCAACCACGAGGTTACACCAACGAAGTCTCTGGCAAGACAAAAGTGATGCAGGAGGCCGGAATAATAAGCCATCAAATTTTTCACAAATCTCTTCAAAGCCTGCCTTGCTGCGGTACTTGACTAGACTCCAGTGTGCGTTTGATACACTATAATATAGTGAATTTATTACGAAACTAAGCTTATCTTCTTTTGTTTTGATGAGATAGACATTCCCATCCCTTCACGCCCACTCGAACATATTCGAGGCCATTGTAGGGAGATGGACAAAAAAATTATTTGAAAGTGTCATCAAGTGCAATCACCACAGTCTATTAACTCATTCGTAGCTACTTCTACTAGTGCAAATATTGTTATAAATATGCCATCATTAATTGGTATACTTAACTAGCAATTACAATCTAAGTTATAATTATCTGATACAAGCTCAATTTGAAAAGTGTGAAGAGCCAACCTAAAGTTGAAATTAAGTAGTTGCCCAGTTTTGACCGAAAATGAACCACCTGAGATGTTATATTCATAAAGAATGTGTCTTAGGGTCTCCTCTTATTGCCCCGACATAAGGGACCTATTACCATGAGATACTTTTGAGTTAATTTAATTCTTGAACAATAAATATACCTGTTAAAAGAATGTAAGAAGACGAAAATGGCGAAAATTAGCAAAAAAGTATTAAACGAGGATGAAGATAGTTTGTGAATCGAGGATATGTCGGTATGTAATTCTTTAAATACCTTTTCTGTTATCTAATTTAGCTTTATTTATTTTAAAATGATCAATTATCTAAAATTTCCTTGAATAATTTTCTCACTTATCTCTTGTTAAAACATTATTGAATAGTAGGTAAAGAATTGATCAATACTTGGTTTATTTCACTGATTTAAATCAAATGTTGATCAAAAAATACGTTGTAGCATAAGCAACCTATTTTTTGGAACGGAAAACCATTCCTAATAATTATCTCCTCCTGGATATCTTGAATTCATATTACGCAAATAAATATTTTGGTAACATTTTCATTATTTAGAAGCAACAGCAATACATCTTGTCTACAATTTTAGAAATAAATGAGAAAATATACGATTTTAAAAATATATTGCAAACGTTGACACAATAAACATATCAATTGTTCTCACATAAATCGCTCATCAATATTTTAAATATAAAAAATAATTACTAATAAAAATGTATTAAAGTTCTTTACGTTGTAAAAAATTAACTAATAATTAAAAAAATTAGAAATGTTTTCGTTTGGCCCTTTTTCTCATATCAATATTTTCACGTACTCAAACAACCCAATTGAAGTTTCTTCGTGTTTTTTCTAATTAATTCGTGTTTTTTCTAATTATTAAAAATAATTACTTTTGTTCAATGCACTAACCTGGGATAAAAAGTCAATAGTACGATAATCCGCCGTATCGTTTCCCTCTTGATAAAGATGCTGATCACACACTAACGCGATATCCTGAAACTGTTTCAACCTAACACAAACTTTTGATTTTTTTATACATAAAAAAAATGGTCATACTCCTCGCTCGTGAAATTTTCCGGGCTGTCGATCATCTTGTGGTAGTACTTCGTGAAGTTGAACACACTCTGCCTTGACTTGGTTTCCGGGCACACCGTTACTGCAGGAAACGGAATTTGCCACACCGGCGTGGGACTCTGTGCGAAGCTTACAATCACAGGTGAATTCTCCCACTTCTGGTAGGTCTTGATGATTAATCCGATGCAGAGGTACAAGGAGACAATGAACACCACCAGCCACCATACTCTTAAAGTTTAAATTTAAAATCCATTCAGCCTCACTAATAAAGGGTATACTTTTCTATCACGTTCCTCTTCTTCTCCCCCATATACCGCACCCCGTGCAAACTCGTATTTTCCGTAAACTCGACGCCATAATCAATGCAGTTCTTGACGAAACCGGGATACTTATTCTTCGGTTTGCGGGGACTCTCCGGATCACCACTTCCTTTTTCCACTTGCGCTAAGTCCGTACTCTTCGTTCGCTTCATGTTTACATACTGTTGATTTTCAAATAATGATCAACTTTTTATATCCAAGGGCTTGGCGGGATTGCATGCAGTTTATGTTTTTGTGTTATTTATTAAAGAGGTATGACCGTCGCACACCCTTTCCCAGCAGACAACTAGATCGTCATTTCGAAAATTGCAACAAAGTGTTTAATTAATCGGCGTGAATTAATTAACCGAAATTGCATGCTTATCGCCAGTCGAATTTCCTCCATGGGAGTTGTTTGACGAATTAGCGTTTTATTCTATTGCGTGCATTGTAAATAGCTATTTATTAATTTGCTAAGTATATCTCGCTCATTTGTCCAAATTAACAGTGATGAGACATTTTCATTTAATGGAGTTGAAAATAACAATAATGTATTTAAATAAACGAACCATTAAATAGTTGCCGCATAATATCGCTAATGTTTTCCAATTAAAATTAGTAAACTAAATATTTTGATATTTGGCATTTCATTATACGCCCAAAAATTATTGACAAATATCATATAGGTATAGATTAAATAATATTAATATCTACATATTTAGCACAAAGCAATTGGAATGAAGTAAAAAGATATCAAATCAATCAAATCAATTGCTCCGTTAATGTGGGGATAAATGACATTTAGTAAAAAGAAATACGAAACAAAAAAAGTAAGCAAATCAGTACGAAATCAATTTAACATATCTAACTTATGGTATATTCCTTGAGAACTGCGTTTACTACAGGACTTAAGATGCTTATGTATTACACGGACTGAAAAGTCTTTAGCCTGACATATTGATAAAGCCATAAACTGAAAAATCTGTATACTTCCTATAAAACCCCTCCTTAACCTAGGTGCTGTCAAAATTTCATGATATTTCGTTGACTCGTCTACAATTTATAGCTTTCGACGTAATGAATTTATTTTTACTACGAAAAAGTGAATTTCATATTTTGGTTTAACATTACTTTCTGATAAGAAAAATAAACTATTAAAACAAAGGCATCATAAATATTAAAGTGCATCTGCCCCACCGAATTTAACCATCAAATATTGGTTTACTAAGTTTTATCGTAACTGTACAAGCACAAATGATTCACCACATTCAAGAAGGCCAAATTCCAAAAAAATCAGTGAAATCGTGTTAAAGATCCCAAAATCAAATTTAGTAAGCTAGCTAACATCATATTCATATCAAAGGAACGCGTTGGTCATATCATTATAAAAAAGTTGAGGGTCACGTTTTTGACCATTGGCCAAAAAGTGGAACGTGTTCAAAATCAAAGCAAAATCTGGCTCTATTTACCGAAATGATAAGAAGATATTGCGTAGGTTTGTAACCAAAATGCAATGTGGATTCATCACTACACACAGGATGTCAACCGATAAAGTTTTGGCCAGTAATTTTTGGGATGCGCCTGACATACCATTCATTGATTATCTTAACTATAACATCAGAGCCGTGGGTCTTAAGAACTAATCCTTCTTCCAGTCAGATTTGATTTTCAGGTCCAATTTTAAATATTTTGCCCTCAAATATTTACATCTAATTACCTAACAAGTTACGTTATGATTACACTCCTGCTATCATAGATTTGACTATAAGAAGTACTAAACCTGAAAAGAGAGATTAAGATTTAATCAATTAATTGGCTTAAGTATAAGATGATAGGGACATTTTTAATCACTTTCCTTCCAAACATCAACAAAACGAATAACCTTAAAGCACAAGTGGCAGACAATTATATTCTTTATTTCCGTACGGAAGCACATAAACCAGCTTACTAAGTGAGAGAAAAATTATGTGTACTGCATAATGATGGGATTACCGAATTTAATCGATTTAAAAAAAAAAATAATCTATGTGGCGATTTTCAAAATCAAACAAGAAATAGTATTCTAGTAATCAAGCATTTTACGCGTTCTACAGAAATATTGATAAGTCTGTAGCTTTTGATGATTTATATATATTTTTTGATTATAAATTATTATTGCAATTATTGCCTGTAATGTAATTTCCCACTCAATTAAGGCAGTTTATATATTCAACTTCACTTAACTGGACAATGTCCTTCGACCTTGTGCGATAATCCAGTTCCCTGTTTTTTTTCCTGTTCTTGAGTAAACATATTGGAATTACTTATTAAAGTTATCACTTTAAATGCACGTTTAGGTTATGTTTGACAATTAAAATGTCAGTTCATTTATTTGGCACATGTAAGAATCGACCTACGTTTTTTATTCCACCGCCACCCGGGACTGCAATAATTGTTGGACACAACAAGTTATAGCTTTCGACGTAATAAATTTATTTTTTTTTTCCAAAAAAGGGAATTTAACATTACTTTCTGACAAGAAAAATAAACTATTAAAACAAAACCATTATAAATGTTAAAGTATATCTGCCGAATTCAACCATCAAATATTGGTTTACTAAGTTTCATCGTAACTGTACAAGCACAAATAATGCACCACATTCAGGAAAGCCAAATGAAGCAGTTATTCCAGAAAATCAATGAAATCGTGTTAAATGACCCCAAAATGAAATTTATTGAGATAGCGAACATCATACGCATCTAAAAGGAACGCGTTGGTCATATCATTCATGAAAAAGTTGGGTATTGCAAGTTTTTACCATTAGCCAACGAGTGGATCGTGTTCAAAACCCAGGGAAAAATCTGACACTATTTTACGTAATAAGAAGGAGCTTTTGCGTAGGTTTGTAACAAAAATAAAATATGGATTCATCACTACACACCGGAGTCCAATTGAAAGTCAGCGAAGTCAACCAATAAAGTTTTGGCCAGTAATTTTTGTGCCTAACATAACATTCATTGAGTATCTTAATTATAACATCAAAGCCGTAGGTCTTACGAACTAATCCTCCTTCCAGTCAGATTTGATTTTCAGGTCCAATTTTAAATATTTTTCTCTCAAAAATTAACTCCAACCATGGCACCTAATTGAGTAACAAGTTACATTAGGATCACAATCCTGCCATTACAGATTTGATGATAAGAAGTCCTAAACCTGAAAGAGAGAGAAAAAGATTTAATTATCTAATTGGTTTAAATATACGATGATAGAGTAGTTTTTAATCACTCTCATTTCAATTATTAACTAAGAGGATAAACGATTTTCAAAATCATTCAAGAAATAGTATTCTAGTAATCAAACATTTTACGCATTCTACAGAAATATCGATAAGTCTGTAGCTTGCTATATTCGTCCGGCCCCTCTCGAGAGTTCTATGGGCTTATTAAGTTGGCTCAGGTCATCGTGGTGTTTCCGAATTGCCAAAAAATCATGAGGGTAAATCCGCCCTCTTAAGTATAGTTTTCTCGCCCAAACTATTGCCCAATTAGTTTACTCTAGAGGTAAACAAATCGAGAAAAACTTGCTAACGCATTTATCGTTTGTTTACCAAAGACCATAAAATTAGCACAAGTTCACAAGTTGGCTGGTTGAGGTGATATACTATGATTACATTTTAATGGGTTTTCTTTACACTAGAACATAAAATTTCGTATGAGAATTGATGGTTTTATCTTCCACTGGCATCTTTTGTTTATTTTTCCCGAGGATGTGTTATCCGTGCATGCGCCTCACCCCCACCCTGAATTCTGGAACTCCAGCGGAACGGTACCTTCGCCCGGAGCACCTGCTGACCTTTACTTATACATATTTGTTGAATTTGATTGTCGTTTATCACGTTGTGAAACTCAATATTAAGGGTTGTTTATAGAATTATGACCACCCTCATAACCTAAATGTACAATTTTAGTATTTAAGTAAAAACATTTTAACTTCTGTACCATTCCTTGATAATGGTGTAAAAATCGAAACTAGTTGGAATAAATCGTAAATAATTGTAAAACCAACCAAGTGCCTTTCTATAAACAACCCTTAACGTTATTTATACATATATAGATACGTATACAGAGTTTCAAAGTTAACCTAACCTAGGTGAGCATAATATTGCATTTCCGCGCTTTAACTAAAACTATTGTTGGGTGGCTAGGTCATGCTGCGTCGTAAGGTCTTCCTCCTTCCTGCGGATCACCACATTTAAAAAATCTGCCACCGCCTGCCCCTTCTCCTTTCTCTCGATCATCTTGGCGGCGAGCTCGTCTAGTGTCCCCCCTTTCACTGACATTCCTCCCCGCCCAACTTCCCTATCTCCGGCGTAGGTACCCGGCAAAGCACCCGTGACCGGAGAGGAGCTGGGTGTCCCTCTTCTTCCTGTCAACCCAGGGCCCCAATTGTGGTATAAGGGCCCTCGTCCACTGCCTTTTTGTACCCTTGGACCATCTCCGCTGCCACTCCTCCAGCATCTAGCTCCGCGCAGTCCGATGGTTTGAAGGTATCGCCTTTTCTCGCCCTGTAGGTGTGCGCCCTCGCCTTCAACATCAGGTGCGCCGGAGGGATGAACGCGAGGACCTTCGCCGCGTCTGACTGGACTGTGCTATACCCACTAATTATTCTGAGGACTCCCACCCTCAACGCTCCTCTTAGTCTATCCGCACTCCTGCGAGATTCCTTCGCTGCTCCCGCTGGCGCCTCCGCCATCTGTCTTATGCATAAGGGGTTGGCCTCAACGGTGACCCCAGATAGGTCATCAAGGTCCCCATCGGCACTACCTACCCTACGAATTTTTTTTCTCGTACTTCTTGTCAGCAATGTAGCCGTTGTTTCCTGTCACCTGAATATTTCTGATCTCGAGTCACCGCACGAAACGCTCCACTGCCGCCACCCTGATGATGTCACCAATCTCCCTTCCTCTGATTATCAGGAGCAGATCGTCGGCGAATTCATCCTCTCTGGAAGCGGCACGCTGAATACTCCATCGTACGCCACGTTCCAAAGGAGGGTCCCCAGTACGAATCCCGGTGGGATGATTCCCTTTAGCTGCAACACTTTCTTTACCTTACTGCCATCCTCGTAGACTAGCTGTCTGTTCCAGGAAGCTAATTACCATGTTTACGAAGTAGCCCGTTATCCTCCTATCTCGATAATGACCGGCTACGAGAGCGAGTTGAAGGCGTTCCTCCCATCCAGTGCCTCGGCCAGACAGTGTCTCCTGCCCCTCATTACCTCCATCAACGCGTCTTCCGTGGATCTGCCCCTACGGAATCCGAACTGCTTCGGTGACAGGCCTCCATCCTTCTCGATCGCAGCCCTTATACGCTCCGCTAGAAGCCGCTCAAGGTATACCGGTCTGTAACCTCCTGGGTCAGATTCATATTTCCCTTTTTTGGGTAGTAGCACCAAGCTAGCTCTCTTGAATGTGGCCGGTACCTAGCCCTCCCTGAGGCACTGGTTCATCAGCTCGGTGATATACTCCGGGTGGTCGTTTACCACCGCCCCCACAGCTTCGTTGGGGTCACACTGCCTTTTTCTCAAGTAGAGCCCTCACAGCGTTCATGACCATCCTATCCGTGAAAAAATCCTCCTCTCAAGATATAGTCCTCCTCTTACTCGGGTTCCCACACACCTCTTACCTCGGGAAACAATTAAAGTCTTTCTTTCGCCATAATCCCACTCTCCACGTTAATATGTTCAAATGATCTACAGGGACTATCCACCGGATGATGATAAAAAGATTCTTTACATTAGGCAGTGAGATTTCGTATCAGAAATAAAGTAAATAGATGGTTTTATCTTCTACTGGCATCTAAGATCTAAGCGACGAGTTGGCTAATCTTAAATCTAAGTTTTCTCAGAAGGCTAGGAGGTGCTTTTAAAAATAACCGCTGATTTCCTATATAGTATCTGTATTGGGTTATGGTCGCCAATTTAAAATAGTTAGACTCCTTTTATAGAAAAAGTTACGCTATCTAACAGCGATAGCTTGGTAAAATCCAAAATAGGTCGAAATCAATCCGTCGCTATTGCCGACAGTAATTCAATGTTCTATAATGTTAATTATTATTGCAATTATCGCCTATAATATAATGCTCCACTCAATTAAAGTAGTTTAGCCCTTCTTCGTACAAACCTGAGCACATCTTGCCAAGGCTATTTTTTAAGGAACTGATGCCGTGTATTTAAGCCCGTATATGCTTATATCAATCCCCGATTTCGTATTTGATGCATGTATACAGATGCATCAAAAACAAAACGGGCTTATATTAGAATTATGTTTTAGTTTTAAGCTGTTTTGGCGACTGTCAATAATTACTTTAAGGTGCGATACAAAATCAAATCAAATCCGACGGTGTTTGTAGGAAATCTGGTTTAATCAGGTTCAGACCACTACTTGTCTATGGTTGTGCCCTCTATACCAATCCCAGCAATCCAACCTCCCGCAATATTGAAGTTAGCGAGCGAGCATCCCTCCGTACCCTAACCAAACTCCGGCATCCTCTTAATCTTTTACACAATCCATCTAATCAGCTCCTCTATGATACCACTTTAGTTATCCCTACCCTAGAACGCTTTCGATTCCTATCAGAAAAATTCTCCAAAAATCCTTTCAACTTTCATATCTTATCCCAATATTGTCTTCCCAGAAATACTAATATAAACCCTAAATTTAAAAATCCCAATTCAACCATATTCGATTTTATTTTATCATTTCATCATTTTACGCATTAACGGCTGACGCCATATGACTGGACTAAACAAGGCAGAAAGACCTCTGGTCGATAGCCTTTTGACAAATTAATACATTAACACCTCATTCATTATTCATTATTCCAATGTAAATATGTACAAAATTTGTCAATAAATATATGTTACTACTCAGGTTCAGAATTTCTGAGTGCTCGAATATGTGCTCAGTCTCACACTCATTAGAACTTCACCTTTTTTACCTACGAAAATGAACTTAATATTTTAATGTTACCTTCAGATCATAAGACGCACCCAAAATTTAAGTCCATTTTTCTATGTAAATATATTGATATTGTAATTTGTAAATCTATTTATATGGGTTTACGTTTTTTAAGTACACCGAAAAATATAATGAAAGAAAACACACAATTACAGCAATTTATGTGTTTTCACTACAACACTTCCTATGTTGGTCCAGGTCTAATAATAACAGCAACAACAGGATCAGCCGTGGATGTACAATGACGAGTCACCAGTATCAAGGTATCCGGCAATGTGCCATCTCTAGCGTTATTAAATTAAATTAAATTTAAAAAAAGTGCCAATATTAATTTTCTAAATAACTCCAGTAACAACCTCAGAGAACTCTGGTCCCTCATTAAACCAAACCAAGTGATAAAAAATGTAATATCAATGATCTTCTTAGCAAATATTTTACCAACATAGCAGACCATCTTCAAAAACCTGCCTACTCCAAACGAGAATCCGATAAAATATACGTTCTGTGACCCAACTAACATAAAGGGCTACCTCTCATTTCATGAAGTAAGTCAGTGTAGGATCCGTGAAGTCATAATGCGTTTAAAAAATAATGAGAGTAGGGATATATATTGTTTAAGCTCTACCATTCTTAAGTCAATATTGATATCACGAAATTGATAAATATGTGTATTGTATCCAACATATTCCCAGATTACCTTAATAGGGTGCGAGTAATTCCTATTCATAAAAAGGGAAATACAGATGACATAAACAATTACAGACCGATATCCTTACTACCTATCTTTTCAAAAGTGTTGGAAAAAATAATTTTTCAACAAATCTCTCACTTTATAGACGAATACAATGTAATCTCTGCCAGCCAATGCGGTTTTGGTGAGGGTAAATCTACGGTAGATGCAATTAAGGCAGTAACTGAAGAAATATACCAATGCTTTGAGAGTGAATCTTGTTCAGTAGCAGCTTTCGTAGACCTGACTAAGGCATTTGATTGCGTATCTCACGAAAACTGTATTATTACAACTTCCCACCGCTTGCCTGTCGTATGTTATCTTTCTACTTATCTAATCGAAAACAAGCTGTCGCTGTTAGCGACTTTCTATCTGATGAGACATATATAATCCATGGTGTTGCCCAAGGATCTATACTTGGGCCTTTAATATTCTTAATTTATATTAATGATCTACCATGGCAGCAAATAAATTGCTCTTTTACACTATTTGCCGATGACACTACATTATGGAGTCACTCGTGTAATCAGTCGATTGCACTTCAGAACAACATTTGGATCAAATGAACTAACGGTAAACTCAGATAAGACAAAAACCGTTATGTTCTCATTAAATCAAGATGTTCTTGATAGCAGTGCTAAATGTCTGGGAGTGTATCTGAATACCAGACTTACGTGCCATAAACATTGCACAGAAATCTCTAACAAACTGTACAGAAATATTTATCTTTTGAGGCAGCTTAGCAACGCTTTGCCAGTCTGTGCTCTAAAAGCAGCTTAACATGCATTAATTCAGAGCCTTTCTCCTTTTAGGATACGGTATTCTTGCGTGGGGGCATTCCGGTATATTATTAGGATTATTTGGGCTACAAAGACGAGCTATACGGATAATTGATTTCTTGCACTTTCAAATTAATTGTAGATCATCTTTTATTAGACATAATATCCTAACAGTGCCATGTATATTTATGCTAGAATGCCTGACATATGTTCACAACAATATTCAACAATATAAACTTCACGTTAACATCCATGAGCATAATACACGAAACAGGAATCAGATTTGCTCCTCACAGAGCTGCCTTAATAAAACTCAAAACAGAATTAGCTATTACGGTCCTAAGATTTATAATGTATTACCCAATGAACTAACTAATTTGTCTGCCATCAAATTCAAAACTAAACTGAAATCATACCTCGCCACAAATGCCTTCTACGGCATGGAGGAGTTATTTTCAAGTAATATTAATAACACAATCTGCTAGTAATAATCTTAAGTCTTATAATATTTGCAAGTTCATATTTTTAAAATCTGTGTGAATGTTCCTAAGCTTTTGTAAATATATAAGCATAGCCTTTATTTAAAATTAAACCATATTTATATTAACAAAATTACTAATCGTATAGTTTTAATTAATCCTAATTTTATATAAGTGGAATTATTAAATTGAATTACTTTTGTATTTCAAATTTTCTATCATAATTCACATGATCCGCCATGCCGGATTTGGTTTGCTGTTGTTTTATATCTCTGGGACGAAAAACAAACATGTTATTGGTGGCATTAAACCAGTGCATAATTGCCCAAAGGGATTAAGACTTAATATTTTAGAAGGTTTAGAGATTAAGCGGGCAATTAAGGAGGGCAAAAATATAGTAAACAACCAACAACAGGTCATTTCAAGCCAAAACATCATTTTAGCGGATTGTCTTATTTACCAAAATTATAGTATTACCCTAGTTTATATAAAAAGACAGATAAAAATTCACCCCTTCAGTAATCATAGTACACCTTTGAAAATGACAAGTCATTGTCGAAACATATGTCAGGAAACTGATAAAGCAATTATGGAACAAAACAAGACTTTAATCAATAAAAATAATTATGGAATTATGTTCCATCAAGAATGCAGCAACAGACAGAACTTTTAGGGCATTAAAATCATGTTATTATATCACCCTTATAGTAGTAGTGTTTGGCTATCGACCACCTTGCCCTCCCACCGTGTTTTGTGTATTTATGATTGTGTAAATGTAAATGCTCTCATCACTCTAAAGCGACATTAATTATATCGCAATGGCGAATGGTACCGGTACCCTATCAAATTGCTAACGATGCTGCACTCTCACTATCGCTGGTTCGACCGCAAACCCACAAACGGCAATATTATACAGTTAAATAAAACATCTTAAACACAAAGTAAATGCCTCCACAATTAAACATCTTAAACATGTTGCATAACATCGCGTAATATCAGTGTTTAAAATATGTATTAAGATTCGTGTTAGGCAACCAAATATACACACCATATATAATATTCAATCTATCACTATAGAATAAATTATACCCCAGCAAACTTATTTCATATCTTCAATAGCTTTTTAATCGTAATTAACGTGTAATTAGTTTTATTACTTTTTAAGTAATTGAGATTTAATGCATTTGACACTTTTTTACTTCTATGCATCAAATGAGCTAATTATAATGTTAATGGGGATATAGGAAACTATAAGAGATACAAAAACGGTTAAATGGGCGAAAGAACTATTTTTTTTATTTATAATAAAATTTAAAATGACTATAACTCACTTTATTTTAGAAATAACTATGTTATATATGATATTGGATTAAAGAGAAAAAAATAATCTATCGAATGAGGCTACAGCTAACTATGGTTTAAATTTAAAAAAAAAATGTAAGTTTGTGTCATATCTGGAAAAATAATGTTTAAGTACTTCAAGTTCTATTTCCTGATACATTGTTTAATCAATCCAATAAAATTGTTCCTTTATAAGTAATACACAAAAATGTTTACTCTCGTGACTGCAGTTCCGACAATTTTATTGGAATTTAAATTTAGAAAAGATTCTTTTAATAAGCATTCATCTTTCGTCTGAATGGTAGGTTATCATTAAAAATATTTCATTAAAAAGAGTAGACTTCCTATTGCAATACTGAAAAATATAAAGTAAATGATTTTGGGTTTATCTTTCATGCTAAAAATGAATTTTAATGAAGCCAAACTTTTTTAAAAATAACAAGATCGATTAAATACTTTTTTATCTTCTCTCAGTTTATGAAATGAGAATTTAGGTGAAAAGCCTAATTGATGACGAACCGACTTGGTTTATTTTATTACACAAAAGTAATTTATATGTTACAAAAAGAAAACTATCAAAGCAATACTATTTGGAATGTATTAATTTTTATCAAATGATCTTTTAAAAAAGTAAATAATAAATAAATAATAGTAAATAAGTTAAACAGTTTTTGAGTGAATATGGTATGGTATTTACAATGATCTAGCAAAAGTTATTAAAATACAGTACAGCTTTAATTTATACTTGGGTTTAGATTCAAATAAAATAATTAATAGTAGTATCAATAATTATTTATACATTGTTTTTTTGTACTCAAATTAATATTTTTATTGCAACTAATATAATTAAACTGCGATACATATACAAAATGGCCAAACTAATAATTTTTATATGATTAATTAATTCCTCGTTCAACCTATGTTTTTTTTTAAATTACATGTTGGATATCATTGAAGAACATTAAAAACAGAATTGGGCCACAATAAGAGCATTGCATTACATCGGAGGCTACCTCAAATAAAATTATTAATGCGCACTATTTGAGTTTAATCCACGAAAGTTTTTTTATTATTTAATTAAACCTAGACTCCGTAATTTATCAAATAAGGCACGATGATTAACACTATCAAAGGCCTTTCTAAAATCACAGTATGAAGAATTAGCTTGGTTGTTTTTGTCAAGATAAATGGACAAGCACTTATTATAACAAAGTAGATTAGTTACTGTTTATCTTTTTGGTCGAAATCCATTTTGCTGTCAAGAGGTATTTTGGAAGATATGTAAGCTAAATATCGACAACCAATTTATCAAGCATGTTTTGAACAGTTGACTGGATGCAGACACCTATATAGTTCTTGACTTGATTGCGTTCCCCGGATTTAAATATTGGCGTCAGATGACTTAGTTTCCATCTCTTGGAAATATGCCTAATTGTAATAACTTTAATATTATATCATAAATAGGACCTGATAACGAATAAAATTTCAAGAGAAAACAATTAGAGATCATAAGAATGGTGGCGACCGTTACTACGTGGTAATTCATGATAAACACTATACTAACGCACTTACTATGTTCTGGATCTGGATCTGGATTGAGTTTGCCAAGGGTGATCAAATCATTGACCAGAGCACTTAGGCCTCACTAGGCCCATTGTGCCCCCCTGACTAGGACAGCCCTGCGTTGTTCTATCACTCATTTAGCCACCCAAGGTGGCGAGCAAAGGACAGCACAACGCTTGGAGGGTTATCCCTTATGTTGGCCATGTTCGGCCAGAGCTCTCCTAGCATGGACTCTCTAAGGTGGGCGAGAGCCGGGCAGGTGGTTAACACATGTTCCACTTACTATGTTTTGATGCCGTCTAGTCCTCATCATTTGCTAAATTTAAGATATAAAATAAAGTAAAATATTTCTTCTTGTGTAACAAAAAGTTCCTGATCACTGACAGAAGTATTAATTTAAGTAGTGCTGGTTGTTATCAGTAGTGTAAATCGAAGAAAAGAAATCTGCGAATTGATTGACTATAACATCACCTTCGGATGCTATGCAGGCTATGCTATGCATACTACATTGATAAATTCATGACACTATCGTTTTTGAATAAAAACAAAAAATAATTAGTGTAACACAAACAAAGTTTACAAAGTGTTTTTATTTATACTCAACATGTATAACGAAGTAGAAGCCACAAAAGTCTATAATACTATCGTTTTCTTATAATTACTGATTTCCAGAAACTTCAACACCTGCTAAATTATAGTCCAATGATGAATTAGTTATCTTAAAATGTTTACGAGCTTAATTTTTGGGACGCAATGTGTTCCTAAGTTCATTTGGCAAACATACTGGGTAGTTAGTATCTGAAGTTGTTATATATGTAGATTGAATATACGTGTTTAGGCACAACTTCGTAAAATTTATCAGCAATTATTGCTCACAGAGTTTAGCTATTCATCGGAATAGAAAAATGAATTAAAATAGCAATTTAATGCTTCATAATTAGCGACACTGTAATTTCATATACTGAGTGGTGTACACTTCAATTGAGTAAATCATCATCTGATAATTTCACCCAATCATTAGAAATGTTTGAAAATGAAGATCTACATACGATTAAAGCGTTGCGCTTTTCCGAATTGAAATGTTCGGATCGTCATGAAAAGACTGGTTCTTCTTCACTTATTTTCAAATAAGTGGTATTCTTAGCACCTCATTTAAGCGGCGATAACCTGGAATATTGCAGTTTCTTCTACTTCCTATAGTCGTTGAATTGCATTTTTTGTAATACTCGTGCACTCACAATGTAGGTCCGCTTTTAAGAAAGCTCCATAGCGACTAAATACTCAAAAGCCAGAATACCTATTAACGTACGCAGGCGTCTCCACGTAATGGCTGCATTTGCGCAGGAAGCTAGGAAAATATAAAGTTTCATTTTCGAGTGAAATTTTTTTTAAATTAATTTTAAATGTCGCAATACAAACAAGAACTTTTATTACAAAAAAAACACCTCTGAAGAATTTTTCAATCTAAATGTAGAAAATTACCATTAACACAATAAAAAATTATAAACTGATAAAACAAGTAAATTTTATTACACTTTTACAATAGTTGCCAGTAAAGTTTAAATCCACAGGTGCATACAATCCATCATCTTACCACTATCATAAACAGTATATAACAGCATTGAATTAATATTTTTTGACGAAAACAATGCAACTTTAATCATTTCCTGCTCCTGACCAGTGTTTTCTGCCATGTTTTCTAATATTACAAACCCACCTAAATGTTATGAAATAGATGATTTCTACCAGCGATATTATGGAAAATCCGGTGAACAATCCCAGAAGACCGCCACAGTTTGAGACAAAATCCGTATATCCATAAAGCTCATCTCTTTCGCTTGATATAAACTGCCTGTCTTTGAAGAACAATACCAGCTTTGATAAGTAAGCTCTGAAAAAATAAATGAATAATCAATTTGATAATTGAAAATAATTAAAATAATATTAACATTAAAAACCTTTAAATCAAAACCCACTTGCATTTAATTTATCAATAAGAGGGCCCAATTTAAAATGATTATGCCACTTAATATCCTAGAACTATACATTTTTTAATCAAACTACAGCATATTGCATTTTTATCTGTTTTTTAGGTTTTATCTAATAATAATAAAAAACAAAACTAGACTTTTCATTACGGATTGATAACCAGTCAAATACAACTTAAAATACAAACATTTGTTTTCCTTTGACATGATTCACTGCGAGAAAACCATACGGATCGTTCAAGTCGGTCATCTGCTGCACCCAATTCCAATCCGACTGCGAGGTCTCCGTACTGTACTCTATGGAGTTGCAGGATTGCAGGCAATCACAAATGGAGTTCTTCTTCTTATACTTCTTCTTGCTGAAAGGGTTTAAATTGTTGAAAAACTCGCGGTTTTCCTCTCCCAGTGGTTCGATAATATTTATCTTCATAGGCATGGACTGATTGACCTCATTTTCTTTGAGTTCCTTGAGCTTAGAATCGATCTCTCTGGAGAGCAATAGGCTTTCGGCTCTTTTCATGCACTCGCGCTTTCCTGGGCCGCATATCTTTGTACCATTTGTTCCTAAAATGCAAAAAAATCATTCTAATTACATTTTCTAAACCCCAAATTATATTGCCTTAAATGTATTGCTTTAATTGGGAGAATATTATAAGTGATTATCGTTAAAATGTTGCTTCGTGATGCAATTTTTAAATTGTAAAACTAGATTAAAAGAACACGTTCAACATTTTCGAAATAAACGAAAGAATTATATATTTATAAAACATTTAATTGAAAATAGGCACAAACTTGACGATGATATACTTCAGGTAATTACTATCAGTAAGTTATGGGCATTATTAATCATTTTTATATATAAAATAATAATGTATACATACTTGGCATGTGAAAATTTACGCAGTTGCATCGTTTCAGTGTGAAGTTTGAAAGACACTCTATTTCACAATTTTGCTGCGTATAGGTTTTGAAGAAGCGCAGCTCCATCTCATGGGGGAAGTAACAATTACGTTCGCCCGGATTGTAGTTCCTAAGTTCATCTGAGGTGGTCATCATTTCGGGTTTGATTGCGGCTACAACTGCTTGGTCCAAAGGTAATCGAAAGTACCTTTGACTCAATCTTGGCATTTCGGCGGGTTGATGGAGGAGAACCTAAATCAATTATATTACATTACTTCATAAGTGTTATACACTGACGGGTTAATGTGTGAAACCAAATAAATATCTCTGGAATTATTAGAGACATCGATGGATATTAATACCGAACATTGAAAAAAATTGTGCAAATATATAACACAAGTATAATAATCAGCAATTAACCAAAAAGTGTAAAGTAAAAAGTGCTCTAAATGAAAATATTGCTGTATCTTCAGAAAAATGTCTACTAGGTAACTTACCAATATGAATGTAATTAGATGTTGTGTAGTAAGAAAAGAAGAATATTAAGGCAAGAAAAACATCAAGTATACAAAATTCACTTTGCTAGGAAGCTTGTTTTAAAATAATAAAAATGGCATAAGATAAGATTTGAATATTATACCTTATATCCCTGTAAAGAATCGCCGCAAATGTAATCTAAATCATTGTCATAAGCCACCATGGTGAGGTGCAATCCATTTTTGGCGCCATGCGAGAGTGCCCGTCTTGGATACGTATCCTGTTTGGCTTCGGTCGCATACCCTCTATCCAACCTCCATTCCGAAGGAATTCCGTGATGCAAATAATCTTTGAAAAACATCCTTAAAAGGTCATCCAAAATTATTTTAATAAGTATTAATAAGTAGTCTATAATGATGAACTCAATAAAATTCCTTCATAAGCCATTGACAATGAGTACATAGTACTCGAAATGTACATCTGATAATAAAGTAAGGTATTTTATTGAGTTCATCAAGAAGCATCAATCTTATATTTAATTCACTTACAGATGATAGCATAAAACCAAAAAGTAAAATCTGTAAGTAATTTGTTGGTTAAAAATAAGATAGATTTAATTGATGCTGGCAGCCTTTTTTGAAGTTCAGGAAATTACTTTGTTGATGTCATACGCAGGGTTTTTTCGTGACTATAGTTACGACCTTTATAAGAACAGTATTAATCAAACCTATAAATTTGTAATAAAAAATCCTGCATATGATAGTACTAAAGTATAGTTTCTTTAAAGTTTAAAAGATTTATAGTATTATAAAATATATTCAAATACTGCTCACATGTCAGGTTTAAATAGTTCGTCTCTATCAACCATGTTGAAGGTATAGCACACTCCTTCGTCGGTCATAATAGGTGTGAATATTTTATCACAGTCGTTGGTCTGTCCTAACCAGGTACATTTTAAGGAAACGTTTTGAAATGTTGGAGAAATCTACAAAAAAATAGATTGAGTTAATATTTATAACAGTCTTAAAACTTAAAACACATATTAGCTGAAAGAAAGATGCATATATTGAGATTATAAAATTAGTTCATTTAATTCCTTTATTACTTCATCTTGTATAATGGATACTTATAAACTTTAAAACTCCGGTGTCTGCAACTGCGCTACGCTGATAAGCTCCAAAACAGATCGAAACTGGTCGGCCCTTTTTATTGACAGGAAACAATAATTCAATGTTTCCTTCAATTATGTTTGATAATTTGAATATTCATAATATATATTATGTAATGAGATCAAGCGGTACTTTAAATCTGAAGAGATATCGTTATAAGATCTCCGAAGATTTAAATGTAGCTTGATCTCTGAATTGCATATATTATTTTATTTTATTTCGTATTTCTAATCTAATTTATTTATGTTCGTTCCAGAGAAAATTATAAATGAAGCGCGCCTTTTGGATAGTGCGTTGTTACCAATAAAATCAAAAGCGGCGTACGAGAAAGAATACAAGAAATTCAACGAATGGCGACTTTCCAAAAATGTAAAGGGCGTTACCGAAGATGTTGTTTTATGCTACTTTGGCGAGAAAGCTAAGAGTTATATGAACTCATCCCTTTGGAGTTTCTACTCTATGTTAAAAACATCATTGCGAATTCATGAAGAAATAGATATAAGTAAATTTCCTAAAGTTCAATAGTTTTGAAAAATTATCATATAGATCATTAAGCGAAAAAACCAAATATTTTTGAACGTGAGGAACTTGTACATTTTTTAAAGGAAGCACCTGATGGTCAGTACTTGTTCAAAGTTTATATATTTACTATCTATTGTTGGTTGTCATGGTAGTTGCTGTTGCTGGTGGGTGCCAAGGAAATGAACTGTATGGAATGTTGGTTTCCAATTTTGCAGTTCGTGAAGATTTTATTATTGGGACACTTCGAGACACGAAGACTCTGAATATGTCTGACTGTCTGGCAATCTATATTTACCTAAAATATTCAGCATTAAGACCAAATAATGTACCTCAACAGAGTTTTCATTATTTATAAAAAAAAGCAACGTGTTGGGATTCATAAATTGGAAGATGTTCCCAGATGTATTACTAATTTCTTAAAGCTTCCTGATAATCGCTTGTATGCCAACCATTCTTTTAGACGTACATCTACCACTTACCAATAATGGTGCAAGCAAGTCTGTGCTCAAGAAACATGGTGGTTGGAAAACCGATTCAATAGTGGACTCTGTCAATAATAAAATTACAATTGCCAAACAAATTCATGGCGAGGCTGATGTTGGATCCGCTTCAAATTCTGCACGTCCAATTTGTTCCATAGCGGAATATTTCTATGGCAATGACAATAGGTTCGGTTTGGCGAGTGTGCATTTACACAAAATGGAAAGTTGTAATATAACAATAATGATTCGGAAAAACTAGCAATTAATAAAATATTTACAACCTTATAACCTACATCTTTGTCGTCGTTGACAACGGAGACAAAGTGATACTTTATCTACTATATTTAGTTATATAATCATGAGTTTAAGATACGTAATGAAATAAAATCATTTACTCTACTACTAAAATACTTCTCAATATAATTCAATCCTAAATGCATTTACTCTTATGTTTGATTTTGTTTCACAAGTCTTTAATACAAACGAATCTCGGTCAAATACAATTTTCCAAATACCTTTTAGCAGACATTTTTACGTTATGTTATAGGACTAACAAATAACTAAAGAGCATAGCCGCTTATTTCTAGTTTGAAAAGACTATTTATTATTAACTTCGAGAATTCTCAATTAAATAAAAATTTTATTCGTTTAATAGGTAGTTGTGGATTTGCCATTTCGTATTCACATAAAAAAAAGGTTAGCCAACATGTCGTCTAAGTGATCACCGTTATTTTCCACACACTCCTTAAGTCAAGTTGAGAAGTTTTTCATGCATCTCATGATTCGCTTGAATTTCTCGGGTGATAGCATTTGGCAGCTAATCAAGGGTCAATGGATTCTTAACAAATACGCGGGCATTAAGTTAAACCACAGAAAAAATCTCAAGGGGTAAGATCGCCTGATCTTACCTGGAGGCCCCTCGGTGTCCCTTTGTAGCGAAATAAGTCGTCCCGAAAATTGTTCTCTCAAAAATGCCATAGGCTCCCTTAAGATGTGGCAAATTGCCCCGTTTTCTAAAAAAGACTCTAATATCAACATTATACCTTGTAAACTCTGGAAGGAAAAAATCACGCAGCATGGTGACTTGCTTCCATAGCTGCCCTAACTCGAGCCACATTTTCAGGAGTACTGACACCTTTTTCTCCACCTCGAGGTACTCCAGTCCTTAACGATCCTCTAGTACGAAGGTTCGCGTAGGAACATGATAGTGCCTTCCAAGCTTTAATTGTGTTCGAAATATGCGCTATGTAGCAACTACAGAACGCCCAGTTTAGATGTAAGTGTCATAAGCAAATACGCGTTGCTCTAGAGGCCAAGGTTTCATAATGACTATACCAAACAAAATGGTAAGGTTGGCTGGTCACAAAAAAAGAAACAATAGGTGTCAGTCAAATTTACATATAATTCCCATAATAGGGACAAAATTTTAGGCAAAAATACACCAACATATTGGTTTCTGATGCGTTCCTGTTCAACATGGGCGTCAGCAGAATAATTTACAACTTCGAGGTACGAGTGAAAGATCATCTAGGATAAACTCAATGCCCAATTCTGTGCAACCATAATAACAATAATAAACAAAAAACAATAAGCATACCAACCATTTCGAAAACGTTAGATTACCCCTGCGCCGAGTTATACGCGTCCAAAAAACTATCATACTTCTCTGCCGGACCCTGTATTACTATTTATTTATTTGTTCTTTCAAACTCATAAATTACGCATTCATGGCCAAAAAAATCATATTTTGGTAATTACGAAATTCAATTCTTTAAACCAGAACGATTATTTGTAAATATTCTATCGTTCAAGGCCAGAAAATTCATTGTCCTAGAACATAATTAAACTTAAATTATTGCATCCTTGTCAACAACAGCTTCGGAACCGTTTCGACCTATTTTGGGTGCCAGTTGAAGTCAGAAGAACGGAATATTACTATCGAGTTTATAATCCTCCAATTCTCCTTTAAGGATGGTGGAACCATTAAGGTGGCATCTATTGTATAAAAGTTGCACTGGCGAGGAAGGAATAATTTAATGTTTACCATTGTTATTGTTGACTTGCGCCGTTGACAGTTTTCTAATGGTCGGTGGTCCATTCAATTATGGAAATTGGTTTAGAGAATAGATATTAATGGTGTTTTTATCCTTAACATAATTGACCTTATTTTTAAGCACAAGAAATTAAATCCAAAAAATTCATTACAAAAGTCTACATTATTTATTGGAGCTTAAATAAATTAAATAACAACAACATATTAAAATTGTTTTTTGACTTTGTGTGAGATGTATATAATCCCTTGCATTCATATGAGCAGATGACAATTTTCTAGATAGAAATCCGTTCAATTGTATAGCTTCTATGTTCTACTATCGCTTACTTTACAAAACACAATTCTTGTTTGACTTTACTCAATTCTTCAGAATTAAACTGAGTCTTGTTAATGTAAAATTCATAAGACAATTTGACTATTGGCATTGCCTTTACTTGGTTATTTTGTCTTTCATCTCTATATTACCTTACATCTTAATTTCTTCAAAGGGCTGACTACTTTAAATCAAGCTACGCCACAAAGGCTTTTAGAAATATGTTTTTGAATTTAAGAAACTTAATTTGTTTAATAATTCAATTCAGTGTTAATTTATTTACATAAAATAACATCATTTGTTTTATAGTGCTAAGAAAAGGCTCTTCTTTTATTTTACATGCAATATCTTTGTCTTAAACTAATCAAAATTAAAATGTGGTTAGTAAATTATTCTGTTTTTTCTAGGAGAACTTTCGAGTTTATTGTTATTATTACCATACTTTTGAACATTTTTTTATTATTTGTATATTCATTGTGATTCCTATCTAATTTTATATTTTGTAGATTATAGTCTAGACTTACTGTGGTAGTACGAGTTCTTCTAATTTTTTCAGCTTAAGGTAATATGTGTTGTTAATTTATGCTATATTTATTATGAATAAGTTAGCCTAATCAACTATTATATTTTATATAGTTTTTGATGTGAATTTATTCGAACATAAAGTTCAAAAAACACTTAATTGGCTTCAGTAGTGCGAGCTGCACCTGTGATAACCTGAACATTTTTAGCCAAGTAGTCAGCATATTCTTGGTATGGAGTTTTTACAAGTAGCATATCTTTACATTATTTTGGAATCAGATTAGCGTAGGTCTTTGTAATAACAGCATAAATAACCTTAGCAAACTTTCCAAGAGTACTAGTAGAGCAACAAGGGAACGTGTAGCAATTTTTAACAACTTCTTAGACATAATTCCTATACCATAAAGAGTATATATAAGATGCACAGTTTATGATTCACATTTTCAGGTTATCTTACAAGGTCCTGTATATGATTTGCCAATCTTGTTACTGCGGACTGGAACATCAGAAAGCTTTGCAAGAATGATAGCAACACGGATTGCTGTTGCGACATCCTTGCTCCATTTTACACCCAAGCTAATATGCCCATCGCTGTGTCCGAACAAATATTATGAAACGGGTACGTTTATTAACAGTGGACGCGGAAGACGTCCTCGTGACGGACTGGCAAGGAAGTAGCACCGGCGGTACTTTCTGGAACCAACACGCACTGCTTCCACGCCACGTCAACGTATGGGCACCGGCTAGCTGTGAAAACAGAGTAAAGAACAAGAGAAAGTGTGTAAATTAAACATGGGGCCGGAGAAGAAGAAAATATATTACAACAGAATAGACAGAAAATAGACATAGAAAATATACAATATATACAAGAACAAGAGGCTTGAATCGGCGGAACCGACCAGGCTGACCACCGCTGCTGATGGCAGACGACTGGTAAAGAGCGATGGTCGGGCCTGGTTTTATATGGTGATCTCAGGTACCGCGGCTTTGTTCTTGTCACGTAGGCACGGTAATTCTTGGAACAGGTAATTATCCTCGTTCGCCGAAAAAGGGTCCGATTTATTGTTCGGCACCCACCGTTAACACGTTGACCAGCTCATGTCTGTTTCTGTCAAAAAATACTTGCTGATTACAGACTATAATTATAAATTTAGGTTTGCTAAGATACCAAACATTTTGCCAAAAGAAAGGACATTATAAAGGAAGTTTTTATGATAGAAGAGGTAGAACATTGTGGGATAATCCTAAAAACATTTACCGGAAGATGAAAATATCTAGAGTAATAATCTTTAATCTTTACTTTACTAATTTTTACAATCCCTTTTATTTTTACATAGTACAAACCGCAGAGAACTTTAAACCCAATTATGCAACTGTTGACTATTTATACATTCCTAACTTCTATATTACAGAACAACAGCCCAATGCCATATTTACACAGTTTAAAACAATTGTTTATTAAATCTAAAACTTTAGAAATTCAAGACTATCAAATATTAAAATATGTTTCCTGTATTATTTTATCATGAGAGAATCTAATTATTATTAAAATATTTTATATCACTCGTTCCAATAATTGCGAATTTAAATGGAAAACTTCAAAACTAAAGCAATACAATCAATAACTTAAAACCTCTGATACGTAGATAATACTTTCGTGAGTGAAGAAATACAATGGACGATATTTTAAATCATCTCAACCAAACTGATCCAAAAATCCTGAATGGAGATATAGAACAAAGGAAAATTCCAATGCTTGGTTAGCACATTAAATCTACACAACTGATACAGTAGCTTCACCTCATTTGCTAAAACGTATAGATAAAAAGAACATAAAATAGAGTTAAAAACCTTCTACACCACACTCAATTAAAACCAATAAAGAAAATAATTCAAAAAGCCAACAACAATAATTAGCAGATAGAAAAAAACAGCCATCAAAGGTTAGGAAGAAAAAACAGTATTGGCAGAAGTCAATTTTGCGTTTCCTTAGAAGAAAATTTTACATTTGACAGGAATGATAATTAAATTTGAATTAATTTTTTAAATTTTTAAAGGAATATATTTTTTTGTTGTAATTACAACGCGATAACTGTTTTACCGCTATATTTTTTTAAATTACACAGTGTCTATAGTTTCGACTATAAGCTAGCCATTATCAAACTAGAAGTAACTTGAATCTCTCATGAACTTGAATAAGTCATAGGCAGAATACAAGTTATTTTGGAACGTCCTGGAAGAGATCTGAAAGCTGTATTCCTCGAATTTCTATTCTCTTCTAGCCAGCAAATGTGTACCCTAAGATATTGGTCATAAATATTAAATTTTTCTATTACGTTATCATTAAAGATAATGAAAAATCCACTACTTACCTGTTAGAGGTCCTATGTCGTTCGCTCTTTCCCTCTCAAAATTGCACACAATATTCGAATGTCGCTTCCTCAATCTGGCCAATTAATATGTTTTATCATTTTTGTTTGAAAACGGAGAAACTTTTATCTCTGATTAAGAGGCGAATTAAAATCATATGACTTTCCTTAATAAACGTTTGCCAGTTATTTAACTATAAGCAAAATAATCCATAAAAATTGCTCAATTCGTACAGAGAAACTTCTCGTAGATAAGGAATATGTGTTTCTTTTCTATTAATTAAAACTATAAAAGGTAATAATCTCCTCTGATTCCAAGGACGCACTGCAAATACTGGAATTTGTGGTATCAATCAGAAATTATTCATTCATTCTTCTCGTAAAAACATGTTACTTCTATTATTGCTTCTCTAATGACCTAAGTATGGAATTTTAGATTCCCAGCCGAATTGTAATTACTATAATAATGTAATATATAGTAATGGAATTGTTAATCAAACTGAAAATATACCCTGCCTCTACATCAAGCCCCTATCAGTCTAAAGATAACTTAAAGGCTAAATTATCCATTCTTCCTGTAAAAACATGTTACATCCATTATTGCTTCTTATAATGACGTAAAGTAAGAAATCTATCTTAGAATTGAAGCTAAAGTAGAATTACTGGTAATAAAATTACTGATAAAACTGCCTCTATCAAGTTTATTACTCGAGGTACGAATGAAAGATCATCTAGGATGAACCGCCCAATTCGCGTGTAGTCTAAATTATGTAATTAATATTATTTATGTAATTTTTGTATGTGATAGGCTGTTTTGCTAACACATAATTAAAAGAAATAAACATAAACATATCTTGGACTACTTAGTTACTTTGTTAGTAATTATAATAATTTATCTTTGATAACTCTATAATAAACCTGATCAGTAATTCTAGATTTCTTACTTCAGAGAAGCAATAATAGAAATAACATGGATAATATAGTGTTTAACTTATCTTTAGAACCTCGTAATAGGTTTATGTAGAGGCAGGGTATATTTTCAGTTTGATCGGCAATTTCATTACTAGTAGTTCCACTTCGGTGGAAGATATTTCATACTTGGGTCATTAGAGAAGCAATAATAAAAGTAACGTATTTTTACGAGAAGGATGAATAATTACTGATTGATACCATAAATTCCAGTGTTTGCAGTGCTTCGTTTTAATCAGTGAAGATTACTACTCTTACCAGTTTCAATGAATAGAAAAGAAACAGACATTCCTTATCGACGAGAAGTACCTCAGTAGGAATTGGGCAATTTTTAGAGATTCTTTTGACTATAGTTAAATAGTTTTCAATATAAATGGCCAAAGTTTAATAAGAAGGGTCATATGATTTTTATTCGTCTCTAAAGCAGAGGTAAAAGTTTCTATATTTTCAAGCAAAAATAATAAAACAGATTAATTGACCAGATTGAGGAAGCGAAAATCGAATATTGTGTGCAATTTTGAGAGGGAAAGAGTGAACGACTTAGGAGCTCTAACAGGGAAGCAGTGGATTTTTCATTATCTTTATTGATGATTTATTGTAATAGAAAAATTTAAATATTTATGACCGAAAAGTTAAGGTTTTCAGTAGACCTTTGCTGTCAAGAAGAGAATAGGAATAGGAGGAATTCAGCTGTCTTCTTCCAGAGCGTTCAAAAATTACTTATATTCTTCCTATGACTTATTCAAGTTCATGAGAGATTTAAGTTAGTTCTAGTTTGATAATAGGTAGCTTATAGTCGCAACTATAGTCACTTTGTAATAAAAAAAATATAATGGTAAAACAAAATTATCGTGTTTTAATTAAAACTCATTCAAGATGTACCACCAAATACAATAATTTTTGAGTTAGGTAAAAATGTTAGTTGTATATTTCAAATTTATAAGTTATATTCTTTATGGCTACAAAAATCGAAATTCAACATTTTTTCAATTATAACCTAAGCCAATTTTAAATTAATAACAGAGAAATTATATAATATGTATACCATCAATAATCTCTTTTAATAACGAATGCAGGAAAATATTTACAGCGGACAGAGAAACCATAATTTAATTTTTAACATTATTATTGATAATAGTGGCTAGTGACATTGCCCTAATTTTCGGTGGTTTAACCAATTAATTAGAGAAATCAGAGCAACGTTTACACAATAGATAACTGGAAATTTATACCACACACCATAGCATCATTTCATTTCTCTTCGACTAGAGACCAACTGGTTTTTGACTAGTCAAACCAGCTGTCGTGGAGGAGTAATTTTAATCGGTAGGAGTCCAAAACTACATTATTAAAAGTGTGTCCATGATGGATTTCCTCTCCTCTAATAAAAGCATCATTTTTCTTAATATAATCGATACTTGTTCTGCTACTCTCTTGGTGGAACCAAATTTTCAAATTAGGAGAAGTAAAACTCTTGTTATATTCCATTTCTTTATTTTATTTGATCCGCAAGGACCGAAACACGTGTCAGTTATTTGAAAATAAAAAAAAATGGAATATAACAAGAGTTTTACTTCTCCTAATTTGAATCATTTTTTGGTCTTTAATTGCACTGCACTGATAAGACCCTAATAGATCGAAACCTGTCCGTAATTGTTGCTGACAGGGAAAGAATAATTTTGACAATCTTTATTTTAATTGGCTTAGTGCGTGCAGTTTTATTTTTATTGACATGTGCATTCTAATAAAAGATCTATCACTATTTCTTAATTCATTTTCTTTATCAGGTTTTCTCATATGAGAAATTTTTTGGCCAATTAAGCTATATGTATATAGAATTCTAGTAAACAACACAATTTTATTATCAACTGACCTGTTATGAAATCATCTAGAAGAACAAAATCTAGTCTCATTTTATTATGTCTAGTTCGAAAAATGGACAATTATGTACTTTTTAAGACGTTGAAGTAAAAACTCTTTTTAAATTTTCAAAAATCTTTAGGCGAATCATAAGTAGTTATGGTATGAAATATGCATCATTATATGCGATATGAATCAAAAAAGGTACCTAATCCACTCTACTCTCTATTGCATATTTTATAGTTATTTCATTAATTTTCGTTACATAAACTTCACTCTAATAATTTCTTAATTAAATTGATGAAAAACTTACATTGTCATAAAATTCCAAAATTCCTTCATCAACGGTGGTATTGTTAAGGTATTTAAGCGCACTTCTAGGTTTGCATACTAAAGAACTGTAGGTAAAATCCCTTTTCCTGCAAAAAAATAGGGTGGTTACAAATAGAAAGTTAGTAATCATGTGCATATTATTGTGAAATTATTAAATTATTATTATATAAACGTATCATTTATAAATATAACAGGATGGGTTATCGTACAATGAAATAATATATAATTGATATCAGTGTAAATAAACAAAAAGTGGAATAATTTTATCATAAAAAACATTGTAATAGTGTTATAACAGAAGTGAAATTATTAACATACTCATCTTTCGTGAGATCTTCGAATTTCTTCAGATACAAAGCGGTGAAGTTAAACACAGACTGTCTCGATTTAGTTTCCGGGCAAATCGTCACAGCAGGAAACGGAATTTGCCATATTGGCGTCTGTTCGGTGGCGAAACTCACAATGACCGGCGATTGTTGCCATTTATGGTAAGTCTGTATAATTAGTAAGGAACAGCAAACCACAGAAGTAAGAATTGTCATCAGCCACCATAATCTAAAAAATGCAATTCAAGCGATAAGGTAATTGAATCTAAAAAATAAATCATAAGTAGAGGATTGATACTCAGGAGAATTTGAGGATATAAAATATAAAGTGTAAATAAAAAATGGTGTATGGTATGGTGTTATAATAAAGAATGTCGAGTGATATATCGATAAGAAATAAATGTGTGTGAACGGAGAGAAATCCGAGTGGATAACTTTTGGGAAAAAGGAAGGAAGGGAGAGTGAAGTGAGAGTAATTGAGAGAGGTACTTAAAATTTATTTTTAAAATAACGGGTGAATACGTGGAACATGTAAAGTGGGTTCAAGAAAAGGTAAGGAAAGCGTGAAGTATCGTGTGGGGAAAATGGGGAAATGTGTAAGAGAACCACTTTTGAGTGACTATAAAGAACAAATTTAGTTCCTCAAGCAAATACTAGGGATACTTAGTGTTTCAGGAAACAAATACTCTACAAAACAATATACAAACTGTCAAACAGTGTGACGAGTTATAATATAAGGAAGATATATTAGAGAAGAGACTAGTGAATGATGTGTAAGGGAATCTAAGAGAAAAGAGGAAGAAAATGTATAAAAAAGGGTTTCAGAGAATAAAGTGGAGGAATTGTTAGAGCATAGAGAAAATGTGGCAGAATTAATAAAACAGAGTCTAAATTAAAGAAAGTAACAGAGGAAGTAGAGAGGAAAAGATTATCTTCGCAAGAGAAAACACTGAAAGGCATTAAAAATTTGTAATTATTGTGAGTCAAAAGGATCTTAAAGCCATTTGGTGGAGAAATGTGACGGACTGCATAAAGAGTCGATGGGTAAATACAGGACAATGTTTGTGTGGATGAGAGATGAAGGAATCGAAATAAATATTTTGACTAGTTTAGGATGGGGGAAGGAAAGACATTAAAACGGGGGGAAATAATGAAAATTTAATTCGTTGTGTATTATTTGTTATTATGCAAATAAAGGTATGTTTTGGTATGGTTTTCATAAAAGGGAATAAAAAGTCGATAAGTCGGTAAATATATTTTAAGTATGGCAAATGAAGATACAAAAAACTTTGGATTTTGAACCAGGACAAACTATTAAACTATCAATATTTTTATTCGAAGCTAAATTATAGAAGAAATTTTAGGCCAAAATAGTTAATACTGCTCTGATTTAAATTATGGACAAAATTGTGAAACAGATATATAATTTTAAGAGATGTGGACTTATGTTTGAAGAATGGCGAATTATGAGTTTTTTTGTGAAGACAAGCAATCAACGCTGTCATTTTCATTAAAAAATTAGTTGCGGAAGCAGATAATACAATACATATAATACTATGAAATTTGTGGATCTAGATATTTCATAAATTTGCAAGATGATTAAAGTTGTATAAGACATTTGCATATTTATTTTAAAACCAAGAAAAAAGTTTTGAATTGCTTTAAAACATAATTTTAAAGAAACAAAAAGGTGATTTTTGCAGTTTTTCTGACATATAATATAATTATTCATCAGGAAATGAACAAATACTCCAACTAAATAATCCAAGCGAAAGAAAAGTAGAGCAATTGCCACAAGAGCTAAGTGTTTTTGCTCAATTCTAATTTAGAAAAAAGTTTCAAACCAAAGTACTTAACACTGCTGTAAAATAATTGATATATTTATGAAACAGATGTATAATATTAGAAAGAATAAACATATGTATGTTTTAAGAAATGGTGCATTCAGGCATACAAATGCAGAGGACTCTAATCAAAATTTCCTTCTTTACAAAAAATTTTTAGAGCAGACGATATATTATTAATAATGCATTCTTACAAAGGAATACACTTTGTCGGGGTGTGAGGGATTTAACCCTAAAGGCCAAAAGCCCGGAAACACATAGTTTAAGGACTGGTCCTGAGGGGTACAAACCACACTAATGTCGGGTATACGCTGTATTCAATTGAAACCCCATCGCTCTAAAACGGCATCAAGAGCTCTTTATTAGAGATTCAAAAAAGTCTTATTTGACCTAGGATTCTTGCAGGAGCAGGTTGCTATGGACTCTTCCTATTCTCCAGGATATCAAAACAAACCACCACAAGAGAAGTAAAGCAGACTCGTAGAGTGGTGCAGAAAAGGTAACAAAAGCCTCCTCCTGGACTGTGACGCCTACGCCCACGACATGGTATGGGGCAGCATGGACACTAATAGTAGAGAGAAAGGACTTCTTAAATTCATTATCTCTAACAATTTAGATATATTAATAATGCTTACTTTTATGAATGCAGCGAGGAAGCAAGAGATATTGGACATCACTCTAGCTAATGCCTTCATAGCAAGTACAATTCAAAATTGGCATGTAGAAGATTAAGTTCGGCATAGATGCCACAAAGAAAAACGCAATGAGTGTGGAAATCCGAGGAATAAAAACCGGAGCCACTGTAGGGAACCAACGATCTCTACCTAGAAACAGCAGCGGCTCTGCTCATAAATACCATTATAAAGGCGTATGAATCCAGTTGTCCACTAAAAAGAAGGTATCCCTCCAGAGATGAGCCCATGAAAACTTTGAATAATGCAAAGAAAACAGACCTTTAACAACACAACCATCAAAAACGTGGCAAAGGAGGCCGTCATGAAGGATCAAGGCCATACTCGAAAAACGTAATATGTACTTACGGTACAGGAAGGGTGCCCGCAAGGCGGGGGTTCTATCGCCTTTGCTATGGTGTATCGTAGTGGATGACCTCCAAACGACCTTGTTCGACAAGGATTATTTCACGCAAGGTTATGCCGACGACATAGCAATTGTCATACGAGTTAAATATAACAATATTATATCATCTGTAGCCTGTCAATCCTAACAAAACTGTGGTGGTACTTTTCACTATTCCTAGGAATCTGAGAATCAAAGCTCCCAAATTAAAAAGGGAAAAAATTGCGCTGTCCGACCAGATGAAATATCTAGATTTAATACTGGATAAGAAACTTAATTGGAACGCGCACCTAGAAAAAACGATGTACAAAGCTACCTACACTGGCACTATGAATATCCTGCAGGTTCTTTGGCAAATCATGGGGACTGAAACCCAAAATGATACATTGGCTGTAGATTATGGTAGCAAGATCCATTGTTACATATGACTCACTAGTGTGGTGGATCAAGACTAAACAAGCAACTACACAAAAGAAGCTTCAAGCTCTTCAGAGAATGGCATGTCTTGGCTTCACGGGGGCTTTACACATCACTCCCTCTGTAGCAATAGAATATATACCTACTTCCCGTGCATGAAAAAATCAAAAAAAATCAAATAAATGCGATAAAACTGGACTGGCATAGTACAGAACATACACAAATTGGTCGGACGTAATGCCGCCCAATTTTGTATCGCGCTTTGAAGTAATTATTAACAGTCGCCTCTTACAGGCTGAAACAATAGCCCTGGAAAGATGTGCTTAAGTTTTAAAGAAAAAGGACTACACATGTCTATACACCTCAAAGCGTACAGGTTCAATTCCTAAACTTCTTGGCAGTCTAAATAAGCTCTGAACCAATTGGCCAAGGGCAACAAGCTCACTATAATTTGGGTACAAGGCCACGCAATTATAATACGCAACGTACATGCCGATATACTTGCTTCGGAAGGAACTGCGCCTACCATGATCACACCAAAGCCTATATGTGGGCTATCGAAAACACATAGGAAGGGCGTGGTTTAAGTGTGGGAAAAGACTCAAACAGCTCTTGTGCCTAAGTAAAATCGTCCTTACAAGACATTTATTCCTCAGTGAAGTATCATCTTCACATAATAGGTAAAAAGGACAACAACACTTGTGGATTAGCAGAGGAAATGACGGAGCATAACTAGCCCTAATCGAAGCTTTAGGGGACTGAAACCACTTAAACTGAAAATGATACATTGGCTGTACATTATGGTATTGACCTTACTAAAGAAATTGACTTCCTGTGAACATACTAGTAGTAAGGTATTACTACACAAGATTTAACCAGGTCACAGTGATATAAGGCTGTCTAATATAATCTAATCTAATAAAAGTACATGACCCTATGGAAAATTGGTGTATTGGTGAGTAATTTCATAATTCTGCAGAGCTGTATTTACATGTTTATTGTAGGTTTTTTTTAATAAAAGAATGAAGTTTTGAATTGCCTTAAAATATTTAAAAGGTTTTGTATCTGTAGAAGAAAATTTTCTGAAGACACTAAATTTTATTTTCGACTCTTGTGGTTCCTTCATTAAAGGGGACAAAACTGTATTTGGTGGTTTGAAATAGAGTCAAGTTTAAACAACCCCACAGCATAATTATCTTTAACCTAGTCTTTTGCAGCCTAAATAGCTGTAATCTTCTTGAGTTTCTTATTGTTGTTTGAAGTTGAGAATTAAGTATCTATATTCATCAGACTATTGATCTTCACTAAATTAATTGAGGGCATTTATAAAAGTCCTCGTTATAAAGTTTAACTACTTCTTCAACTTAAGATAGAATTGGTAATCTGATTTAATTTCTAATGTTACATCAAAAACATTCCTAAAATTTCTGGCCATTTTCGATATAAATACAACTTGTCAAAAGAACTACCACCAGATGGTAGTTCATTTTAAAGAGTAAATAAAAGTACTTTCTAAGTTCAACGTCGAAAGTAGTTTAACTTGATAAACATCTAATCATCTAAATAATTAATCACATAATAAAATTAGCTATCAATTAGAATTTTATTATAATGTGTTTTATTACTAGATGATATAATTTGTAGCTTTCGAACAGAAAAGCGCCAAAAAATATAAAACCAACATAAATAAAAAATTCAGTAAAAAATAGCATTACTGTATATAATACATTAAATAAGATAACCTCCAGAAGATGTGTATCATACTCGAAAAGATCTAAGCTAGAAGATAGTTCTACCAAATTTTGCGCTTGGAAAGTGGCTTTCGGTCTTAACTAAAATAATTTAAACTAATAATCAACTTGTTGTTAAAAAAGTTTATGTGATGTTCTTTTAATCACAGCTTATTAAAAACATTTCGCATCTAAAATAAATCATAAAAAAAGCAAACTTGACTGGAATAAAATAGTAGCGATTATTTATACGTATCAACGAAATAGTGAAGAGACTTCACACACATAAATCAATTTCAAACTAAATCAATTTTTCGTACTGACATTAATATTATGCCTTTTTTATGTAGAAAATAATCTAACCCATATTTATTTATTGTTCCGAATAAAAGATATTCCATCAACAACAGAGACAACATCTTTTTGATGCCTCTAAAATCACATTGTTTAACAATTGATTAGGAGAAGAAACTATATACATTGATTTCAGTAAACAAATATTATAGACGGTGGTGCTAATATTTATACAAAATTATATTACTAATGTGTAAGATCTAGATAAGAAAAAGGAAATTGTTATGAGGTTGGCATTATGAAAACTGAACTATTAATGAAATAAACCCAAAAGTCTAAAAGAAACATATATTGCTACACTGAGCAAATAAATAAATCGAAGCATCAAGTAATATAACTGTAATGTCAAGTTTTACTAATCAAAAGTTTCGACTATTTTTTGTGTAAAACCTTCAATAAGAATTTACTCATTCACGCTGTATAAGTGTCCAAGTTATGGATGATAGATAATGATATTAAAAGGAAGAAGGATATATATAGCTTCTATAAATTGGATTATAATAAATCACAATTAATTAATAATATAGTTGAAGAATATCAAGATTATTAAAAATCTTGAAGACTTATTTTTACTTACTTCTCGCAACAACTCCTCTTTTGCTCCCCCAAATATCTAAAACCGTGTATACTAGTAGCATCACAATATTCGGTGAAGTAATTGCTCATTCTCTTCCTATCCTTCTTGGAGATCCTCAGAGACCTCCTCTTTCTGGGAACTATCACGTCGTCCGCGTCCATCTTGCAGCCCCGGCACTAAAACCAGACTGACTTAATCTAGTCGCATTCACTTTCATTAATGGCTCTGCTCTAATTATGAAATCCGCCCCCGGCATACAGTGTGAATCCAATAAAATCGTGTTTATCATATCGCATATGGCCATTTGATCAAATTAACCACGTGTTGAATATAGTGGATGTTATCCAAGTTTCATCATTTTGGCTCGCCCCGTTATATTCGATTTAATGAAAATTTTAAAGGGTGTAAATGGTTGGGACACACGGTAGATTCAATTTTTTAAATTGTATCAGAGACGCGCCTGTCCCTACGGGATGAGGGCATACAGGGTGTAATTTTCATTAATTAGAGTGAGGTAATCGACGCCTGATTACCATAGCCCACTGTGTCAGAGGGTGTTTGCTTTTAATAAATTTCTGGGGCGTATTCACTTCATTTCGAATTACGAATGCTTCCTGGAAAATAACCGGGTTACAATAAAGATGCAAATCCTTGAATGGAATTACAGTAATAAGCGCAATTTATTTCATAAACATGCCATTTCGTAAATGACTAATGACTTAATTACTTAATTTAGTAATCCTTCTAAAAATATTTTATATTATCATTCTGAAAATATTTTATTATTATTTAGAAGCCTTTTACAGGTCATACTTACAAAAATCTGTTACTCCATGCTTACAACATTAAATAGGAGCCTAATGACCATGCATAGCGAAGATAGTTCGTTGAATTGATTTTTGCACATCAGTTTAGTTTAGTTTAGTTTATTTACTTTACATCAACGAATGAATGCTGTTTTTTGAGCAAAATCATCCGAAACACATTTTTACCTTGATTGCTTTCTTAATCACCAAAATTGCCGTGTTTAGGATTCAGAGAACTCACATGCGATTGTCAAGAAACAACCGGTCACTGTTTCCTACGGATTTTGTTCATTAGACCATACTTTTATAAAAATCAGGCTGGTCAAGCAGTGACTGTTGCTGGTGCTCCATATCATGACGTAATAACACAAACCACCACAGGCGTTACAGGAAGAAATTAAACACCACATCAACAAAATTCAGCCACATTTATGCAGAAAGGCCATTAAAAATAAAATATAAACAAAAACGACGATAACTAAAAAACAGAAACCCTCAAATCCAAACAAAAAGTTGAAAAAATAATTAACGAGATAGACACCAACCATAGGGATAGGGCTAGAGATTGCCTGTCGTGATGATGAATAAGAATTATAAAAGCGACTAAACCCTTAAACAAAGACAAGCAAAAAGTCATAAGGACCCTATTTCCTTATTAACAGGATATACAGAGGTAGGAAATACAGTATACCCAACCTCCGCCATTCACTGAGGAAAAACTAAAACATGTTGCGAAGAAGTTCAAAGAGAAAAAGTCTCCAGGGCTAGATCAAATAACCTCAGAAATCATAAAAATAGGAGTAGAAGCATTCCGACAACAATACCTCCAGATGGTGAATGCGATACTAGCAAACGGACAAATACCGAGGCAATGGAAAAAAGGCGCAACTAGTATTAATAGAAAAATACCGCAAACAACAAAATGAGGGGAAACATATACACCAGTATGCTCAATTGATAGCGCCGGGAAACTGCTGGAACCCCTAATTACTAACAGGCTTGAAGAATATCTAGCTAAGAAAGGTGATCTTTCTCCAAATTAATTTGGATCATCGACGCGCTAGCTGAAGTATTCAAAATAATAAAGAGGGAAATGAGCAAAACGCACAAAAAACTTCCTATTAATAACAATAGATATACAAATGCTTTCAATACAGCAAGATGGTGGCATATAATGGAAGCATTAAAAAATAACATTGAACTATATAGACGCAATATCATCGACAACTAACTCAAATAGAGAGAGTTAATCATAGTTAAAGAAAAAACAATCCCAACTACATGCGGTGTACCTCAGGTGTCAGTAGTTTTTGGATGGAATTGCGGGTTGGGGTCGTGGTCAGTAGTCGGCCTGGTTCTATGGAACATTCTCTATGACGATATTTTGACCATGATCCCAGGAAGTGCAGTTCGCAGATGATGTGGCCATAATAGTTTCTGCCAAGAACATGAAAGTAATGGAAGAACGTGCACAAAAAGCCTTGAAACAAGTAGTCAGAAGAATTGAAAAGCTCGGATTATTCATTGCTCCACAAAAAAACAGAAGTCACAGTCAACGAGCAAATGATAAAAACAAAGGACTCGATTAAATACCTGGATTTACACACTGTGAAAAACACAAGGAAGATAAAACATGTAGGAAATGTCAAAGCCAAAACTGAAAACTGCACAATGTACCTGTCTAGAATCATGCCCACTCTAAAAGATCCAAGCTTTCATACCAGAAAAAAGCGATGACACGCACGATTTTGTTGTATGCGATTCCCATCTGGACAGAATACTTAAAACTAAATAAATACAGGGAAAAAGTGGAGAAGGCACAAATACAGTTGCTACTGAGAGTAAGACAGGCTTAACGTACCATATCAATAGAAGCACTTTATGTTATCACAGAAACGTCACCAGTAAAACTCCAAGCAAAAAAAAGGCAAATGGAATACAACAACGATGGGCTAAAAAAGGAAGAATTTAACGTGATCAAAGAATGGAACAAAAAATGGACTACCCAAACTACCAATAATGTTTTTCTCTAAACTAATTTAGTATTTATTTTTAGTGTACTACGTAACTTTGTATGTAAGCAAACTGGATAAATCAGCTCATGAACATCTTCGAAGACTGGATAGAGAGAAAACACGGAATCATTGACTGTTATCTATGCCAATACCTTAGTGGCCACGGAGCTATTGGCACATACCTCAAGAGGTTCCAATTCAGAAAACAAAACAAATGCATATACTTACTTTAAATGCCTTCTTCAAATGCCCTAGGTGGGAACAAAGGAGCGAGGGAGGAGAAATTGGCTGCAATCTGAAGCTACACTACATTTACGTAGTGAAGACGATGCTACAATTCGAGGAGAGATGGACAACGATTCATAGATGGATAAAGAAAGTAATAATAGAACCAGAAAAAAGACAATAGGAAAGAAACAAACAACTAGGATGCGTCACAAGGTGTCCACGGGCTGCTCACCACGAAATAAAGCTAAAGCGGAGTGTAGTTCGTGGATGCCAAGAGATGGAGATTATTTAACCACCCCAAGAGAAAAAAAAAGATAAAAACGTATTAGTTAAAATATTGAATATTATTATTCTATTTAAGTCAGGTGGTATACTGCAGGATAAGATTCAAGTGTAATAAGCCTCACTTTATACTGACGCTTGCGCATTTCGCAGCGCACTCCGCTTGATAATTAATAATTTACATATTGATCATTTATGTTATAGAAGAGTATATGCAGATATGTCAATTTTGTATAAAGTTGGTGAAATACAATTTTTTGTTATTCTGTCTATGCTGAGTTTCTACATCTATTTTTCGTATGCCTTTTCATAGGACACATTATGGGTATAATAGTCCTATCAATCGGTTTATGCGCACATGCAATAGGTTATCTACTTTTAATAGGTTTGACTTATTTTGTAATTCTTTACCTGCTTTTCTGAAGACCATTAAATCTTTGAAGTTTTATCATTAGTATTGTTTATTATTATTTAATGCACTTCTGTTTGCTATTTAGTTTTAGTTTTACGTCTTTGTATTTATATGTGTTTTTTTTTATCCCAACAAAGCGCGGATGAGCAAATCGAAGACGAAGACTATGCTCATCGCATTTTTCAGAGTGAAAGGGATCGTCCACTACTAGTTTGTCCCTCCCGGGCAGACTATGAAGGACTGTGAACCAGAAAGTCCTGAAAAGGCTGAAAAGAAGCGTCGCGCGCAAACGAAAGAACATCAAGGACAGCTGGAAGCTTCATCACGATAACGCCCCCAGCCACACCGCCTTCATCGTCACCGACTACCTGGTCCGAGTCAACTTTTCTGTGGTCCCCCAGCCTCCCTACAGTCCGGACGTGTCGCTTCCTGACTTCTTTGTTTCCACGCTTAAAATCAGCGCTGAAAGGAAAACGTTTCGACTCGATTGAGAACATCCAAGCAAATGCCAAGGCAGCCCTTGCAGCCATCCTGGAACAAGCCTTCGCGAAATGTTTGACTCATTGAAAAGCCGCCTACAAAAGTGTATTGATGCAGGAGGTTCCTATTTTAAAGAGTATTAGTCAGTTGTAACGATCGGCTCAATAAAACTGTCTTTTTGAACGAAAGCTCATTACTTTTGAATCATACCCTGTAAACTATTGCTATTAATTATAATGAGACTAAAGTGATTGAATTGATCCTTTGTAAACACAATCATTCACACGTACATAACAAATTATCTTTAAAATAACATGATTTACACCAAAATACTTCAGACTATCCAACAATCAAAAGCTTTCGATAAAATACACTCTAAAATTCTGGAATTTTCTCCTAATGTCCGAAACTATCTTTCAAATAGATCTTAATTTCTCAGAATAGAATAAGTTAAGGTATAAGACATATTACTGCAATATCCGGTATTTCTCAGGGCTTTACCTTTGCTTTTAAATTACTTTCTAAATGTACCAACATATAAACTTACGTAATAACAAAAAAATAATCCTAAATTAGTTCTGAAAAAAACATTATTGGCACTTTAATATTTAGGATAATAACTTTTAAAGATCTAGGTGTGATATTTGGCGATCATTTTCCTTTTAAGAATCATCCTTTTATATGTTTTTATAATCCGTAATAGCAAATCATTTAAATGTAGTGTAAGAGCTATAAAAAATATTTTATGCATTTTTAAAACAATAATTCATACGTATACAGGGTGCTGTATCTCGCTTATTTTTTATCCGATTTTAATAAATAAAACATCAAATTAAACCATTTTTAAAAGACTTTAATAGAATCTGAACTGTTATTTTTTCTCGCACCCAGTTTTTGACAAAATACGATCAACATTTTTTTTTAAATTGCACTGTATATATATTTTTATTGATTCGCAAGGAGATTTTTTTTCTGAATATAAAATTGTAGACAAATTTATCCATACATCAAACTTAAGTCGAGAAATTGAGGATTAAAAAAATAAATAAAAAGTCAAGTATTCATTGTAAACAATATACAGACCCTATTTTAAATGTCAAAAGTGACAGTGACAGCCATTGATACAATACTGCAACGATTTTTAATTATTTCATAATTAAAATGTTGCAATATTTCAAACACTGTACTAGAATTTTGTGCTTCTACAGAAATCGTTTTTCAGTTTTTGAAATCTTGCAACATTTTTATTATGAAATTATTAAAAATCATTGCAGTATTGTACCAATGACTGACACTGTCACTTTTGAAATTTGGAATAGGCTCTGTATATTGTTTACTATGGGTATTTGATTTTTAATCCTCAATTTCTCGACTTTGGTTTGATGAATGGATAAAATCGTTTACAAATTTAGATTCAGAAAAAAATCTCTTTGCGGATCAGTACAAGTTGATCGTCTTTTGTCAAAAACTGGATGCAAGAAAAAATATCAGTACAGTTCATATTAAAGTCTTTTAAAAATCATTTAATTTGATGTTTTATTTATTCAAATCGGATCAAAAATAAGCGAGATACAGCACCAAAGGTTTTTCGTCAGTCACCCTGTATAACAAATTGTCTCTAAAATAACATTATTTAAAATATATAGTATACATATTGACAGCTTCAATAGAATTAGTCACAAGATATTCAAAAATTCGGAGAACTTTTCTTAAAATATTACCATAGGGGTGCCATCTATTGTCTAAATGTTGCATTAGATCCCTAGAGTGGAAAATTACCGCGCTATGCTGATGAGATCCAAAATATATCGAAACTAGTCCGTGGCTGCTGTTGACGGGGAACAATAATAATATTTTTCGTAATTTCTATTATATTATCTTTTAAATATATCTTTATTTCGTGTTATAATGAGCTGAGGCACGGGAATAAAATACACGAGAGCCCATTAAACTCTAACAAATTTTTTGTCAAGTAAACCTATATAACATGAACCCTTATAGATAATAATGATATAATAATCATAATAACCTCAGTATTTACCTTGTGTGTTTAAGGAACAAATACATCAAACTAAAGTGAGATAATACAAACAGTATAACGCGAATAATTCAACTTTATAAAATCCCAACACCGTCAACATTTATAATAAGTAAAGCCCAATATTCCACACCTGACATTATCCTATGTGCATTGAACATTTTGTTACACTCATCCCTGATCTTTGTTCCGACCATTCTATTCTTGTCTATTAGAAAAAAAACAATGCAGTATCTTTTTTTTTTCTTTACGCAATATATGCAGTTTATTTTTCAAGTCTGGTCTTAGATCCAGAAGTACGTCTTTTTGGAAAAAATCACATACCATTTAATTCACCAAACGCTTTACGTATTTCAAATGAGATAATGGATTTTTGTCAAAATTCGCAAATTTATAGCACACATTTTCATATCCTAGAAAAAAAATGCCACTACTTGGGTGGTTTCAAAAAAACATTTTAATCATAACGAGCAAGGCTGCCCATGAAAGTAGTGTAATTTACAACAACTTTTGGCTTTTGGACATTTTGCTTGCTTCTCTTATCTTTTTTTTCCTGCCTTTCTAACACAATAACATGATCGTTCCTTTTTGCAAGCAAACGATTTGTTTCCGGAAAATTTTGATAATCCTCTTCTATTGATTTTCATTGTCCCCGTTAAATAACATTTTATTTTTAACAATTCATCAGCCAATTAAATATTTGTATAGTATCTATCTGTAAATATATGATAGCCTTCTGCATTGGGGATGTTGATTAATAATGTTTGATATAGATGTAGAGGAATTCTGATGCTGGTAGTTCCGATTCTACGAGATTTTCAGATGTAATATTTCCGTAACGATACATATCCAGTTTATAGAATCCCCCAAAACATAAATTCTTATACCCCATGATTCAAATGTTCTTCCCTGGTATGAAGTATTTAAAAAAAAATGAATTAATGTAATTCAGAAAGTTGCTAAGATGTTGAATTCGTGTTTTAGGTCTGTTTTTTATATATTGTTTTTAAATGCAATATTAGCCCATTACCTGGTATTCCCCAGGGTTCTAACTCTGTTTTATAAATAATAAAGCTGATAATGTTGATCCAAACATCTTAATATTGTTCTCAAGAGCATACACCTAAAAGTGTTGACTTGGCAAGTTATTTCACGTAATTTAGACCAAATTATGCATTTGTGGCCTAAAACTATGTCTGAAATAGTTCATTCAAACTAAACAGACATACAGAATCTGGAAATCTATGAACACAATATTTTCGCACATTCCACTAAACAATAACTATATTTTAGTGTGACTGGCGTAGTGCTGAAATAATATGTCGAATGTCCTAGCAAATTTATCGCCTAAGAAACTTTACAAATTATTTATTAAACTTAATGCCGAAAACAGAAATTAGCTATAGTCTTTTGTTTTCAAGTTATATCCAAAAATTCAATATTTTCCATTTTCGAATTTTGTTAATATCTCAGTCATTTATTCTTTTATCAAGATGATGCATGTTCAGGTACACTTCGAGGAGAGTCAAATACAATTTACAGATTTTTTCTATCTTCATTAATAAAAGGGATATAGCACTAAGTTATATATTTTTAAATGGTCATAAAACACTTAAAATTTAGTAAAAATATAGCATATCTCAATAAATTTCAAATATAACATCAACATGTTATATATCAATGAAAAGAGAAAAAATAACCAATTTATTAATAGCACCGCCAACTATGACTTCTATATAAAAATATATAACTTAGTGCTGCATCTCTTCTATTAATAAATATAATAAAAATGATTAATAAAAATCGAAAATGGAAAATATTGAATTTTTGGCTATAACTTGAAAACAAAAGACGATACCTAATTTCTGTTTTCGACATTAAGTTTTTTTCGAAAAAAGAGCTATGGAATGCGCCATCGATTTTCTTCTATCTCTTCTAATAACCGAGATTCCCTATAGTAACATCCAATTCTGGCCACCCTGTACAAAAATCTTTTAAAATCTTACAACATTTATGATTTAATTATCCTTTGGGGATTTTTGATAGTGAGTAATTTAATTTAATTTATCGAATTAATTTTGATTTTAATGTGTATCAATAGAATTTACAGACTTTCAGGAAATATATAGTTAAAAAATTTCCTAAAACAAAAACGGATTATGTAAACGTGAGTGGTGAAACAAGAGAAAATTAAAAGTACATAACCAGAGTAAAAATATAAATAGTTAATAAACAATTTTTAATCATAAATACCAATTTTATAAGTAATAATCTACTGTCGATTAATGTATATGTTTGTATATTCTATTAAACTTTCGGATATCTCATCGTTTGTTTTTTTAAATATTTACTTGCGCTAAAGGTGTGTTTATAGGGTGTGAATGAGATCGCAATTTGCGTGTTTATGCTGATTATATCTACACTTACAACACATTTCTGTTAAAATTGGGGCTTACTTAAAGTAATTATAGGCGTTTTAATTGGTGCAACACTAGAGATTTCAATCGGGACATGATCTAATTTTTCTTTATGTTCAAAATTATAATGTAATGGTTCAATATTTTAAATATTATTTACAACTGTAATAATTTACAATATTTGTTTCCAGTATTTTCTCAATTAATATATTATTAAAACAAATCTGATTAATTATTGTAACTAGTATATTAAAAATGCTGTCTTGGTTAGAAATTAAAAACACTTGGTTTGTTTCAAAGAAAATTTATTATTTCTTCTCCGACTAGTTTCGACAATATATCATTATCAAGGAGTAATGATAAATAAATAAATAATAATTTTTTTATGAAACAAAGTGTTTTTAATTTCTAATCAAGATATTTCAAAAATGTTTCACCACGGGTTAAGTGAGCAATTAATTAAATATATCAAAAATGCTGGTTTTGTTTATTTCATTTCTATAATATTACTTTAAAATAGAGTGAAGTTGTGTATACACAGAATTCAAATGGTTATATAAAAATATAACCCTTTTAACTTATTAGAATTCAGTGCAAGATAAATTAATAAATTTAATTATGTAATTCAGGAAAAATGTAAAGAGACATTCATGCTAGCAACGTCAGTATGCAAATAATGTGGTGGTTGCATGTTCAGAAATAATTATGTCTTCTATACCCGACATGTGACTCACAATAGCATGAATAAAACAGTGCAATAACAGTACTTTAAGCAGCAAATTACCATTTAATTAAGTATTCATTTTATTATTATAATTATTATTATTATTAGATAATAAATAAAAACACTGAATTAATTATTCATTATTATTATTTAAGTGCTTATATAAAAACAGTGAAGAAAGAAATTTAACCTCGTTTTTATTATTCATATAATCTTCACAAAACTCAAGAACACATACATATTAAATTTTTGAACTAAGATTTTATGTTGTACACGATCAAGGCTTTCGAAAAATCTGTATAAATAGTATCTACTTGCCTATGATCGGTAAAGGAATTTAATAAAATGTTTTCTAATTAGTTATTGTTGACTTGCCTTCCGAAAACTAATTACGTGTTTAGACATCCAAGCTAACCGACGTGCTACTAATTTATCTAAAACTTTAGGTATACATGATTACAATGAAACGCCACGATAATTAACTATGTTTTTGCGATCACCATATTTTTAAATAGGATTAATGTAGCTATTCTTCCATCTATAAGGACAGCAAGAGTTATTAACCGATGACTGAAACAATATATGAATTGGCTTAGCCAATGTACACACGCAATTTGCTAACAAAAATACCAGGAATTCCATCAGGACCCACATTGAAATTATTACCAAATAATACCAATTCTTCATATACATCTTGTAGAGACATAATTAATTTTGCAATAATGTACAATTCTCACTAAAATCTTTATTAGGAATAACATTACGATAGGTCTCAGAGAAGAAATTATCAAACACATTTACTATCTCAGTACTATTTGACAAAATATGACCATTGTATGTCATCGAAGAAGGTAATATAATCAACATAAATATATTTAACGTGAGCAAGTTTTTTTGCTTTATTAACTTAATTAAGTTTTTATCATACCATTTCGGATAACTGGAGGATCTCATTTGCTTAAGTGGAACATACATTGTAATTGCAAAATTTAGTACATTATAAAAAATTACCATTACATCAATGTCACTCACCAGTCTAATTGATTCCAATCAACATTTGATATATAATTATTAATTTCTTTATAATTATACTTCGAAAACTCATAAATGACTTCAGTAAAATTTAACTCGATACAATTAACAGAAAGAAATTTCATAACCATAATGATACAGGGAATTATCGCAGATAATATTATTTGCTAATTCAATTGAGGTATTGTGAAAGGTGGAGAAGCATACGTCTAAATATCCCCTACTATTGGGTATTGAATTAATTTGAAGTATATTCAGATAAGAAAATGATTCAATGATTGTGTTAACACATACATTATTTACTGTAGATGTACAAACGCAGATATATGGGCAAATAGATGGGGGTAGCAGAAAAGGCTACAGCGTTGACTGCAACCATATGTTAAGACAACAAGTGAATTGCCGAAACTATCCCAAATTAATAGATTATGATTACGTAGTAAGGCATCTAAAAATAAGATTTTGCGAGACTAATGTGACAATATTACTAAAAGAACTATTCTGGAAGATACTACAACAATATAACTCAGAAGAGGTTAAATGAAGAGGGAATGTAACTAAGCCTAAAAATTGATGATGTGGCTATCATAGTACTTTCCCTGTATTTTCTCTCATGGTTTTTGCAAAAAGGCAATTCTTAATAATTTCCATGTAACTCCTATAGTTTATTGATAATAGGCTATAAATGCCAAATTTTTAATTTTTAATTTTTTTCCCAATGTCAAAAAATTATGGAAAATATATTTTTATATATTTTATATTATCTTCAACATACTATATACAAACGATATATTTCAAATAAATCTTATTATACATTTACGCGGATGATACCTGCATTTTATATTCAGCGAAAAACCCACAACTGCAAGACCAATTCAATGCAGACGTGAAGAAATTAGAAACATGGTACACAAAAAATACTCTCACAATAAACGAACACAAAACGAAGTATATACACTTCAATAAGAAAAACGACTCCAACCTAGAAATAAGTATAAAAACACAAAAATAAACGAAACCAAAACAATTTCACATCTAGGATTGATATGGGACACACACATTCAAAAACTTATAAAAAATAATTGTAAAACAATAGCTGCAACAAAAAAATCAACACATATTTAACAAACTGGACAATAAAACAATTCTACAATAGCCTATTTGTTGCGAAAAACACATACCTAATATCAATTTTGGGAAATACAACCCAGAAAAACCTACAACGTATGCAATTACAACAAAATAAAGTACAAAAAATACTATACAAAGTAAATAAAAGAACACCAACTGAAGAAGTATACAAGCAAACAAATGAATTAAATATAAAAACCGAATCACACTAAATAACGTATTACTCATATACAAAATAAAACACAAATACTCTTAAGCAGAATTCATATTTTTTGATATTACTCGTATACAGCTTAAAAAAATAATATATGCTGATTGCATTTTAAGTTTTGGTCCATGCAGAACTTTTTATAAAGAATAACTTTTTTCGTAAAATTAATAATAAAAAAGTTTTCCATATGATGCGAACTTAAGCAAACACACTGTATAAACTTTTAACTAGTCTGTGCAGATGTTCGTCGTATGCATTTACCTTCCGCTGTGTATATTAAGTTGCCTATATTGAATGTCTACATATGACAAAACCTTACTTGCGTTTTGTTCTTTCGAATTATATTTTTTTACCTCATTTGTTATACTGTAATCTATGCTATGATAATCATAATAAATTTTGATAATTAATAGCGTATTTACGTATGTTATTGTATTTACTGTATATTATGAATACATAATTCAACTAGTTTGAAATATAGACGTCTGTAAATGTAATTTAAAATACAATAATTCAAAACTAAAGCAATTTGTATCCATAGTCGTCCAACAAAAAAAAAACCGAATCAGTGATTTCAATTTATTTCCTGCCTCATTAAGAAACATAATAGAAAAATCCATTTACATATTTATTAGTCTATTATATTAGTTATTATTAATATATCTTAATCGGATAATTGTCGATTGTGAAGTGTTTTTAAAATACTCTAAATCTAAGTTAAGTCATTTTTTAAACCAGTTAATATACATATGCATATATATAAATGCCCATAATATTATCAATTAAGAACAAAATATGGTATTTCAAAGTTAGCTAATGAAAACCTTGAATCAAAGGAACTCGGAAACAGACTATTCCTGAATGTTTGTTTAAATTAGAATTAATAAGAATTTTAATGTAGTTGCCTAATAATCATAGTATTAAATGCTATCAGTTTGAAAATAAAGGAAAAGCAAGTAAAGAATATTCATGAAGTTTTTCTTTTGCAAATACTAATATTCAAAATCCCTTGGTTATATTTTAACTAGGAGATTATATAAATAAACTATGTTTAAAATTTTTTACCTCGTTATAATAAAGATAGATTTTTCTTCTGTATGTAATAAACAAACTTATCAATGGTTTAATAGCTTGCTAAAAAGCACGTTTTCAAAAATGTTTCTCTTTTATAACGACTGCTAATGTAAAATAAATGCATATCAGCATAAATAAAATCTGAATGGTAGAAAAATCAATAAGGACATTAAATAAATTATTATTTAATTATACATTGTATGGGTGAGTTCATTTTATTAAATAAGAATTGAAACTAATTATTAAGATTAATCACTGAAGACTATCGAAATTATTAAAATACTGCTTTTTTGAAGCTGAAACTAATCAATCAATACTGCTTACCCTTTATGGATGTCAGACTTATTCCCTACAATATGTGTTAGCTATTTTCGTTGACTCTTCTTTTCCATTGTTCTCTATCTTGTACCATATTTCTATTTCTCCATATTCTATTCCTCTTCTTTCCGCTGTTTGGTGTTCAAGCCCTTCCTTGGCCTTCCTGTTTTATTTACGCCTTGTATTTTTACCTCTTGTATTATTTTCTTTAATTTATTCTCTTCTAATCTGTATATGTATAAATATCCCAAGAATCCTAATTATCTTTCTTTTGATTTTATTGGTTTAATATTGAGCTATTCTCTTTTTTCTATATTTCCCTCTATCTTTCTTAGGTCTTTCATTTACATTGCGTTGATTTTGCTGTTACCCATGATTCACTACTATATTGCAGTGAAGGTGTTACAATTCTTTTATATACTTCTGTTTGTATTGTTTTTGTAACTCATTTTTCTCGAAGTATATTTTCTTTATTGTGTTGTATATCATTCCTGCTTTGCCTATTCTTTCATCTATTTCTGGATCTATCTTCCCCGTTTTCTCTATTTTTGGAAATGTTATATCCATAGCAGTATTAAGTATTAATAGAAAAGATTCAAAGCATACGTCGATATCGTCATTATTACTGTACTCCAGTCTACGGTGTCAAGTGGTTGGTAAAGCATAATCAAACCCCTTTGAGTTATAGCTGTGACCGTTTTTTTGTTTATTTTTACGTTGTTACATAAAACTAACTTTATTTTTTGTCCATAATGATCTGATAGTCCGATACTAACGACATGTATGGAGAAAGTTATATTACTTTTGACTATAACATTATCTAGACAGTTTAGCTCTCTAGTGGAATCGCTAATGGTAATTGTAAAGCCGAAGGAATTTATCAAATCTTGGAACTGTAGATTTTAAATGTCATTTGTACCTAACTTTACATTAAAATCACCGGCGATTATGATATATTGTTGCTTTAGTAAAAGACGCGCCTTTGAAATGGTGCACAAGAATACTGAAAAGTCTGAAACACATAAACACTTAATTGCAGAGATGGTATTTCGACCGCACTTAATTCACACAGGTTGTCTGTGGAGAGAGTTTCAACAATTTCGAGTGATTTAAATGTTTTTCTACAAAAACTTGATGCAATTTCGAAGTTCTGGAGTGTGAAGTAATTCATTTCTCTCTCCTTTTACCCTGCCTTTTTATATCCTCTCTTTTTACCCAGCCATATGCTTGTTTTTGGTCGATGAAGCACATGTGTAATTATTTTCCCTTTTGTTAATTATTAAGTCTTGTGTGCTTCTATTTCTTCTGAATTCATGTTGTTCTTCTCACAACTGTTGATCTAATTTTCCTTTTATTCTTGCCACTATTATCTTAGCACAAATTTTCCCTGGTATGCTTATGAGTGTAATACCCCTGTAATTGTCACATATTTTTATGTCTCCCTTTTTGTATATGGGTACTATATTTCCAGGAATTATTCTTAGTTTTTCCTAGTTTTATTTTCTTGATTACTGCTTCTTCTTCTTCTTCCATTATTAATTCGTTGTTTCCTTCATTTGTTTCACTTTCACTTTTAATTTGTTCTTCATCTCCATTGTGGTATGTTTCTGTTATTTTGTTAAAGTATTCTTTTTATCTTTCAATATCGTCTTTTCTTCTGCTATTATATTTCCGTTTTTGTCTTTTATATTTGGCTGGCTTACTGTCCGCTTGCTCCTCATTTGTTTAATTGTGCTGTAATACATTTGTTTGTTTTCTTTGAACGTTTCTTTCAGTTTCTTACCGAACTCCTCTTCTTTTTTGCTATTTTGATTTTGTGTTTCCCTGTCTCCCTTTTTGTATATGGGTATTATAATTCCCTTGTTCCATTCCTCTGATATCTGATGATTCTTCGTCATGTCATTTATCATTTCCAGGTATTCTTCTTTTCCCTTTCCAGTGATGTCATCTGCGCCTGGAGTCTTTCCTAGTTTTACTTTCTTGATTACTGCTTCCAGTTCTTCCATTATTATTTCGTTGTTTCCTCCATTCGTTTCACTTTTGATTTGTTCTTCATCTCCATTATGGTATGTTTCTGTTATTTCGTCAAAGTATTCTTTTCATTTTTTCAATATCGTCTTTTCTTCTGCTATTATATTACCGTTTTTGTCTTTTATACTTGGCTGGCTTATTGTCATTTGTTTAATTCTGCTGTAAAACATTTTTTCTCTGAACGTCCCCTTCAGTTTATCAACGAACTCCTCACAGGATTGTTTTTTTGCTATCTTGATTTTGTGTTTCATTATTTTATTTCTTATTTTATGTCTTCTGTAGTCTTGCTCTTTCCCTGTTTTTTGTAAGTTTTCCAATTATCTTTTTTGTTATTATTCATTGTTCAGTCTTCTAACCATCTAGAGTATTTTTTCTCTATATGATTTTTATTCTATTCAATCTGGTTTATTATTATTTAGTTTGAAGAAGTTCTAACATTACACTTGTTGGATTGGATGGAAAAGTCAGGTCAGTAAACGAAACACGTGCGAAGTCTATGAGTGTACAGTGTGGGCGAAATAAAATAGGAAACAATTTTATGTTTACAAACTTAAACCGAGTTTTCCTACAAACATTTGATGTTTATAAGGGGTTAAGCCTTTTCTTTCTTTCTTTTCTTCTAATTTTACAAGGCCATTTGCTACAGTTTCACGTACGAAATGGTGACGTACACCAATATGTTTTGACCGGCGATGGAATATGGGGTTATTACATAATTTGTGAGCACTTTCACAATTTCACGCACTTTTCACAACCACTGATTTCTCATAGCACATTTATTAAGTAAATAGCCTCTTTTGATGCCTCGGAGACTGCGATGTATTCAGCTTCGGTACTGGAGAGTGCCACAGTCCTTTGCTTTGTGCTTTCCCAGGAGATGGCACAGTTTGCCAGGATGAAACAGAAGCCTGTTTATGATTTTCTAGCAATGGCGTTGCTTCCCCATTCTGCATCTGCACATCCTTTTAAGCTTTCAGTGCTTCGCTGATATCGTAAACAGTTGCCCTTGGTACCTTGCAAGTACCCCAATACTCGCTTTGCACATTTCCATCGAGTTTCATTATAACATGTGTTAAACTGGCTTAGATAACTCACTGCATACGAAATGTCAGGTCTTGTCATTATTGCCAGATACATTGAGCTGCCTATGAGCTGCTGGTAAGGCATGCTCCCCCAACCTATTTCTTTCTCGAGGTTTAAACCTGCTTCAATTGTTGTTTTGACTGTCTGGCAGTTGCTCATATTAAATTGAACTAACAAATATAATTTTGAAGCATATTTGTCTAACCACTGCTATTTTGTCTAGGGTATCTGTGAAATTTTTCCACGAGAACATTTTTTTACAATGTTTACACCCGGCCAAATTAAATTGAGTGCATCGATGAATTTAATTTGAATTTTGGCCATGAAGCATCATCACAATCGTAGGCGTAGTTTGCTTGGTGATGGATTTCGTGAAGGTCGACCAAAATCGATTGTTGTACCAGAAAACATTGATGCTGTATATAAAATAATATAGCAAGCTCGGCATGACTTATCGTGCGATTGAAGCATTCTTGGGCATTAGTGAGGTCAGAATACATATAATATTTCATAAACTTGTCAAAAAATTTTGTTAGCCTTGAATAATTTAACAATCGCTCAAACAGCTCTCCTGTCGATCGATGCTCAATAAAATAATATCAATGAATTTTAAAATGCTGAGAGTAAGAAGCTATTGGTAAATTTTTCAAATGAAAGATAAATTATACCGTTTGATGAACGTCAATAATTCGCATTAGACGTGTAATATTTTATTCTTCGTTATACAACACAGCGAGCAGTCCTATTAGATTCCAATTTAAGAGAAACCATACAACTTCTCGCTTCCTGTTCTCTCGAGATTCCAATTAGATTTTCTGACAGGTAAGAATCCCCTCATTATCTCCGAAAAATCGTAAGGCGTCAAGCGGCCGATCGTATCGATCATCTCGCAATTCGATCGCCTCTCGTTGAGTGATCGGCGGTTGTGGGCCTCTTTCACTCGACCGATCGCGCTGATGATGATTAATCGTCAAAGACGTGCGCACAGGAAATTGGGATAATTAGCGGCCAGAATGAAACAAAACTAACGCATCGTACAAAGGCAGACGGGAGTCATTATTGCGACACTGAATGGGATCGATCATTTAAGACGGTGATGGTGTTGCAAGAGTTATGATAGAAGAGAAATGGAATGGGTTTCTACTTTTTTTGTGTGTGTTGGTGTATGAAAGAAACAGATTGCCGGCCCGAATTGCTGAAATGACGTTTCTTGCTAATTTGAAATGCATAAGAAATCGGTTACTACGCATCGGAGTATTATGCAAACAAAGAAACTGCATTTTGATGTGAAATAGTCAACGTTGATTCATTGCAATTCAAAAACCACTCAGCGTAATGACATTGGGTATGAGTGGTTCTTGAATTGCAATGAATCGCTGTAAATAAAAATATTTTACATCAAAACACTATTACCTTGTTTCAATGGATTAATGACTAATGCGCTTTTTATATTGGCAAGATTTTCTATAAGAAAGAAAGAGAATCATTTGAAAGTGTTTGACATGATCAATTTTTCTATTTTATTTTTATAATCATAATACATATCTCTACAATTATTAGAGAAAGCAAATATATAATAAGTCTATTGTAGTACAATTTAAATATATCACATCCTTAAAATATTTTTGATCACACTTTTGTTGAGAATTTTCACAAGTTTTCTAATGTCAAACATTACGACAATTGTTTCGTCACCGAGTGGCTTCATCAAACCTGTAAAAATTATCAACGATAGTGTTTAATTTCCTACATATTATAGAATTTCACCAAGTAATAGCCTCATCAATCCAATGATCTCAATTTAAGTTATCGAAGAAAGGAAAGTTGTGATTACTATTTCCTATTACTATTACAAATCAATTAATTAATCATTTTGAGCCCTTTTTGATGACTTTTGGTCTTTTTGATCATTTTGGCCACTTTTTTGATAAGTTATGGTGATTTTGGTCTTTTTGATCATATTAGTCTCACTATAATGTCTAGATATTATCTATAGATTAGAAATATCAGTTATTATATTGGACTAATTCATAATAACAGACGTTATTACCATCTTCATTATTACCAGTCAACGTTAAAATATTAAATATACAAACATTTTTTAATTCTTTTTTTTCGCATATTAAGAGGAGCAACTAATTTGTCTACAATTCTTTATGTAAACAATTTAATAGTTAAGTGGTTAGTTTAAAGGCATTATTTTGTTATACTTATAGTATAAAATGGCAATTTTGCAAAAATTAGAAAAGTGATTTATATTAAATATGGATAACATAATTTCAAAATTTTGGAAATAGATATTACTACTTTTAAGTTGTAATTTTACAATTCACGTACACGGTTATATTATTGTGAATTAATACTATTGTTCAGAGCGAAGTATTTTTTTATGATTCACACAACCTTCAAAGTTAAAAACTGTGGTGAAGAATTTTTGATCATCTATGAATATTTTTAATTTTATACAATAATTGTTTTTTTTCAGCTAGGTCATTAATAAATACAGGACCAAATTAGATCCTTTCTTCATTTTCTAAGAGGTTTTTAAGAAATCATAAGGCTAGAAACATGTTTTATACCTCTATAAAATTTTATTTTGGGTGAAAAATTTAATTTTTTGAAAGGTGGAAAAATTCAACTATAATTTAAAAAAATATTTTTCATGTAAGTAAGAGTAAAGGTATACTTAATTTGGGTTAGCGTTAGTTTTAAAATCACTTAAATATTTGGTTTTGTTTCCTTAAGACGAGCTTAAAAAAATAACATTTAGGCCAACTTTACGAAAAAGAAAATAATCATATTAGGATTTGGAGGAAAATTATATGATTTTCGGAAATTTTAAAAACCTGGTCTTAAAATCACCGAGCATTAAACTTTTTTAAGAAAGAAGTCAATTTATTTTATATTAGTTTTAATTTTTAATAATTAAATTAACTAAAAAAATTTTCTTATTCGCTTTTACAAAGACTCAAGAAGTTAAAAGCAATTTAATAAGGAAGTAGAAAGATAGTTTTTACACACTGACTAAAATCGCCGAAGAAAAGATAAACATTTGAAATAAAACAAAGTCGAAATAAAAAGTAGTAAAAAAGTTTTTATTAAGGTATTTCAAATTAAGTATATACAGGGTGTTAATACTAAGTCGTTTACCCCGAAAATGGCAGTTAGAACGCGTTAGAACAAAAAACTTTTCTTATTTCCAATTTGTAATTTGGTGCTTCGGTTCGCAGTTATTGGAGTTCTTTTGTTTTTATAAAAATCGCGATAACTTCCTTATTTAAAAAAAACAAAAAGTTTCAAAAGTAGCTTTTACTCTCTAAAACATTTGTACAATTATGTTTTATTGTTTCAAATAACAAAATGGCGACCGATCATAAATTTAAAAGAAAATATTTTGATTTTTGAAAGTAAAAAAATTATAAAATCCTTATTGTTTTACTTTGAAAAATCGATATGGTGGTTATCAAAATATTTTGTTTTTAAATTTATGATCGGTCGCCATTTTGTTATATTAAACAATACAAATGATTGTAAATACAAATGTTTTAGAAATCTAAAAGCTATTTTTGAAACTTCTTGGTTTTTTAAAATAGTCCTTCAAATAAGGAGTAAGTTATAGCGATTTTTAGAAAAACAAAAGAACTCCAATAACTAAAAACCGGAGCATCAAATCACTAATTGGAACTAAGAAAAGTTGTTTGTTTTAACGAGTTCTAACTGCCATTTTCGGGTGTAACGACTTAATATTAACACCCTGTATATAAGGAGAAATTTTTATGAAATTTAAAATTAGGAAGATATTTTCTATATAATTTAAGTTAATAGGTACTACAAAGTTTATTTACATTCATTTAATTATAAAGTTTAATTTTGATATATTTAAAAGGGCTTATAATTTAAAAATTGAGTAATAAAGGATCGAATTTGTTGTCATTTTATTTGGGCGATTTTCTTTTAAAACATTTTTGCCACTTTTTGATTCCTTTTTGGATATTTTAATAATTTTTTGCTGTGTTGTACTCCATTTGATCATTTTTATCCTTTTTGTCACTTCTGTTTTTGGTCATTTTTTGCAATTGAGAATTCGTTAAATAAAATTATTTTATAAACTAAACATTGATTTAAAATTATTTTGGTTTGGAATTTTCAGTTAAAAAAATTGTAGTTAAATTCATCTCCCATTGAAGAATTTTTTTAATTGGCTAATATTTTGTTTATCATTTTAGATCCCTTTTTTGATTTTTTAGTAATCTTCTTAAATATTTTTGGACACTTTTTGATACTCTTTGTTCATTTTGATCATATTTTAACCATTTTGACCTCTTTTATGATAATTTTTGGCCCTTTGTTCCCAATTTGGTCATTTTAGATCCTCTTTTCGACAGTTTGGACCTTTTGGCCTCTTTTCTGCCATTGTACCTATTTGTTTTTTTTTTGCCTTTATTGGATCATTTTTGGTGTTTAGTTATTTAAGGATTTGTAAAATTAGATTTTAAAGGCGTTTTGTCAATCAATAATTTTATTAGAAAATTATTTAGGTAAATTAAATGTAAATTCTTGGAAGGTTTTTTGCGATTAGTAAATTAATTAGAAAATTAAATTTACATTATTAGGACCCCTTGTAATCAATCATTTTTGGTTACTTATTTTGACGACTTTAGCTTCCCTTTTGATAATTTTTGATTATTTTTTCGTCATTTTGTTCCCCTGATTTAATAAATTAAATTTATTAGAAAAAAATTATTAAGGGCATTAAATTTAAATTCTTGGGATCAATAATTAGATTAAAAAAATTAATTTACAAGAATTAAATATATATTCTTGGAAAGTCTTTTATTTAAATGGTTAATTTGGATCTTTTTGTTATTTTAGTCTCTTTTTGTTTTAAGTTTGGGCTCTTATTTTCATAAATTTTGTATTATTTGAAATAGAGAATTCATGAACATTTTTCTGATCTTAATGGGTCTATTTTTATCTATTTTTAGCTAATTTAGTCCTTTCTTCGCTACTTTTGATCATTTTTGTCCATTTTTAAGAACTTTTGGACTCTCTCTTGTACTTTTTGTTTCTTTTTGGGCCATTTTGATTATTTTTAGACTATTTTGGAACTTTTTTCATTATTTTGGCCATGTTGGATCTTTTGGCCCCCCTTCGATAACATTAGTGTCTTTTTTAGTTATTTTCTTAAAGTGCTTGGATCTTTCTTTGGTCATTTATGACTCGTTTTTGATCATTTTCCGTTTCTAGTTAAAAGGCACTCTATAAGTTTACACAAATTTATTTAATTATAAAGTTTTATTTTCAATCATTTAATTTTCAATAGTTTAATATTAGTATTTTTAAAAGGGCTTATAAATTAAAAAATTAAGGCATAAAGTATCGATTTTGCTGCCAAATGGGCGGTTTGTATACTTTTCTTTCAAAGTTTTTCAGCACTTTTTGGTAACTTATAATTCCCTTTTTGGCTATTTGTATATTTTTACCACATTTAAATCATTTTTGGCCATTTTGGATCTTCCTTTTCCTTTAGAGTTTTTTTTTGTTATTGTTTGTTTGTCTATTTTGTTAACATTGGACCCCATTATGGTCCCTCTGTGGTCAATTTGGATCATTTTTGTGGTCATTATATTACCATCGAGAATTTGTAAAATAAAATTGTTTTGCATTGAATTTTTCAATTCAGTGTAAGTATAGATTACCAAGTAGTAACGGTCGCAACCATTCTCTTGATTAAAACTGTTTTGGATAGGAGTTTTTAATTTAAAAAATATTAGTCAAATTCATCATCTCTTGGTGGAGAAGTTTTTAAAAATTGGCTATATTTATATTTTTGGCCTCTTTTTTGATAATTTTTTGTCTAAAATTTTGTTAATAAAATATTTGTAGAAAATTCACTAATAATTAGAAAAAACACGAAAATATTTCGTAAAATCTACAACAAATGAGTCAGTCAGTCTACAGTCTTAATAAGACTCATTTGTTGTAGATTTTACGAAATATTTTCGCGTTTTTTCTAATTAAAAATTTGTGAATTTTTGGTACTTTTTGTTCATTTTGAACCCTTTTTGATAATTACCTCTTTTATGATAATTTTTGGTGTTGTGTTCCCTTTTTGGTAATTTTGGAGACTTTTCGCGCATATTGGTTCCTTTTTTTGTAAATTTGGCCTCTTTTCTATCATTCTTTGGATCCCTATTTGGTTAATTTCAACATTTACTTAATCATCTTTGGTTTTTAGATATTTAAAGTTCTGTAGATTTTAATTTATATTCTAAGAAAGTTTATAAATTTATATTTAATAATTTTTGGTCTCTTTTTCGACAATGTTATTTTTAATTTTGGTCATTATCCGTCAATTAAATTTATGAAATAACAGGACTATATTTAATAGATTTAATTTATTAGAACATTTTATTTGAGGGAATTAAGTGGATGTTTTTTGTGATCAATAATTTGATTAGAAAATTTAATTTAAAAGGATTAATTGTATATTCTTGGAAACTCTTTTGTAGCCAAATACCAAAAAGTTCTAAATTAAATTCCCTCAAAAATTTCGGACTTTTGGATCATTTTGGTTCTTTCTTTGGCCAATTTTGATCATTATTTAATCATTATGGCCCGTTTTGGCATTTTGGTCTTTTTGGTAATTTTTTCAAAAAATTTGGACCCATATTTTCAAAATTTTGTTTTTATTTGAAATAGAGAATCCATGAACGTTTTTCTCAGATAATAGAAATATTTTTGTATTTAGGGGAAATATCTAATATTTTTTTAAATCATTTTTATCTCAATTAGTTGCAATTTTTATCCAATTTAGTTTTTCTTGGCAATTTTCGATAAGTTTTTTTAAATTTTTGGACTGTCTCTAGCACGTTTTGGTACCTTTTTGACCTTTTGGTTCCCATTTTTTATTTTTTGTTCGTTTTGATCATTTTTGGACTATATTGACACCTTTTTATCTTATCATTTTTGGCTATGTTGGATCTTTTTTTACTTCATTTTGGATCTTTGTGAAGGCCTATCCTCCATTTTAGTGTCGGTTTTCAAAATGTTTGGATCTTTATCAGCTCATTTATGATCTTTTTTGATAATTTTCGGTTTCTGGTTATTTGGGGTTTTGTAAAATAATAATTTAATTTTAAGTCTTTTGAAATCAATATTTTTTTAGAAAATATAATTTGAGCGAATTAAATTTATATTCTTAGGAAGAATTTCCACTCATATTTTTAAAATTTAGTTTTTATTGAAATATAGAATCCATGAACGTTATTTTTTTAGTTAAAAAAATATTTATGTCTCTAGAGGGATTAATTAATTTTTTTATTCATTTTTGTCTCAATTGGTAAATTTTTGCCAATGTTGATACAATTTAGTTCTGTCTTGGCAATTTTTGATAAGTTTTTAAAATTTTTGGAATGTCTCCAGCACGTTTTAGTTCCCTTTTGACCTTTTTTTAACTTTTTTGTACCTTTTTAATCATTTTTGGACGATATTGACACCTTTTTTCTTATAATTTTTGGCTATCTTTTACTTCAATTTCGATCTTTGGTCATCAATATTAGTGTCGGTTTTCAAAATGTTTGCATCTTTATTTAGTCTTTATTCATTACCTTTTTTATCATTTTCGGCTTCTTTGGGATTTTGTAAAATTGATCAATAATTTTTTTAGAAAATATAATTTGAGGGAATTAAATTTATATTCTTAAGAAGTCTTGTTATTAATTATCAATTTTGTCTCTTTTTTGGCCATTTCAGTTTTTTTGTCATTTTGAGCCTCTTATTTAATAAATAAAATTTTTTAGAATTTTTTTTAGGGAATTATATTTATATTCTTGGAAGGTTTTTCGTAATCAATGATTTAATTAGAAAATTTCATTTGAGAGAATTATTTGCATATTCTTTGAAAGTCTTTTGTACCAAAAGTCCGAAATTTAATTAAATTAATGAAAATTTAAATTAAATTAAATTAATTTTTGGTTCTTTTTTGGTTAATTTGGATCATTTTGTCAATTTTTCAAAAAGTTTGGACTCTTCTTATCAAAATTTTGTTTTTATTTGAAATAGAGAATTCATGAAACTTTTTTTGTCAAAAAAATAATAGTCAAATTTATATCTCGAGGGGGATTGCTTAATTTTTTTTATCGTTTTTGGTAATTTTAGCCAGTTTAGTTCCAATTTTGTTTTCCTTCTTTAAAAGCTTTTGAACTCTTTTTGGTAATTATTAGTTCCTTTTTAAATTTCTGGTCATTTTGTGCTCTTATTTGATTATTTTTGGACTATATTAGCATCATCATTGTTGAGCATGTTGGATGCTATTTTTACAATTTGGGTCTTTGTAATCATTTTGACCCAATTACAGACATTTTAAACTTTTCGACCATTTGATTTTTTTTTATCGACTTGGAATTTTTTATATACTGTTTTGTCATTTTGGTCTCTTTTAGTATTTTTTCAAAACGTTTGGATCCTAATTTGGTCATTTACGACCCTTCTTTAATGATTTTCGATTTCTAAATATTTAAGGTTTTGTTAAATTATATTTTAAAAAGTATTTTGTAATCTATAATTGCATTAGAAAATATAATTTGTGAGAAAATAATTAATTTTCTAGTAAGTCATGTCTTTTTTGACAATTTTAGTTTTTTAATAATTTTTGGTCATTTGATCATTTTTACCTATTCCAGCTACTTTTTTATCTATGTTGGTCATTTTACTTCCCTTGCTTAGTAAAAAATATATTTTTGAAAAATCCCTAGCAATGAATTATTATATTAAAATTAAGTTTATATTCTTATAAACTCTCTTTTGAAATCAATAAATTTATTGAATTTCAAAATTAAATTATTATTACTATTAATAAAATAAATCGTGATCTCCTGGTAAATATGCTGTGGTCTTCTTAAGTTGTCAAAGATTTTCTGATCGCCTAAATAATGAGCGGATTTCAGAGTATTGGAAGTAATCATTCCTGACTCAACAATATTTCTCAGATCACAGACAATGCCTTTGGCGGTTTTTCATTTAGTACCGAATCTCATAAACTTAGTTATACTACAGTTGGGCACCATAATTACGAATCTGATAGATTTTAACTGGTGAGTCAAGTATTATGATATTTTCATTCGTAGATGGCTTTATGCATTTTCATATCTCGGTTTTTCTTCCTGGTGTATTTAACCATAGATAGATATGATAATTTGAGGTATATACCTCTGTATATCACATGTGAAATAACGGTTCCGTTGTCTGAGATAAAATGGTGAGTATTTCTACCCATTAGCTGACACACACTTCAACTATACCAAGATGCATGTAAGCCCTTTTGGTGACGTTGAGAGTAGTCCAGATAAATCTAATGAAATTGTCTCAAAACTTTGATTAGAGGCGGTGGTTTGTATTAAATCCGCTGTTTCAGATTGCTTCTTTTTTAGCGTTGGCAATCGTACAAGTCTTCTAATATCCTTATTGCTTCTAGAAGTTCTTCTAGGTACCGTAATGGTGTTTTATGTGGCTATTGTTAATCTGTTTTAGTCGAGCTTGGACATGCGTAGACATGCACTAAGCATTTTCGCTCACGATGTTAAGAATGTATCCTTTTTTAATTCTACTCGTTTGAACTCGTTGATATCTAACATATGGGTTATCAATCACTATCATATTGCAATGCATCTTGAATCGGAAGGGATAATTTATTGTCACGCAGTTTATATAGATGATTAATCGTAATGGTCAAAACATTCATGAAATCCAAAGAATAATGTTTAGTAAAAACTGCATCAATTATAGTAAATAAATGTGAAGGCAAAAATATTGCTAGAAAGTCCGGATGATACGGGCCTCTGGTTCTGCACTTTTTTTTCTATTTTTTTACGACCGTTAAAGGTCGCCTCTTGCGGATGTCACGCACACGGATGGACGTGATGATTTGCACGATGCGGGCGCGAAACCAATCCTCGTTAGAACACCGATTACATCACGTTACATCAACGATTGTTCTCCGGCAAACAACGCGGAAAAGAGCGCGAACACAAAACCGTCATCAACGAGCACGTGCAACTAATTCGCACACCCATAATGGATGATTCATTGATTTGCTCACGGTATCCGTTACGTATGATCATAGAGAGTTTTAAAAGTAAGAACCGCAATTATGTTAAATATTTTCTATTGGTTTAGTTTAGTAGCTTTTTCTACTAAAACTTGATGAACGACCAAGCTGACTTGAGAGATGTACACTCGATTTCATAGTTAAAATAGTTAATTTTCTGGCAGCTTTCTTCATGACTGAAAATAAAATCTATAAACTTTAATATTTTATTCAAAGAATAACAATAAATTATAAAAAAATGATCGTATCTAATACAATAGAATTAATAGAAGACATGCCAATTCATTGGGTAGAAGATAAAATTTACCCAAAAAATTACATCGATTAAGATATTACCATAAAGGTGCCATCTATTGTGTAAGCATTGCACTGGGTCCCTGTGATAAGGAACACCGACTATTACAGGGAACAATAACCCAACAATTATAGCCAGATTAGGTTAATAGACTTTGTCTTTAAAATATTTATGTCAATACCAGAAAGAAAGTTACGCGATTTAAATAGATTATAATAGGCTAATACTGGAAGTACATGGAACTTCAATAAGAAACGATATATGGTTGAGCAGACAACTACACTATAGTTGATGTAGTTGAGTTTTTAGGTATTTATAGTATGTTCTGAATAGGTTAGCTTTTTAAAAGTAATGCTTACTTAAACATTGTTTTAACATAAATTGTAATTAATAATTTTGTTTAGAAGCATTTGAAAATGATGCAAAACAAAACATTTTAATATTTAAAGTGAATTTGGTGAAAGAGTTAATAATTGTTTAAAAGAACAATTGGAAATAAAAAATATTATTTATTAAAAATAAAAAGACTGAATGAAAAACAGATTAAGTATTATTAATGGAGAGATTTAGGAGACAGAAAGGAAATTTAGAAGCTATGGACTAAAATTATGAAGAACTAAAGGAAAAAATAAAGGAATAAAAGAAAATCTGAGAAAAATTAAGGAAGATTAAAAACGACAAATGATGTCATTCAGAAATATACGAAGACATGAATAAAACAAATAATAGTAAGATATAAAGATTTGAAGAATAAATTTACAATAGACAATCTGTCTAGATACAGAAAACAGACTTAACAATAATATTGCTCTAGTCGAAACAAAACAGAAAAGGACTGTACAACGAGGTCAATAAAGAACATCCACCTAAAGAAGACATAAAAAGTGACGATCATAACAATATATGGGAAAAACATCCGAAGTATAAACGATAATAGCGATTGCTCGAGAAATTAAAACTAAAAGAAGAAATCCTTAGCAAAATCCAATGCGTAAGCGAAGAAATACACCTAACAAAGAAAGTGAGAGTAACGATCGATAAACCATGCGAAATAGGAATGAGGAAAGTCATATAGTGTTATCGAAATAAAACAGTATATAAGTGATTGTGACAGTAACAGCAGAGATGAAGAAAGACAAAAAAAAGCATATGTGAAAATGATAAATAAAATCAAAGAAGCCGTAGACACTCACAAACGCATTAAAGTCTGAAATATAGAATCAGTCATGAGCTGAGAAGAAATAGAACAAATAAACTTAATATGATGTTGTCATAAACGATTTGTAAAGAGAAAAAATACATTAACATTAATAATTGTCTTAGATAATGAAAATAATGAGATAGAGTAGATAGAAGAAATAAGGCGCAATAATTTAGGAAAATATAATACATCAAATAAATTGATGCATATCAATATTCATGAAAAGAAAAATAATTGAATTAATACTATAAGTTACAAGAATGAATTAAACACGATGCAACAACTGCATGAGGTATAGCCATATACGAGCAAAAGAAGAGAAAGGTAAAAAATGTCTAAATTGCCTACAAGAAGAGAAAATAGAGATAGCAACTGTAGATGGTTTAGAGACATAAGAGCAAAAGAAGAGAAAGGTAAGAAATGTCTAAAATGCCTACAAGAATAGAGAAAATAGAGTTACCACGAAACACCCACAGCATAAGTTATAAGTACATAAGAGCAAAAGACGAGGAATGTAAGAAATTTCTAAAATGCCCACTAAAGTAAAGAAATTAGGGATAACACGATGCAAGAACTTCATTAGGTATATGCACATAGCAGCAAAAGAAGAGAAAGGTAAAAAATATCTAAAATGCCTACAAGAATAGAGAAAATAGAGATAACACGGTGCAACAACTGCATGAGGTATAGGCACACAGGAGTGAAAAATAAGAAAGATAAGAAATGTCTCAAATTCCTACAAGAATATAGGAAATAGAGATAACACAACACAATGCGACAACTGCATGATGTATAGTCACATAAGAGTAAAAGAAGAAAAAGTTTAGAAATATTAAAGGTGCCTACAAGAATAGAAAAAATAAGATAACATGATGGAACAACTGCACTAGGTTTTTGGCACATAGCGGCAAAAGTCAAGGAAGGTAAGAAATGTTTAAAATGCCCACAAGTCGAAGACTTGGCCAAAGAATGCGAGAAAAATTAAAGTTGCAATTCAGGAACCAGAAGGAACCTAATGCACTGCCAAGTATACAGAAATGTATTTAAAAAAGAAAGAGCGAGAACAACGGAAAACAAAAAGGTAAAAAATAGAAAAGGCAGAAAGGAAAAATTAGATAAATAAACTACGGTAGAGATGAACTTGCCATGAATATTATACAACAAAGAGCCAAATAAACGGAAACAAACATCTTAATAATAGAAACCCAACAAAAAATAAGAAGCTGATTTTGAATAAAAGGTTCAAAGTACAATGCAGCAATAAAGATTACTAACAAAATTTAAAAAAATCTAAACATACAGTGATGAGGGCTAATCTGGGTGAAACTCAATGAACTTGAAATCTACTCATACTATTAGTCGCCAAATAAAGACATAGAGTGAGTACTTCCCAACATTAACCTCATTAATCCGGGATTTTTAAAATTTTCATAAATTTTAAGTTTACATAAATATGATAGATCTGATTTGGAGACCATACACACGTGATCGTACAAATGCGAAATAAAAGAATTTAAAGGAGCAAGATAATAAATCAGTGGACATTATTTTAATATAGCCCAACATTTTTGCCGCTCGATTACAAATAGATATGATGTGACTGATTAATAATAATTTGCTATCAAAAATAATATCCAAGGCTTAATTTCATTTACTTCATCCAAAAGAATATTGTCAATAGAGTAATTGAATTTAATTGCCAGTTTTTTTTTTTTTTTAATAATAATTTTTTGCATTTACCAACAGGGGTCGCCAGTGCGATCCTTGCAGTACACCAGAAGTAACATGAATTGAATGAGATATGAAATTCTTAATTATAACAAATTGCCTGCATATAGCTTAAAAGCTAAGAATCCATTCTACGACAGATGCATGAAATCTTAACGTCGACATTTTGGATAGTAAAATTTTGTGATTGGCGCAAACTAAGGCCTTTTTGAAGTCAGTCTAGATAAGTATTTATAATTAAAAAACTTGCATGGTTTCATTACGTTATATTCTGTTTTCTGACAAGTGTTTTGGTCAATAACGACCTTTCTCAACGGGATTTAAAAATAACTAATTAGAAAAGGAAGCCGCGTTACAATATACACAATATGGGGTTAATTGCGAGAAAGTCCAGAATAATTCGTACTGTTTGTTCAGGAGATTATTACCGTTCCTTATAGCCCTCTTAATCTCCAGACCTTCAAGGAGATTTAATTTGCGGCCATATTCTGTTGATGGCTAATTGATGTCACGTTCTGAATAGAAGAACATATAGCTGTTAAATGTGAACTCCGCCTGCAAGTCCTGCGAGCAAAATTATTGTGATTTTTTTTAAATATAGTTTATAGTTTTATATGTATAGTAGCAGGATATTGTAAAGTTTCAATAAATAAATAAAATGCTCGTATAATCCAGTTGCCGTGGTTTATTTTCTACTTAATTGGTTTCTATTACTTGGACATTTTATTTGTTTATATCTTTATATTCTGGCTTACGTATTCCATACGTAAGGAATGGCTGTGAACTTCTCATCTTCTGTTTCATTGTGGAGGCGTTCTTATCTTCTTTTGGTTTCTCTCCATTGAACAGTACTTTTTAACTGTTTTCCTTCTCTTGTAGTATCCTGTCTACATTACTTTTCTTACATCCGTTTGTTCGTAGCTATTTGTTATATTGTACGGTTAAAATTTTCTCCGCTTTAATGCGTATTTATTTGTTCTGATTGCAGTGATGTCGATGAAATGACTGTATCTATGACAGTGAGTTTTCTACATATAACATATTTTAAGTTATTGCCTTCTATTGAAATGCTTAAGTCTAAAATATTGAGTATGTCATTAGCTTGTTTTTAAATAGTAAATTAATTTTACTCATTGATTGACTTTAGCGTTGTAAAAATTTATACAACTTTCTATCTGTGCCATTCAAGATACAGAAAATCTCATCAACATATCTGCGCCACTGTTGTATGTTTTTTGTTGATGTGTGGTTCTTAAATAATTGTTCTTCAAAATCACTCATGAATATTTCAATGAAGAGTGGTTAAAATTGCAATCCCATGGGTAGTCCTTCCTTCTGAATATAAAAGGTGTCATTGAAGCGAAAGTAATTTTGGTCGAAACAAGTATTTATTAAGTGAGTGATTTCTGCCGGGTTATAAGTCGATGATTGTTATTGGCACTTTTGCGTAAGATTTCTTTTAGTTCAAGTATTGGTACTGACTTGAAGAAGCCAAACCAAATGACACCAGAATGGCTTTGTTGCTGATTGTTAGGTGCTTAGTTTTCTTCACGAATTCCGAATTTGGATGTGCAGGGAATTATGTCTGGAATAATTTTTTCTACCATCTTCTAATTTATACAAAATATCGATGTCCTTGTTTCCATTCAAAATTATGGTAGCAGTTGTATTTTTACTGACAATAGTGGTATCGGTCAGGATTAGAACGCCTTCAAAGTGTTTAATTTTTGCTTCAAGTCCCTTGGCTTCTTCGTTGACTTCATGTAATACTTAATCAAATTCATTTCTAAATGGATGAAAGTGTTTCTTTAATAAATTATCCAGTATGGTCTCGATTTGAGACATTTGGTTTTTATTAAGTGCCCCTTCTGATGATCCAATAATTGAAGAGTAATTTGTACATCTAACCCATATGCATTTAGAACTACGACTTTTTCGAAAAGATCATCCCACAAAGACCTGTACATTTAGGGTGGAACCATTTATCGCAAGGGACCTGTGCATTTCAAATAACATGAATTTCAACTTATATTACCCGAATAGGTAAGATCCATGTTTTAATTTATATAAATTTCTATTTCTTAAGGGGTAGAAAAAGGATATACAACAGGAATTAAAATTTCAATTCTTTTTGTAATAATTGAAATCTGTAATTCAAACAATTGAGGAAAAACCCTAAAAATAAACAATTGGAATTTACTATAAAAATTGAAATTTTAAGAAAAACTAAAACGAAAATTAATAATTGTAATGAAACAATTCTAAATTTCCTGAAAAATATTTCTATTTAAATTAAATTTGGAAAAATAATTAATAAGTGTTGTGAACTTGGCTAAATAAAAAAACAGATAAAACCTCTAAAGAAAAAACGTTTAAAGTTTGTTTAAAATAGCAAAATACAAAACAATCACAAAAAATAAGAGTAAAAATGTTTAAAAGGAAAAAAACCTTAAACTAAAACATTTAAAAAAACTGAAAAACAATTTAAATTTAATTCAAGTTTTACAAATGAAAAAACTAAAAATAAATGTAATCTAATAAAACAGTAAATATCTAAAAAAAAATAGTATTTTTAAGAACCAGTGATTTTCTAATTTATTTTTCTAATTTATAATTTGAATTTTTTGCCATTTTTTAATCATATAAATTGGTATTTTCTTATTTTTTTCGAATAATATTCCAATTTTCTAACAAAAGAGTAAAAAGTAATAAAGCAAATGTAAACTTTCTAAAGAACACATTTGAAACAATTGAAATTTAAGGAATTTTTTTTTTTAAATAATTGAAAACTGTAAAAGAATTCTGAATTTACTTAAAAAAATCATGTAAAATTAACTTGGAAGAAATAAAAATTTTCTAAAGTAATCTTATTTTGTATAAAAACGTATATTTCAAAACAATTGATGTTTTTTGAATATGAAACAATTGAAAATCTTTAAAACAAGTTGAAAATTAAAACAAAAGCATTTGAAACTATTGAAACAAAAAATAAAATTGGTGTTTTCTAGATTTTGAATTTGTTAAATAAAAAGTTGAAACCTTTAAGAAAAACCGTTTGAAGTTTGTTTAAAATAGGTAAAATTATACAAAAACGCCACAAAAAGAAGAAAAATTAAGAAGAAAAAATTTCTTAAACTAAAATATTTTAATTTCACTTAAAAAATTAAAATTATACAAAAAAAATGAAAAATTGAAATTTCATTTAAGTTTTATAAAAAAAAACTGTGATGTTCTAATTTATTTTTGGGTAACCTATACCATCTTTATAATTTTAATTTTTTGCCAAATTGGTAATTTTTTTACTTTTTTGGGATAATAATCTAAGTAGTAGTAGTAGTGTTGGCTATCGATGACGTGGTCCTTCTGCCGTGTGATTTGTGTATGTAAATGAGCTTGTTACTTTAAAGGATCGCCCCCTCACTCTAAAGCACCATTAATTGTATCCCAATGGTGAATGGTACCGGTCACCCATCCAACTGCTGACCCGAACCAATGTTGCTGCACATTAGTTCGAGGCCGCAACAAAAGAGTAAAAAGTAATAAAACTTTCTAAAGAACTCATTTGAAAAAAAAATGAAATTTAATGGAAAAAATTAATTGACAACGGTAAAACATTAACTTGGAATAATTAAAAAAATTCAAAAGTAAACTAATTTTCTATAAAAAAAGTAAATTTCAAAACAATTGATTTTTTTTTGAAAATTAAACAATTGAAAATCATTAAAGCCAGTTGCAAATTTGAAAAACCATCTTAAACAATTGAGAGAAAATATCAAGTTGGTCTTTTCTAGATTTTGAAATCTAAATTGTAAATTTTCTAACAAAATTAAAACAATTAAAATTTAAGAAAAAAACTATAATAAAATATATTTCAAAATTTATTTAAAACAATTACACAGTAAAGTCCGCACTTGATATTTTACCTCAAACAATTAAAATTAAAAAAACTAAAATATAAACGATTGAAATCTGATTCTAAAATTTATTTTTTTAAAGTTGAATTTTCACCTAGTAGAATATTTCTCCATTTATTCGAATTTTTATGTTAAATTATGCTTTCACAAAATTATATTTAATAATCATTTTTTTCGGGAAAACTTCCTTTACAAAAAAAATACAATTTGCATAATATTTCCTATATAAAAGACAATAATTTAACACAGAAAAATTAATTGTCAAAACCCAATTGATTTAATAAAACTAAATAATGCAGTATTACTCAATGTTACTCTTTACCTAAAATAAACTAATCTAATAAATTAAATAAATTAATCGATTTTTGTTGTTTTGGGTTTCGTGAAGAGTATAACAAACTATTAATTTTAAATAAAAATAAAATATGCATAAACAAGGTTCAAACCCAAAAACACTTATAAACACTTTGTAAATAATTAATAGACTTATTTATTCATTAATAAAATCTATTATTTTCTATATCATTCTGGAGTTGGACTCAAAAAAATATTACAAATTTAAATAATCACATATTTTTTTACATGAAAACTATTAATGAAATTAATTAAAGTTAATACTTAAACTTATAAATGGCGCGTAAATAAAATACAACATTAATAGTAGCAGTTAAAATATTTAAACATCCAATTTTTAGTGTTGATCAATTTCAAGATCTAAATAATTTATTGTATACATGTTAATAAGAGAACAAACATTTAACTGCTAAGTACTATTTAATGAGTAATAAATTTACGCGCCTTTTATAAAGCTTCGCTGAATGCGATATAAGTTTAATTTAAAATCAGTAATCAAATAAGAATATCTAAGAAACTAATAAGAATGAGAGGTAGGATTTATATATTTACACGAAAGTTACGACCGTTGTTCGTAATATAAACACTAAAAAAATTAGCCATACACGATTTTAGTAGTAAAAAATATAATGAGTATTTCAGTTTAGTTTTTAGAAATGTTTAGTGGTAAAAACATAAGAAGTCTTTTTTCACGGAAAACCTCCACCATGCTATCATTAAGCCTTTAAAAAGTGATAATTTAGTGAAGCATTAATATTAGAATATTTCAATTAACAATAGCGACGGTAAATTGTATTAAATCTATAAATACAAATTACGTCGTCATTCATTGATGGTGGTGTTTCCTAATAAACCTCAAATCGATTTGTTTAACCTACAACTGTCGTCACTCTATAAAGATCAATCTGTTCGGACTCACGGTGTAAACATAATATTTATACACCACACTAACACCTTTTTGACTAATGATTGTATCTAGGTCACTTACCTGTTTATTATGTTGCTGTCACACTAATAATGAATTTGCTTTAACACAAATTCCTATGTTAACACTTTTTTTAGTTTTTGTTTGTTTTTTTTTTTTAAATCTGAAAACGTGTAAAAGAGGGTTCATTATTGAAAAGGTTGCATGTAAAGTTTAAATAACATTTATTTAATCATTTGATCATTTAAAAAAATATATGATGTATCACAGAGGTGCTTGCAATACATTTACAAAAATCGATTTCGATAAATATCTACAAGTAGTAAGGCATTTTCGCGTTTTATATAAATCACAGGTACGAAATTTTAATAAATCTAACGTATTATCACATAGTCCCTAAAATTACTTAAAGCTTACAAAATTAAAGAGAGATCAATTCCACTCCATTTTTTGATTGGATTAGTGAAACTAAACTACTGGAGTAAAGCGATTGAGCAAAACAGTGAAAGACGGTTGGATTTCGTGAGATTTTCTTTTTACCAGGGTCTCCAGACCGGCTCGGATTTTTGGGCGACTTTGAGGAGGCCGGCGGTGGAACAGTCCATCGGCTGCGTCGGCGACGGGGCTTGAGTTGAGCTGGTGCTGGACGCCGGTGTCAGCGGCATAGCGTAGTCTGGAGTCGGGGTGCCCGGTGGGGTGTATTGCGAAGACACTTGAATCATGAGTGGTGACACTTTGTCCATTTCATTGAGGCGGTGACCGAGATGGGTCATCAGTTTGGTTCCTAGGTTGACATCGACGCCCGGTACAGCGGCTAAGCACCTGGAGACTTCGTTGGCACAGTGGGTGTACCCGGCGCGGAATCTGTCAGCGTCGATGACGGGGTTGGTGGAGAGTCTCTGCTGGCGGCGGAGTTTGTGTAGGTGACGCACTGTTAATTCCAAGATATCGGCTTTTTCGAGTTTGGAGACGTTTTCGCCTTCACTCTGGAGTGCCGTCACCATGAGCTCCTTGAGTTCGTCCAGGCAGCGGTTAATCCTTGCACGGCGTTTGCGTTCGAGCATGGGCTTCATCACTTTCCTGTACTGGTATGTACGGGAGATGGGTTGCGGTTCTTCGACGGACAACATTTCGTAAGACATTTTGATAGATAGCACGTGATAAGACACTTAGTAGGCACAGCACTGCACGATGTTTACTCGGCAAGAGTGTGATTTGGAATGATGTCCGAGTGGTAGGGTAGGGTATTTATACCGACCCAGGTGCCTGCCTCACTATGATCGTGGGAAACTCAGAAGCTTTAGCGTTCCCACAGTATAAGCCACCTGTGTGCGTCGCTCGTGCAGCTGCTTCTACTCCTCGCTCACTCGCACCGCTGCCGCTCTCTCGCTCCCACAAACGCGGCTCGTGTGCGTCACCATCTTCCTCTCCCACAACCCACAGTCAATGTTCAACCTCTTCCTTTTCTAACACCCAAACACCCATTAAACACGTCTTCTTCTAAAGAGCTCGTGCGTGGTCCGTGCTCGGACACGTTTTAGATTGCCCGCGTCGTCTCTCTCGCGCACACACAGCCGAACTAGCACCGTCTCGCTCGTCACGCGCTACCAATTCTTTGTATTGTGAGTCTCTCAATTATGTTTTTATTTGTAATTCAACGATTTAAAAACGTATCCACACTAATAATAAACGGATTGATACGAGAGTGAGCCCCGCTTTGGGCCCCCAATGTGGGAAAACGTGACTCACTGGTTGTAATCGGAAAATTCGAACAGGATTTCCCATTCGGCAACCAATTGATTCGCGTCGATTGCCACTCGAACTTGAAACGTCTGGTAATTTTTCAACCACTTGACGGAGCGTTGAGCCGTAATTGTTCTATACGATTAATTTTGATAATTTCAAGTACCACCAATTTTTTTGTCTACATGCGATAATTTTCTGTTTCAATGAATTAATTTAAATCACCAAAAAAGCGCCATCTCATATATTTTAGCAGTTCTTTAATTTAAAACCAGAGTAAACTTAAAATGTCAACTATAGACTAATATATTTCTTGAATAACTTATTACTTATCACTTGGTGAAACATTTTGAAAATAGAAAGTGAAATTAAACACTTCTTGATTATAAACTTAATGTAGTTACTTGAGTACGTGAAGGTTAAAATCACTTATTGATTGGTGAAACAAACCAATTTTACCTTCAATAGGAATAAAAAATAATTATTATTAAATTGGGTTATTTTTCACTTTTCATTCATCATGTTACATTCTTAATGCAGGCTATGGCAGTATGCTTAAAGCATAATGTTAAAATTTCTGAACTATTGAATTTAATGTTTCGTTTTAATTATAATTTTAAACCCTTATGTATGGTTTGGAGATTGGAGGTTGGGATAGAGGCCACCCACCCACCCTACATATACATTTAAACTTTAAGTCAAGACAGTGTTTATGTTTTTTTGAATACACATTAAAGAATATACTTTCCTGTTCCCATAAATCTATACCAAAATTAGTGACTAAAGTACAAGTGTATATGTGGGGTGGGTGGGTGGCCTCTATCCCACCGAATAATTATTAAGTTATTTCAATAATATTCATCATTAATTTTTCATAAACATTTTTAATTTTCGAAAACTCTCTTCGTTTTTTTGATTGATTGATGAGTAAATTAGTGACAACTTACTCATTCCTTACATTAAGATGTATTTTAATAACCCACTCTTTAATCCTTAAAAAATACGCGAGGATTTTTGTGAATTAGTAATTAATTTTAATAACGATTTAATTTATTGAATTATTAATTCAGTTTTTTTCTGTTTTAAACATTTTTTAAAACCCTTACTTATGTTTTACCAACTGGGGGATGGGATACCATCCCACGATGGTATTTTAATTTTAATACAGGACAATATCAATATTTTTATTAATAGACACGAACTTCTCTCAAAAAAACTAGACAAAAATTTTTGATGGAATTAAAACTGTATATGTAGGGTGGATGGGTGACTTCTATTTCTCCCTCCAATTGGTAAAACATCTTAATGAGATTTACTGAATAATTAATTAGTTATTTCAATAATACCGAGTATTTATTTTTTCAACCATCCAACAGACAGATATATAATTTGCTAGAAAAACAATTGAAAACTCTGTAAAAAATAATTTAAAATCAAAGCTAAAAAATAGTTAATATTTATTTATAAGAAAACAACATAATCAGTTGCAATCTTAGGAAATCAATAGTTTAAAATTTAAATTAAAAACAGTTTATTGTAAAAAATGATTCAAATGAAAAAAGCTTGCTTTCAAATTTGATAAAACAGTTGAAATTTTATATATACATTTATATGTGTTAAAGTTAAAACAGTTAAAAAAACAATCGAAAAATTGCCAGTAAGAAAATAAATTCTTAAGAAAATGAAATAATTGAAATTTTTTATAAAAATAATTGACTTTCTTTAAAGACCCTTTAAAATTTCTCTAAAAATAATTGAAATTCCAAAATAATAAATAAAAAATTCTCAAATAAGAACAGCTGAAAAAATACTAAAAAAGGCTTTTGAAAAGAATGCTATTTTGATATTTATCACTTTTACCCAAAATTATGGGTTATAATTGGTACAATGTGTTGTTTTTCTTATTAGAAAATTTTTAGTAAAACAGTTGGCGGCACAGATAAGAAAATGGTGGATGTTTTAGAGTACTTTTTCATATGTAGTCGAGTGACAGTTGTTATATGGATGTTAATAAAAATCTTAGATTTGTTGCAAAAATCGTCATACTATAGAAATTGTATCTATCAAAATTCCTAACCTACCCTTTCAATCTTTCTAGTGAAAGTAAATCTAGTAATTACCATTTAATCTTGATAGATTTTTTCATATACGACAGATGTTATGGACGTAAAGGGTTAAAAGGGTTAAGGTGTGAAAGGGATACTTGTCGTGGTATTAAAGCAATTTAAAAAATTACGCATAAATAAACAAAATTAAAACGTCAAAACTGATTGGAAATATAATTAACATTCTGCACGAACGATTTCCAAATAAAAAAAAAAAACAAACGTGTTGCCTGGTGTTTCGCGTGTGTAATTTATGCCATACCAGTCCTCACGTTTCCCTCCAATTAACAGGTAGCAAGTAATAGTTTACCGTCTCCCCTAACCGTAATCGTCTAATTATAATAAGCGCGCCCCGCTCCCTCGGCAATTCTTCAGGGTAAGCCGAAGGAAGAGACTCGGCGTTTCCCACGATCCGAACGAGTGCACCTTTCAATTATCACCCGGCGTACTCTCCCCTTGTGGCTGGCACGCAGCCCCTATTATGAAGCATCTCTCCTCAGAAATCGACATATGGCCTACGACGCGTTCTGAACACGCGTGGGAAAAAGTACGATCTCGAAGGTCTACCGGTAAAAAGGTATTCCTTTAAGGGCGGACACGCGTCCGGACACTCGCGGATAATCTAATCTCTACGCTCTGCGGAAACGGGGACCACCCAAACAAACACGGACACAAATTGCCACGGAGGGGGGCGTTTGTAACGGCCCCGAAGACAAATTGATTACACACTTTTTGGCCGGTGATTGTGTAATCTCGGATGTCCAGTCCGATGCCTATCGTCGTTTTGGTCGCCGAGATTACCATCAGCCACCCACAAAGCCTTAATGGGGGTCGGTAAATTAGGGGTAATTAATTGCTGGTGCGGTTTTGGAAACATTCGCCTTATTTTCCTTGTTTTGGCTTTTGACAACGGTTTAGAGGTTTTGAAAGAATAGGCTTTCAATATTATTATTGTGCTCGATTTATTAGGGTTCTACAGGTTATTTCTTCGTTTACTATAAATATACTATAACCCATAAAGGCGTAATGATAATTCTAAAATAAATATAATTTCGAAAAATTAATAAAGCTTATACGAGGGAAAATAATCCATTAAAATTTGGGCATTTAAATTGGCTTTCCTTATCTTGCTTTATTTTGATTCGACGAGTAAAGCACTAATAACCTTTCTTCACAATTTTTCCTAGTGCTTTATTCGTCAAATTAATTTGATCTTCACGTATCTCAAGCAACCAATTTATTTGCTTTATTTTAGTTTTAATTATATATATTTCCTAAATATTTTTAACACACTTTTTTGTTTTGTTTTTCTTAAAAATTGAATTTCTATTCTAATATTTATATAATTTAATTTAAATATGGAAGAAATGTCGATTCTTGCTTCTAAAACTTGAAATTAATTTGTTTTGTATATTAAAGTTGTAAATAACACAGATTTTCAAAAATCTCAACGCTTTATCTATCAACCAAACTAAATTTGTATTTGCCTATGTATTAATATCCTCCAGTTTCGGCTCGCCATCAGTGGCAATTTTAATCTTACAGTATAGCTTGATATTATCAGCGACAAATAGATGAGTAGCCTTCAGAATATTCGAAAGGCCACTAATAAATATGTATTTAAGTATAGTAAAGATCCGAAGTATGAGCCCTGGAGGACACCAGATGTGGCTTCAAAGGAAAGTGAGATATTTGAATTAATTTTAATATATTGTATACTACCGGTTAGATACGCAGAAAACCATTTCAAAAGAGAATCTTCGACTCCATAAGGTTTCAGTTCTTTTTCAGTACAAAAATGGAGTAATTGAAACAATCAAACGCTTAAAAGCAATAATTATGCAACAACCTAATATTTATCTGGTCTTCAGGATAAATATTAGATTGTTGAATAATTATTGCGACTTTTTTGCGCCTTGGTTTCATTAAAAAAAGTGTTTTATGTGCTTTTTTTAAATAAGATTCTCAATTTGTTGCAGTTATTAAAAAGGCGCGTTGAAAGTCATACACATATTCGTCATTGTTATGTTAATATGACAAAAAAAAAACTGCTACATGCCATTTTCGTATTGGCCTGAACAGCATATAAATCGAATATCAAAGATTTCCAAAGTTCATTCTTTACAGATGCCTTAATTCACCTCAACGGCAAAAAATAATTTTTGCCCAAAAGTGATGATGAAGTAGAAGTAAAAGTTGAAGTGGTATTTAAGAAGAGTTGGAGAACGTAGCAGATAGATTACCTCTATTTCTTCTCCAACTCTTCTTAAATACCACTTCCACCTAAACTTTTTTCAACGTCTTTTACTTCTACCTCATCATCACTTTCGGGCAAAATGTGGTTTTCATCGCTATATGCATTTCTAAAACCAGAGTCGTCGTCACTAAAGTGATAAAATTTGCCCTATCTTGTCCCTATCTATACTAAAAGAATAATTAAAAACAATAAACTCAATTAGCGTTTGCCAATAAAGAACAAAGTCAAAAATCTAATGATACCTCGAATATTTACACAAATATTACAAATTTTAAGCAGAATGGTTAATACATGAAATATAAAATAAAATAAATATCTACAGTTGTAGACAGAAGTAGAAGAAATTTTCCAGAATTCCAATAAATGGGAACATTGGTTTAACTGGAAGAACATTTTAAAGAATAAAGTCCGCCTGTGATTCCTGTACTCAAAATTTAGTGTATTTTTTTATGTATGTCTATATTTAGGTAATTTGTTAAAGGGTAATCCAAAGCATCACAATAAACAATGAAACAGTTTTCCTAACCAAACTATAATCCATATTAAAGTCAATATAATCGCTTTGCTCGCCTGTTGTTTGTAGATTGAGAAATGTCAGTAATACACTACATAACTACCACCTACCAAAAAATGCTTGTAACCTCTAAGAGTTAAGAAAAATCAGAGAAAGTTTTAAAAAGAATATTAAAGATTTTTATAACAAAATTTTGTTCCAGATAGAGTCAATTAATTTCTGGATGTTTTAATTGAAGTAAATGAATAGAAGTCATAGATAATGTTTGATAATAGAGACGAGAAAGGAGAGAATACATTGCATGACTACCAAAAAATGCTTTTAACCTCTAAGAGTTAAGAGAAAGTTTTGAAAGGAATATTTAAGATTTTTATAACAAAATTTTTTTTTTGATTTTAAGTAATAGATTATTTTAAGACTTTTATAACAAACTTTTATGGCAAATAAGAGACTTTTAGAAAGACATTAGCAATAAACTTTTATGTCAGATAGAGTAAAAGCTTTAGGTGCATATAAAACTATGGCCGCAGAAGGCATTCCTTCAAGATATTCAAAAATTAGAGTTATCACTATAAGGGAAGGAAAACTTGCCGGACATTTGAATTGGAGTAAAATAGATCTGGTTTATATATAATATTTGGGAAGAGAGTGTTGTGGAAATTCTTGTATTAAAAATGTGAGAAAAAAGTTTGGAGTTTAACTTCGGGGGAAAATATATTTAAGATTTTAATTTAAAAAAAAAATATGCCGGATCAGTCAATGGGGTTTTGGATATTAAGGATTATATATAATGTTTGATAACAGAGGCTTGAAGAGAAAGCCTTATAGAAATTCTTGTTACAAAGAGTACACATGTATCTTTATACATTTAAATAAACAATAAAGATACAATTATGAGAGGGATTTTAACTTCAAGTAAGAGATTATTTAAGACTTTTATAACATTTTTTTTTATAGAGCTAAAGATTTCTGGACATTAGAAGTAAACAAATGGAATGGGATTATAGATAATGTTTAATAGTAGAAGTGAGAGAGTAGAGCTTTAAAAAAGTTCTTGCTCCAAAGTTAAGAAATATGTGAGCGTTTTTTTTTCGATTTTCGACTTAAAGGAAAAGAATGTTTGAGACTTTAACAACTAATCTTTATGCCAAACGGAGTCAAAGTTCTGTGCAAATTTTTAAAAAAATTTCTGGAAATTATAAGTAAGTTAAAAAATATCGCGATTACAGATGATTAAGTAAGTAGTAGTGGAGGTTAGAGAATAGATCTTAGTAGATATTTTGGCTGAAGACAGGTTTCTTGATTTTTGACTTCAAGGAATAGAATATTTAAAACTTTTTCAATAAAATATTCTGAAGCTTCTTCTTTAAAATCAAAAGTTTTTAATTATAGCAACATAATTGCAGATAATCAACATTGTTTTACATAAGTCGATCTTTTCAAACAAACTTATTAATATATTGAGATATTATTTCTTTTAAATTTTACTTCATTAAAAAATTTAAAACAACATAACTTCATTCGGAATTCCAACGAAAGAATTTGGATCTGGTCGTTACCTCATATGAAACTCGCGTAGTCGGAAAATCAGAATGTACTTTGGTTGAAGAGGATCGCCATCTTTACTAATAGATGTAGCAGTTCCACGAAAAAAATGATCCAATTTTTTTCGCATCAGAGCGCAACCATGATTTTTATAATTCCGAGCGGCTAATCTTCATCCACTCTATGAAGAACTTTCTCAATTAGACTGGTCCGAAATTGAAAAGTCGTCAGATTCGCAAATATGTTGTAATTATACAAAATCCTAGACAAACACGTTCCCAAGCGAAAACAGAATATTAATAAGAAACTATAACCTCCATGGTTTGACACTGAAATTGTTACCCTAATATAAAGAAAAACTAAGTTATTTCAACATATCAAACATAATAATGCTATCTTAGAAGAAGTCAGATCTGTTCGTCGACTAATAAAACAAAAAATTAAACTAAAATGTTGAGGATTTCATAAACAACGACCCAAGTACATTTTGGAGATTTGTTAATCATAACAGGCAACAATCGCGAATACCAGGATACATGAAACACAGTGATGCAGTTCTTGATACACCAACATATATAGTTGAAGGATTTGCTACACACTTCAAGGCTTCGTACCTGTTCAATGATGATTGTGAAGTCAACGTACAAATGCATCAACATGCACTGGGGAATTTCTCCATTAGCGAGGACCAAGTTCTACATAGTCGCCGCCGGCTAATACCTAAGCTTACCATAGGTCCGGACAGTATCCCAACATTCTCATTGAAAGACTGTGCAGCTTATTTTGTGCGGCCTTAACCCATTTATTTAACTAACTAACTTCTTTCTAGTTGCGTCTTTCCAGATTATTAGAAAGTTACTCGCATCTGCCATGTTTTTAAAAAAGGTTATAGACTGTGAGTTTCTAGTATACGCAGATGATTTTGAGCTCTATTCGGTAATTCGCAATCCTGATGACGCTAAGATATTACAAAATAAATTAAAAAAATTAAGTGATGAGTGTTTATTAAATAGTATTAATATTAATATATCGAAATGTAACATCATGTCGTATACCCAATCATATACGCCCATTTTGTACAACTATGCTTTAGAAAACTATATTATCTCACATGTAGACTGCATTGAAGATCTAGGTATTAATTTTTACAGCAAATTAACATTCAATATGCACATTGAAAAAATATCTCTTAGTTGCTACAAAACATTAGGGTTCATTATAAGAAACGGTCGTCAGTTTCGGTCAACAAAAACTGTAATTAATTTATACCAATCGTTGGTCTTATCTAAAATCATATATTGCGCTATTGTTTGGTATCCAGGATGCCTAAAATATATTAATATGTTAGAGAAAGTGCAAAAACAATTTCTCAAATATCTTTACTTTCTTGAGCTTGGCACTTACCCTGACTTCAACTTGTCCTATCATGTGCTAAATAAATAAATAAAGCTTTAGAAGAAAATGCTAAAGTTTATTGATGCATAATTATTGCGCCTTTTTGCCAACAATTTTTATTGAGCGAAAACGATAAAAATATTTAACCAGTAGAAAATTGAATGATTATTCCGGAGCATAGTCGCTATCTACTTCAAGAACTGCTTCCAATTTGCTAATTGACGGTTCTTAACTGCAATCTATGCTTTGAATTGTATTACCAAAAGTCATCGAAATTGTCATAAATTTTGTTTCGTTTGCATTTTTTCAATGAACAATTGACCTTACCTACCAACCTTTTTTTAGGGACGTGATGGCCGCGCACGACCAACAGTGGCTGGAGCCTCCTCGCCGTCGTGTCATTTGTCCTTTATTTGTTTATTTATTTAATGCTACATGCATACATTATCATCTTACAGACTACATATATATTTACATTTTGTTACATGGTTATGTAGCTTCCTGCAACCCCTTGATGTGCTCCTCCTTCTTCTCGAGGATGCTCCTCACCGTGGTATCCACGGCGTCCCACATTGCTGCCAATTGCTGCATCAATGATGGATTGAGGGGACCAGGTTTTCGGGGGCTGACATCCCGCCCTAGCTTACCAGGTGTGCTGTCCGCACGTCGTCCCACTATGGACAGATGAAGAAGGTGTGGAGCGCATTGTCTGAAGTGTATTGGCACCACAAGCACCAGTCCTCGTCAGCCTTCCCGATCCTCTTCAAGTAAGCAACCGTGCCCCGATGGTACCTTGGTGAGAAGGTAGCTTTCCCTTGTTTCCGGCGGTCCACCTCTCTTACCAGTGGTCCATGAGCCATCCCCTTGCCTTGGCCTACGCTTCCTATTTTGGCTGACTCTCCGCGATGGTCTAGTAGGCTTCCCGACGGGCTGTTGCGAAAATAAGGGATTTTCGATCGATTCGATGACACGACGCTCAACATGAAGACGAGCATTATCATGGTGTTTTTTTTTCGTAGACGTTTCTCCTAGTTTGCATCATATAAGAGGTCAAACTGAGGTAGATAGACGTCTGTGTCGATGTTGAACTGCCGCTTGTCATTTTCGTTTGGAATCAACAACGCTCGTCGTCGTCATTCCATTAATAACATATACCGTTATAGATAGTTTTTCAGTGGATGATTCCGCTTCTGTCCCACCACACACACAACATAGTTTTCTTACAGTGGACATGTTCTGGTATTGCTTTTGGAGAAACACTCAGCAAACGCAAAACGTGACTAGATTCTTTTGAAGCAGAGCTTGCTCATTTCGTTGCATCAATCACTAAAAATGCGGAGACCTTCGGCTCTGTTGTTATCTGAAAATTCGTGGGAATCTATAAAGTAAAATGCCATACCGTTTTGAGCATTTTTAGACGATGAACGATCTTGAATTGACATAGAAGTCGCAGGCTAGCATTTGTGTTGTTAACTATTCTACGGTCGCTAGAAGGATCTGGTCATTATAATTCCATGGTCGAATTCCTTCTTCATCCACAATCTTCGTATCCCCCGTTTTGAACCTCTTGAACTATCTTTCAATTTAGCGTTTGCTTCCCTCTTCAAATGGCACATTAAGGTCATGAAATGTCACCGCCTCTTTCAACTTTATTCAAGCATCATCTCCGGAGGGTGACTCCAGGCCCCCGAAACGAACCTCTCTGAAGAAGTAAAGGTCAACATTATCAATCACTGGGAACATCAACTCCGGAAGGTAAATCCCCCGAAAAGAGCTTCCTCGTCGAGCAGAATTTGAGCAATCACCCTTACCGAGCAGCATCTTAATAATAATAGAGGACTAAGTGAGAATTCAGAATAAGAGAAAGAGAGATCCAATGAAGTTTATACCGCCGGCTGACCAAATTGAGCATTGGATAATTATTAAAGATAAGAAGATGAGATGTAAACTACCTAACTGCAAAAGATTACCCAAGTGTGAGAAGAGCGGTGTAGTATTATATCTCAAAAATATAATATTGTTTTCAAACAATTTTTCATGTAATGTAATTTCATGCTATGTATTTAATGCATAATGTTACCATTTGGCTATATACCCTATTAAAAAAATTAAATGTTTCCTTTTTTTCTTTTTTGTCCTGTATCAGTTTTGTCAAAAAAGAATAAAAAAGCCAGAGCTTAATTTTATCTTGATACCACCACCCATTCGCTAACGAACCCAAAACGAAACCGAGTATTGATTACAATCACTGGAACCGAATCCAACCCTAGTAATTATGTAAATCTCCAATCTCAACCCACCCCGTTTAAGATTACGCTCGATAATTTTTTTATTCCGTTCCACGTTGTTGTTGCTGTTAATTCTCCGGGCGAGCAATTAATATTTTTTTCCAGTGCGCGAGGGTGGTCCGGGGTGCGAACGTAATTAAGGCGAGTCGAGATTAATTAAATCCTCCGGTGGAATGATTGTGCAATCAGCACTAAATTAGGTGGAATTGTTATAATTGGCCTCCTTCGAAAATAGTAATTATTTCTAATAACCGCCTTTTCTGGGCCCCACACACACTCGACACGGACCCTCCGCGGTCCAACCACAATCTGATCGCCGCCGCCAAAACGACCAGCACGATTTTTTGATTGGGATGAGAGATGGTCGGAAATTGATTTCGGGCCTGACGAAAGGGACACAATGCGTTTCAAAAATAATATTAATGAATGGTGCTACTTGTAATGGATGAGCTTCAATTATTATTACCATCTAAAATTAAAATGTATTAAATGTAAGAAAAGGTAAATATTACTAATTAATAATGTTCTAAACTATTAATTACACAAGAAGTTTAATCTAATAAAACTACCACCGCTGAGTAGTTGTATTAACATAAGCAGCTATTCTTATTTTTGTAATTAATGCCACCGTCACTACGTCACGAATAGTCTGTAATTGTAGCAATTAAAGACATCCTCAGCCACGGGGTGGTAAAATTACAGTGAAGCTGGTGTGTGGGTACCCTCATGCCCAGTGATTTCCAGGAGTGCCCACATGCTCTGATCTGCATACCGTCACGCGTGCGAGACTCGTGCGCCGTTCCCACGGCCTGACCGGCGACCGAAAAGGGGGGCCGCCCCCTCCGGAACGAGGAAGTCAGAAGGTCGATGACAGTGTCGTAGGGCCCCCGGACGCCGCCGTTTAACGCACCAGGAGCCAATTGGTAGGGCCCGCGCTCTAATCGGCCCCATCCGCCCGCGCCGAGGGCGTGATTTTCGCAGGTGTGGGAAATCGTGAGAAAGGAAGTTACCCGTAATGACAGTGAAAGTGCACGCTGGCGAAAAAATAAAAACTGTGTGTGTGTGTAAATAAGAGAGAAAAAAATGGGCGGTCGGCGATGACCCCTTGGCATTTCGTGACTGAAGGCGCCCCACAATCGCGCACGGCTCAGCCATGATTTCTCCAATTAGCGCATCTCGAAAAATCCACGGCAATCCAGATCGCAGAAGTCGAAACGATAAAACCAATTGCCATCTCTCGTTACGATGCCATAAAAGCCATTTCCGATTATTACGCCTCAATTGCGCCGATAAAAATAAACAAGTGTATAATTTTGCAATGTAAAATTAGCGCAATTAAATACCTATAAAGAGCTCTAATGGAGGAAATAGTTAGAACTATTATTAAGTAATAAAAATACCATCATACCGCAGAAATTCCCTTTTTGAGAACAACATAATGGCATGGGTAGCATAATTGAATGACATTTAAAATCACTTACTCTTAATTCCTGTTACTATAAGTAGGAAAGTAATAAGTCAACATATAAATAGTCTTTTTGCGTAAACCTCATAGTTTTCGAGAAAAATGCAAGAAATCAAATCACCATTTTTTGTTTCTTTACTTTTTACAACTTTTAATTAAAACCCTCGTTTATGTTTTCCTGATTGGAGGATGGACAGAGGTCACCCACCCACCCTACATATACATGATAACTTTAATTGTTAATCGTTGATGATTTTGCTGCTAAAAACAATCAAACCCTTTATGTAATAAAAATTAAAACAAAATCAAAATTTTAAAATATAAATCACTTTCTATAGCTAATAGGTGGATGGGTGGCCTATATCCCACCCTCCAATCAGTAAAACATCTTCAAAAATTATTTGAAAATTTTGTATGAATAAATCTCCAAAAATTCCAATTATTCTGTGTTTGTTTACATTTTACAACTTATAACTAAAACCCTTGATTATATTTTACTTACTACTAATTGTTGATGATTTTGTGGTTAACAAAACAATAAAATCTTGTACGTAATAAAAATTAAAACGTAATCCAAATTTAAGTTTAAATATAAATGACCTTTTATAGCTAATCTTATTTTACCTTGATTTAAAACCTTTCTACCTATCATGTATATAATTTTTATTAATTTACACACTCAAAAATTCTACTTTGTCAATTTTCTTTTATTCAAATTTTGTAATTCAAGTTATTGCAAACCGCGAGACAATCAGTAATTATTATATATACAGGGTGACTGACGAAAAACCTTTGGTGCTTGATCTCGCTTATTTTTGATCCGATTTGAATAAATAAAACATCAAATTAAATGATTTTTAAAAGACTTTAATATGAACTGTACTGATATTTTTTCTTGCATCCAGTTTTTGACAAAAGACGATCAACTTTTTTTTTTCAAATTGCACTGTATCTATATTTTGTACTGATCCGCATGGAGATTTTTTTCTGAATCTAAATTTGTAAACGTTTTTATCCATTCATCTAACCAAAGTCGAGAAATTGAGGATAAAAAAAAAATTAAAAATCAAATACCCATAGTAAACAATATACAGAGCCTATTCCAAATGTCAAAAGTGACAGTGTCAGTCATTGGTACAATACTGCAATGATTTTTAATAATTTCATAATAAAAATGTTGCAAGATTTCAAAAACTGAAAAACGATTTCTGTAGAAGCACAAAATTCTAGTACAGTGTTTGAAATATTGCAACATTTTAATTATGAAATAATTAAAAATCGTTGCAGTATTGTATCAATGGCTGTCACTGTCACTTTTGACATTTAAAATAGGGTCTGTATATTGTTTACAATGGATACTTGACTTTTTATTTATTTTTTTAATTCTCAATTTCTCGACTTAAGTTTGATGTATGGATAAATTTGTCTACAATTTTATATTCAGAAAAAAAATCTCCTTGCGAATCAATAAAAATATATACAGGGCGACTGACGAAAAACCTTTGGTGCTATATCCCGCTTATTTTTTTTCCGATTTTAATAAATAAAACATCAAATTAAACCATTTTTAAAAGACTTTAATAGGATCTGAACTGTTATTTTTTCTCGCACCCAGTTTGTGACAAAATACGATCAACGTTTTTTTTTAAATTGCACTGTATATATATTTTTATTGATTCGCAAGGAGATTTTACAACTTCCAACTAAAACCCTCGCTCGTGTTTTACTAATTGGAGGGTTGGATAGAGGCCACACACCCACCCTACATATACATGATAATTTTAGTAGCTAATTGTTGATGATTTTGCTGCTAAAAACAATCAAACCCTTTATGTAATAAAAAAGACAAAATCAAAATTTAATTTTAAATTTAAATGACAATCTATCTTATCTAATTTAGGATTAGAGTCTGCCCACCCATCATGCATGAAATAATTACTAATTTGCTAACTCAAAAATTTTACCTTTTTAATTTCTTTTTCATTCAAAAAGTTTTGTAATTAATTTCATTGTATACAGCGAGACGATAAGGAACTAAAGTTTATATGTATATGTAGGGTTATTGGGTGGCCTCTATCCCACCTTCCAATCAGTAAAACATCACCAAAAATTATTTAAAAAATTGGTTGTATTAATCTGTTAAATTTTGCAATAATGTTATATTTATTTACGTTTTACAACTTTTATTTAAAACCCTCGCTTATGTTTTACTATTTAGAGTATGGGATAGACACCACCAACCCACCCTACATACACATGATAACTTAAATTTTTAATCGTTGATGATTTTGCTGCCAAAAACAATCAAACATGTGATGAATAATAAAACAAAATCAAAATTGGAAAGCTGGAATTGAAAAGCTTTTTTGTTTTTCTCGATATTTTTCTAAATTTGAAAAATATCACAAACTGAATTAGTTATATTAAAACATGTTCTTAACTTGCAGAAGAAAAATAAAAACAATATTTGTTTTACTTCAAAACGTTCAATTTGGATTCATAAAAAAAACTTTCTTTGGAAGCTTATCTCTACTGACTATAAACACTCTGCTCCATATTCAATATACTGATCCAAAAAATCACTAAGCTTTTTATTCTTGCCTATTCAAAATAATATTATTTTAAGTCAGTGCAGCGTTGGACACCTGTAGTTAATTTTTCTAAAGACTTTTTATACTCATCAGAAATTGTCTTTAGTATGACGGCCAAAATATTGAATGACCGGGATGGTATGGAACCGATTTCCTTTCATTGCCAATTTCAGCTTGGATTTAGCAAATCTAGTAAATACGCTGAATGGCTAATAACAAATATGCCAAAATAAGTGAAAATGATGGCTTCATAAAGAATATTTGATAATCAGGCGCAGGAAGGAGATGTAAATTAAAACATGTCTTTAAACTCTTGTGCCGACATTTCGTTTGGTCATGGTCGAAATGTAGTTGAAACATTTTTCTGTTTCTAGAATTCGCTAATAATAGGCTCCATGAATAGGACTTCACAACTCAAACTGACACACAACTCAAACTGACTTAAAATAATATTATTTTGAAACTGAAAATGGTGATTTTGAAAATAGAAAAAAATTTATATTACAGTGCAGCCCTGAAGAAGTTTGAAAATAAATCTATCGTGTTGTTCACTTTATATTGTTTATTCCTGTGTATATATATAGAGGTATACTGCAATATTTATGTATGTTATTTGTATAACTTTTAATTGATTATTAATTTACTATTGTAAAATATGTTGTATCAAGGGAAATTTCCCGTTAAATAAATTATTATTATTATTATTATTAATGTCGACCCAAGAGTTTAAATACTTATTTTTTAATTTGCATCTCCTTTCTGCGCCTGACTATCAAATATTCTTTATCAAACTCCAAGGAAGCAATCACAATACAAATTATGGTGAATTATTAGTTTCAAAAATAAAACACTTTTAAACTTTGTTTGTATAACAGGGACTTTATTAAGTGACTGTATTTTCGACAATTTTAAATTGTCATTTTCAAACTAGAACTTAATTATGTATAACAAAGTAGAAGCCTCCACTTTTAGCAATTATTTTTTTTTTGTTCGTATTAAAACGTTAGAATGGCTGACATGACTGAATAATTTATTCAGGAAAATTGTAGCATCCCTTCTTGAAATACTAGACTCTTTAATTTTTTGGTCGCAAAGCACGAAGTCCGCACATACCTTTCGTTTGCCCAAAGTTTTGGCATCCCAATCGATATCCCAGTTTCCTCTTCGATTAGTCTCGCAGACATACAACGGCCGTTTCGAAAAATTTCTTTGATTTTCCCGATATTTTTTCATTGCGAGTGGTTCTTGGCGGCAGCGCTCGATCATCACCTCCATCACGCAATTGGCCAAACTAAACAGAAAGCCTCTGATCGGAACATAGATTCATCCCAAATTTTCAGAGATTCCTACGTTTCTTCACAATTTTTACCTAATTTTAAACCGAATTTAATATTCGTTCTTTGTTTCCTCTTAGTTTTTCGACAAACGCACTCAAACTAACTTTACATAAAATGTAAAACTATAATAAATTAATTGTCATAATGACAGACTAATATCAAATGTATCTCCCAAAAAGGAACAAAAGTAGCATATTTGCTTCAATATATTCCAAAGAAGAAGCCAGAAGCTGTCAGAATGTCTTACTGCTCAGTGGATGCATATGGGTCTGAGTGGAAGTACACTGGAAATCAGTGAACTCCTCCTGTGATTCTAGCCGTCTAAATGTGTGCACGTGTTTTATGTATTCTTTTGAAAATGTATTATAAGCAAGATGAACGAAGTTATAAAGAATAAAGTTATAATGAAATATCAACCATAGAAGTCGTTGTGAAATTGACTCTTTAGACCTCGAAATGGTATAAATCACTAGAGTCTAAATTTCTATAATGTGATGTAAAAAGGTTACCTAACAATAAAAAACAAGACAGTCAACATAGTTGTAGGCGGTCAGAAACATGCAAGAACTAATCTACGCATCGACGACCACCCTCTAATGGACGAGGACTAAGAAAGTCTTGCGCTTCTTTTCCGACCCCATAAAATCTGCATTTAATACCGCCGAGGATCGGAAATTTGACGAAAAGCACAGGAAACACGTCATGTACAACTGGCTTCCAATCGCTCCGCCTGCAACATGCGAAAAACAAATTCCGGCTTCCACCGACGTCATCTCCGCTGCCGAAGTCATGAATGCGTTTAAAAAGGAAAAAAATCTCCGTTGCTGGCCCGGGTAAGATCGTTAAGGAGCGTCAAATCATCTCGTCTAATTTCCCTACTGAACGAAATCGGAAAGGCGTTCTGCAATGAGCATAACATCATTCCGGTTCATCAATCAGTCCAGGAAAATCCGCCTAGATCCAGCAAAACCCATCTGCTGGTTAACACCACCTGAGCCATCTATAACGGCCGCGTATGTTACCGCATTTTCTTGGACTTCCAAAAGGCGTTCAAAATCGTATGGCACAGCGGGCTTCTGTACAAGCTGAAGAACTGCCGATTCCCACACCAACTGCAACGTATCGTCGCCAGTTTTCTCAACGACAAAAAGTGCACGGTCACCTGCGGGAATGCTAACTACAGAGCGTGTATGCAATGAGCTGGCCTCTCACAAGGCTCCGTGCTTTCCCCTACCTTATTCAATATCAGTGTTGCAGATTTTCCCACAACGGTCTCCAAGCTGAAATCAATCCTGTGTACAATGTAGCAATACGCGAACAACACGGCGTTCTGGACAGCCGCTTTAAGACCTGCATTATATGCTCTAATCTGAGAAATGGATCAGTAAATGGAGAATCTACACAAAACACACCTCCAAAACTCAATCCATAATTTTCCACCATCCAAGGAAAGCAAGAGGTTGAGACGTTCCGACCTATCACCATAAGGGGACCTCGCATAAAGCCGGCCAACGAAATCATATACCTTGACTTCATCCTCTTGCAGTCTCTCAAACACACATCAGTTTTTAACCACATAATCACCTCTGTTAATAGCCGCCTCGAGCTGATTGGGTGGCTTACCGCTTGCGTAAAACTAGCCAGCCTGGAAACACTAATTATTCGTAAATGCTTCCGCCTCTTCTACGAGCATCCAAGCGAAGGCCTCCACGGTCTCATCGAACTAACACCGATAGAAGAGCCAGCCGGATTACTTCCAGAGCTCTTCAACGAGACAGCCAAACCCCCAAACTCCTGTTATCGTCATCGAAACACCGCCCTACTCCAAAATCCAAGAAGCCAGACCTCGTAATACGTTTACTGAGCTGCGCCAAGTCCAGAGGTTTTTGGACGAGGCTCCCACATCACCAAGGTAGCGACTCTCCCCCGGGAGCCGCTCCCCTAATTTTTCCATAACCTCAAATTCCTACCATTACAGGCTGAAGAGACATATCCGCCTACGTCCGGCAAGAGATGGGTTTTAGTCGGTAGGCATACCAGGAGGTTGTAAATCCGAAACTACCCCGTATTTTGAAGATTTCCTCTTTTCTAGAGCAAAATAAAACATGTTTAAAAGAAAACACAGTTGTAGGCTTTGAATGTTTCCAAACCACCATTTGCAGTCACTTTTAACAAATTCGTGCATCTAAAACTTCTATTCCACTTGACTAGTGCTTGCTAAGACTCATCTATGACAAATACTCCACTCTATAGTCTGTTCGTTGGATCTTTCGTCGTACGTCACAAATTATCGCTTCGAGAAACGACGCAAAAACATTCAGTCTGAGAAAGTAAACCAAATACGTTAGAAAAAGAACGCACTGTAAAACTTTCGTCGTTTTTTGAAGCGATAGTTTGTGACGTACGACGAAAGATCCAACGAACAGACTATATATTATTAATTTGTTTAAATTAGCGATAGGATAAATATTTTTGACTGCAAAATTATGCTTAATTAAAGGAAAACGCAATAAAACACATATATGATGAACTAATGCAACTATAAGTGATCTTCCTAAGAAGTATGATTTACAAAACAATAATAATTTTTGTTTACGCAAAAATTTTGACGGCATTTCTGATACCTTATGTAATAAAACGTTAATTCAATTTTTGGGCAAGTTTTTTCGTATATTTGCCAAAGATTTTCTTCATTAAGTTATATGTCTTTCGGTGAAATATAAGAGGGCGTTGCCAAACGTGCCTTTTAACTGCATTTCTTTTAAGCCACTTTTTGTTTAATTATCAACGCCTATTTTGAATTGACAACATGGTATACCTGCTCGAAATCATCAAGTCTTCTATTGATAGTTTCATTTGATCAAGAAGGTGATATAATATACATCTTGAAACTAATTTTATGTGTGCCAATAAAGCTGTCAATAAGATATACTACTCTCTTGTAGCGATTATATTCTGATTATACATTTAGGTGCTCCATTTAGACTCATTTTGCTCTCTATCAAATCTTTGCAAAGTTGTTCTTTGAAGAGTTCCAGTATATGTGGATAGTTGGTAAACACCATTACAGTTACAAACTTTTTCATGGGATGTTCCCCTTCACACTTTATTGAATTCGTTTTCTTTTGGGAACTTACAGATCGGAATTCTGGGCAAAAACACATTAAAGCATAGAAACATTTGTTTTGGAAAAGGTCCCTAAACAATTTTTAGACATAGATAAAAATTTTTGGAAACAAAGATTTTTCAAACTTTGCCTTTAAGGAGAGGATTAAAAAAAAGACAGAAAATTTAACCTAAGCACTCCAATCAACTTGCATTTTGATTTCGATACTAACTTTTAGGAGTATCTGCTTGTTATAATCACATCAGAGATATTTTTGTGGTTAATTTTTAATGGAATCTTTAAGAATATTTAATTCAACCGGACAGAGATCTTTAATATATATATATAGGGTGACTGACGAAAAACCTTTGGTGCTGTATCTCGCTTATTTTTGATCCGATTTGAATAAATAAAACATCAAATTAAATGATTTTTAAAAGACTTTAATATGAACTGTACTGATATTTTTTCTTGCATCCAGTTTTTGACAAAAGACGATCAACTTTTTTTTTCAAAGTGCACTGTATATATATTTTGTACTGATCCGCAAGGAGATTTTTTTCTGAATCTAAATTTGTAAACGATTTTATCCATTCATCAAACCAAAGTCGAGAAATTGAGGATAAAAAAAATTAAAAATCAAATACCCATAGTAAACAATATACGGAGCCTATTCCAAATGCCAAAAATGACAGTGTCAGTCATTGGTACAATACTGCAATGATTTTTAATAATTTCATAATAAAAATGTTGCAAGATTTCAAAAACTGAAAAACGATTTCTGTAGAAGCACAAAATTCTAGTACAGTGTTTGATATATTGCAACATTTTAATTATGAAATAATTAAAAATCGTTGCAGTATTGTATCAATGGCTGTCACTGTCACTTTTGACATTAAAAATAGGGTCTGTATATTGTTTACAATGGATACTTGACTTTTTATTTATTTTTTTAATCCTCAATTTCTCGACTTAAGTTTGATGTATGGATAAATTTGTCTACATGTTTATATTCAGAAAAAAATCTCCTTGCGAATCAATAAAAATATATATACAGAGCAATTTAAAAAAAAAATGTTGATCGTATTTTGTCAAAAACTGGGTGCGAGAAAAAATAACAGTTCAGATCCTATTAAAGTCTTTTAAAAATGGTTGAATTTAATGTTTTATTTATTAAAATCGGATAAAAAATAAGTGAGATACAGCACCAAAGGTTTTTCGTCAGTCTATATACAGGGTGACTGGCGAAAAACCTTTGGTGCTGTATCTCACTTATTTTTTATCCGATTTTAATAAATAAAACGTTGTCCCCTGAAATTTTGAATACGGGCATTTTAATGCATTACTTGTTGCTTAGTTACCACACTCGTCACATATTTTAATGGATTGACCAACGGGAAATAATCAGTAATTTCTAATTTGTAATAAAATAGGGAATCAAAATGAAACATATTTACACGTTATTTTAATATTACTATTTTTACGGACACAATGCTGACGTACCGAATAACAAGTAACTGCAATGTTCATCTTATTAAATGTTAAAAAACATATCCTTGTTGAGCCAAACAATATCCCGGATGATCATAAAATTCCTGTTAACATTATAGCTTCAAAATGTCAAATTGACATGCATATTGCAGTAACAACCATAGCAACCAATAATAATAATCGAGATATAATACAAATTACATTACTCATATTCAAAATTTCAGGGGACAACGTGTATATATCTGTCATGCTGACATTAACTGCCAGTAGTTTCCTACAAATATTGGATAAATTAACAAATACAAAGCAAAACAAACTGGATTCCGGACGTAGAAGATGATGCCAGCTTCTTACATGACGGTACAATATGAGTGGAAGAACGTATTTTAATATGAACTCCGCCCGTGCTTCTTTCGCCCAAAATTTTATGTATGTTTTTTGTAATTCATTTGTTTTGAGATGTATTTTTTAAGAAAGATGTACAAAGAATTAATAAACATAAACATAAATCCCGTAAAAATATGCTTTTTTATGTTAATGTCCAAAACAGAGATCAAAGTAGTTCATATACATTGGCCAATAACTTTTGATACAAACCAGTCAAAATATATTGGTACATCTTTAAGGGTTTTAAAAATACAGTACAAATATTTTAGGTGCTAATGTAGGAATGTTAGAACAATAGACCTTTTAGGTCGCAGTTCACGAGAGGCTAACAGACCTATAATATAGGAATCTAAATTTTCGAGAAATTATTTCTTTCTTTAGTAGTTACATTTTTTTAGAAATGACCATATAAACTTATTGGAGCTCTTAGGGATTTAAAACTCTTCTTAAAATTCCGTAAAAATACGCCTCTTGTTATTTTTTAAGGGTCAAAAATAGAGTTTAAATACCTATGTGTAAAATGTATTTCATATACGTCTGTTAATAACTTTAAGTACAAACCGGACGAGATATTTTAGGTGCTAATGTAAGAATCCGATGACATGGTATTGTACAAACTTTCCAAAAACTTATGTTGTAACTTCTGGGTATAATTAATTAATTAATCTTTACTGATTGTATAATACATCCATGCTATACCCCTCGCCGAGGCAGAGGAAGCCGATTAGAGATTTTTTACGTCACCTCCGCAATCCCAGGAAGTCCGCGGCGGGTAATTAGCCTCGCAGCCACCAATTAAGAGCTTAGAAAATGTCTCTAATTCATAAGGATTATGTTGATGAGGAGTCCGAGCCGCCATTATCTCAGGCGGTTCCCAGGCCTGGCACTCATTTACATTTTCGATTTAATGAGAACTGAATCTGAAACGGGCGGAAACTGTCAACCTGTACGTTTTACCACGCGGATCGATCGTCGCGCCGATGAATGGGAAAATCCTGTTGACCTCAGTTTGCGTCAAAACAACCGACTATCGCGTAATTGTTATTCCTGGTCGGCACGTACCAACAAAGCGTAACGTATCCGATTGTTGTTGCAAACGGGCAACGGGCAGCGCCGTGTCACGTAAGTGGGTAGGATATAGGTAGAGTTGTAAATATAATTGCGAGACATGTGCGCGTTGCGGTGGTGGGGGCCGTGGGGACCGTGGGAACCCGGGCCGGACACGCTCCACGGGTCTTTCGTATGCGCGTGTTGAACACGGGGCCTCCTCATTAATGCCCCTCGCCATCGCAGATAGATAGCAGCGCGCCTTCACCAACTAAGATTCCGATAGAGTTCACGGCACAAGCCGCAAACAAAAAGAGGCATAAACAACGCACGGCACGAACGCCGCCCCGGGGGAGACGCGGATCCGACCTCGGACCGAACAAAAGAAGGAGCGGTAGCAACCCGACAACGCTCAATTATGCCAATCTCAAATCCCGGCCCGAGATATCCGCAGCGACAGGTCCCCGAGAACGTGCCACCTTTTGTTGTGCGGCAATTGTTTCCTAGAACCATTGTCGGACCCGTTTGTTTTCCCCGATTGCCCATTGTTCGACGCGACAAAGGCCCAGCGAAAATCTCCCAACAATGGGCATTAGTGCGGACATCTCGCAAGAAGTCAAATCTCCATAATTCAAATTCGGACCCGGCAGAAATTTCATGAAATTTTTGCACGTCACGTGCAACACAATGCGCACGGCAATTCCAATTTGCACCTTTGTTTATTTCAAAGGCACCCACAATAGGAATGTGTTCGAAAACGTCAAGTGTCAAAAACATGACATGGAACTAATCTCATAAATATTTGACCAGAAACTATCTATCCCATCTATGACAAGAGTTTTCACAAAGTCCCTTATTTTCAATAGTTCTTTTTGGTTAAAATCACTTTTAGATAATTATCCCTAGATTAATCAATTTCAAATTTTGATTTATAAGATTTGTACATTATGGTGACATTGCCCATTAAACATAATAAACATAAATTTAAACAATTGCCATTAGGTAGTTTATAGCTAAATTAATGTTTGAACCATATTTCATTTACCAAAAGGTTGTTTATTTGCATATTTAAATCTATAACATAATGAAATGACACAAAATGCAACACCACAAAACCTTTGTACAGACACAACAAAGGTAAAAAAATTGGAGGCGAGATAATTTTCACTACTTAATCCCTAAAAGTTCAAAATACAACACCACGAAACCTTTTTACAGATACTTTTTGCTAACATAGATAATTTTCACTTCTTAATCCCAAGAACTTTAAAACACAACACCACAAAACCTTTTTGCAGATATTTTTTGCTGTCATCTGTCACATCATAGCAAAGTTCTTCTGAGAAAACACATCACATCATAACATTTCTTGAAATTATTGATTTACAATAATTTTGTTATTATCACATTCACAAGAACATAAAATTGGGCAAGATTTTGATAATATGAAGTATTGATGGGGTCAAATAATAAGTATCATCATTGATCATGATAATTATTTGATTTGTTTTTAAAACACAAGCACGTTCATTAATATTAATCATTTTCAACCGTGCGCGTATCAAGAAATCAATTAAACCCTTCGCTTTGTATATTTGATTAGACTGAGGTGTTAAAAGAAAACCAACAAAAAAAAAACGTTAATTGAGGCGATAGACACCTGTTAACGACCCCGCTGTCAATATTTACTTTCAATTTTATTAATCTAGTAATCCAATCAGTGTAATTATCAACAATTCCATCTGGTCGCGTGTTCAAGCCTAAGCGACTTGATGCCTTTTCCCCCGACTAACACATTACTTTTATTTACTTTTTTTTAGTGAGTGTATGCGAGTGTGTGTGTGTGTGATGAGCTGTCGTCCGTGAACCGCTCTGTTGGCACTCTGCGTACTGGCTAGAGGGCGCGGTGAGGCAGGGACCCTGAACACGAACACGTGTTCCCTTAACGTGGGAATAAAGGCAGATGTGCGTATCAGAGCTCCACGCAATGAATCGAGTATGCATTTCGATGGTATCTTTGTCTCTTTCAAGCCCATCACGTGTTATACTGATTTATTCGGGTATCTGATCTCCCCTCCTACTCTGCTATTAATTTACATGCGCCACGCAATCGCTGATCTAAACCGAAGGCCAAACAAGAATGGGGATCACGTGATTCTTATAAGAATTCTATGGACAATGATAACATAAGAGTGAATTATTTTACTCTTAGTCTTTGAACGTCTTTATAAAAATAAACATTTTCTACTTAATTATTATCTTATTAATTTTCAAGTAGGAAGATGATTACTGTTAAGACGATCCAGAGTATAACTTTAATTGCATTTTTTGCAATTACATTTGTGTTAAAAAATAAACAATAACCTACTATAATTAACTAATTAAAATAATATGTAGTTGGCGTTTTAGTGTAACTTTACAAAAAATTAGTAATCCATAAAATATCATCTGCGAATTATAATTACTTTATATAAAAACTAATCCAAAAATGGTAATATGGCTATACTACAGTACTTTCTTTGCATTTCCTTCGAAATTTTCCTAGAGGTTATATATTTTACAAGAAAAAGTTTGTTAAGCTTTAATTAGTTAACATTTTCGCAAAAACTAACGCAATTTAATTTTGCCAAGAAACAATTTTAAAAGATGAAAACTAATTTTGAACTTGTTTAAAAGCACCTGAAATTTTACAAAAATAACAATCAAATTTAAGTTGATTTGCTAAAAAAAAACATAATAACATATTGTTCTAATAAATATTGGAAACATAGTTAAAAATGAGTTAACATAACCATTGTTGGTCCTAGCATACTCTTGAACTATCCCAATTAATTACTAATAGCTTTAACGTGCTCATGTCATATGCACCAATAAATAAATAAATAAATATTCCAAACTTGACGGATCAGTGAAGAAGAGGATCAACGGGTTCGAGTGGAAGATCATTCGTAAGAGTGAACTCCGCCCTTCTACATGTAGTAAAAATTATTTGTTTAGATTATTTGCTTATATTGTTAAAATAATTCTATAATTTTCTGTAATGCATGATAGATAAAGATTAAATAAATAAATACATCAATAAATTCTTTATTTCCTCATAATACTCTTGACCTTTACCAATAAATGGATCATTATCCTAGTGTATTTTTGACCTCTTCCGATGACTTAATGATTGCATTAACGCACCCTGTACCTACACTAAATTCTGTAAATTACACTGGAGCTCAAAAGTAACGAAACACTCAGAAAGAAAAATGTTTTAAATGTTTAAATTTATGTTCAGTTTTCTTGCCAGAACAAAGGATTAAAATTTCATTGAACAAATATATATATATATAATATATATAATATATAACCATTGATACAGTACATTCGAAAGGTAGCAAATCATCAAATTGTTTATGCTAAAATAAGAACAGCTTAAAAGTTTAAAAAATTGCTGAATCTGTCAAAATATAGTCAATAGAATAATTCATTGCTCTAGCGTACTCTTGAGCCAATAAATGAATCATTACCCTAAAGTACCAGGCCAAAATTTTATTCATTGCTCTAGCGCAGCGGTTCCCAACCTTTTTTAATTACTGTACCTCCCTTCAAGTCAGTTATCTAGCTTGTACCCCCACCCACCCCTCACGACCATATAAAAATTGCCTAAATATTTTGTATTATAGGTGTACATTGAAATTAGAAGGCTTATTATTTTTATTACAGACGAACATAGTATATTTAGTTTACATCTTATGAAAATACGCAAATACAACAAAGTTAAACAACTAAAATCACAGAAATAATGTTATTAATAATTGTTAATTGGTCTTTTATTTCACATTCCTCTGTGTTAATGTGATCCTTGCTTAATTTTTTTTATATCGGGTTCCACCGATGCTAAGTATAACCTTAAATCTGAATCAGCATTCAACTTATTGCGGTATTTATTTTTTATGAAAACGTATGAAGAGAAAGCTCTTTCTACTAGCTCTGTGCTGGTAAACGACAACAAAAACTTAAGTGCTTTATCGGAAATGAGCCCAAATTCATTGTTAATGGCTGCCCAAAAGTTAAGAAGTCCTCTTGTTTTAAACTAGGATTTTAAAGTGATGTCACTTGGCAATTCAATTAATTCCTCCTTTTCTTTTATTGACAAATTAGCTATTTCAAAGTATTCATTTTCAAATGGATTTAAAATCCAATTATTCATGTTGTCAGGTTTGGGAAAATACTTCCGAAAAGCTGATTTTAAACCTTCCAAATGTTCAACAATTTGTTGATGTATTATTGGGGAGAGTCGTAGTTTGTTTACCGATAAAAAATTATACAAATTTTCAAATACTTCAGGCTGGACCTTTTCAATACAAGATTTCCAAAAAACATTTTTTTTCATCATAGATTCAATTCTATCCGAAGCACCGAAGATCGTTATCGAGTTATTTTGGAGTGTTAAATTTAATTTATTTATTTGTAGAAAAATATCTGATAAGTACGCAAGAGCCTGGAGCCATTGTTCGTCATGCAATTTAGATGACAACTGAAAAGGATGATCTTCAAAAAAAATTTGAACTTCGTGTCTAAGTTCAAACAGTCGGCTAAGGACTTTACCATGAGATAGCCACCTCACTTCTGTATGAAAGAGCAACGTAGAATGAACACTTTCCATCTCGTGGAACAGAACTTTAAAACATCTTGAGTTTGTGGGTCTTGATTTTATGAAATTAACCACTTTTACAGCTTCATCAAGTACAACAACACGCCGGTGGTGGCGCATCGGTTACGGCCCCGAACTGACGTGCAGCAACGTTGATTCGGGTCAGTAGTCGGATGGGTGACCGGTACCATTCACCATTGGGATACAATTAATGGTGCTTTAGAGTGACAGGGGCGATCCTTTAAAGTAACAAGCTCATTTACACACACACAAATACACAAATGACACATGGCGGAAGGACCACGTGGTCGATAGCCTAACACTACTACTACTACTCAAGTACAACAGTGGCTCCAATTGATATTACCTCGAAGGCCAGAGTAAATGCCTGACATAGATTTTGCACCGTCGGTACATAATCCACAACATTTAAACCAATCAATACCATTATCTTTGAAATAACTATTAATAGCATTAAATATATCCTCACCTCTTGCGCGTTCTGTCAACATATGACAAAGTAACAAATTTTCCTCCGGTTTGTCATCGATCAAGTATCGTGCAATGACTAGCAAAATTGCCAAATTGGTGATATCTGTACTTTCGTCAACTTGAATAGCAAAAAAATTACTAATTTTCATTCTGCTAATAATTGTCTGCTCAACATCATCACACATATCTTGAATTCTTCGACATATTGTGTTGTTCGAAAGAGGAATGTTGTTTATTTTCTTTCCTTGTTCTTCCCCGAGATTTTTATTTAGTAAGACATATTTTGACGCCATAACAACTTTTTTTTGGAGTACCCCTAAACAAGCTATGGCATACCCCTAGGGGTACGCGTACCCCAGGTTGGGAACCGCTGCTCTAGCGTCTTGATCTAGGCCAATACCTTCTTCATTGGCCTAGTGTACATAGGTTTATAAATATATCCATGACCTAGCGTACTCTTGACCTTTTAAAATTGTTTACTAACTATTGTAAATTTGTTTAAAAACAAAAATGAGAGATAAACAATTTCAAATCCTAAAACCCTTTTAAAAACTTCTTAAAATGCATTTTAAAATTCTCTGAATTATCACAAAAGAAAAACAATTGATGAAATTTAACGAGCAAAAAATGAAACAATAAGTTTTGGCAGTTTTTATAAAAACAGAATTTAAAAACAAATGAAATTTTCCCGGAAAGAGAAATGTTCTTGAAAAATATCCTAGTGTCTCCTTGACCCAGGCTAATAAATTATTATTATTAATTATTATATTATTGACCTAGCTAGGACAATGGATTAAATATTGATCTTGGCCAAGAGTGCAAGACAAATATTTGATCCATTGCACTAGCGTACTCTTAACCCATCATAATAAATTAATCTTTACCGTGGTATGCTCTTGATCTAGGCCAATAAATTATTGTCCTAGCGAACTTTTTATCTAGGGCAATCTATAAGTTATGAATTTTCCTGTTTTAGTATTTCTGTTGAGAAATAAATTTATTTATTATTTATTTATTTATTATTATTAATACTATATTCGTTGCCCTGGCGTCCTTTTGACCTAGGCTTATAAATTTTTCATTATCGTACTCTTGATACATCCCAATAATTTAATCATTACTCTTGACCTAGTCTAATAAATTATGCATTAGATACTCTTGAACTTTCAAGTGTGGTGTATGTACCCACATCAAAATCGTGTATTTTATAGTCACTGAAAAAGTGCAAAATAAATTGTTTATAATATTGGTATATCCATTTCTTTTCTTAAAATTACTTACTAGGTACACAACTTTTGATAACTTGCAACACACCTGATCTACGTGCTTTTCCCATGATAGGATTTGATCAATGTTGAATCCTAATAACTTTACTTATTATCAGAACAACTAAAAAAACTAAGATCTGTAATTAAATACAAAATAAAATATGCACACACAAATTATATAAAAACAGTAGAAAATAACCTTATAACTAACCCTAAGCAATTTTGGCCATATATAAATTCAGAGAGAACTAATTCATCTAGGATTCCTTCATCTTTGTCATATAATAATAACGTCCTAGATAATCCTAATGATATCGTTAATGGCTTCCGAGAGTTTTTTGAGTCTGTGCATAATCCTCCAACAGCAAACAATAATATTACCTCTAATTTAAGTTTAATTCCTAATTTCGTTTTTGCACCTACATCAGATCAGCTTGTTTTCAAGCTATTAAAGAAGTTACCAAATAATTTTAAATCCGGGGATGACAATTTACCTTCATTTTTATTAAAAGATTGCGCTGGTCTACTAAATGTTCCTCTTGCAATATTATTCAATTTATCAAAGAAACGTGTACCTTTCCGAAATGTCTAAAAATTGCAACAATTTGTCCTATACCTAAGACATCTCTGAAGTTACAGAATATTAATAATTTTCGACCTATTGCCATCCTCCCGCATATTGCTAAAATATATGAACGTTTACTTTTTGATCCAATTTATAATCATATTAAACTGTATATTTCTGATAAACAACATGGATTCATTCCAAACCGATCAACTGTAACTAATCTTACACTCATTACTCATGATATTGCTGAAACCGTCGATGGTAAGGGACAACTTGATGTGATTTACACGGACCTGTCAAAAGCCTTTGATACAGTTCAACATAATGTTCTGTTATCAAAGCTAACTACTTTCGGTTTTTGTACGTCGTCCCTGTCCTTAATTCAAAGTTATCTTAATGAACGAATTGCATACGTGGTGGTTAATGGCTTCAAATCACTCGAATACTCTCCAACCTCTGGGGTACCCCAAGGTTCAATCTTGGGACCGATTCTGTTTAATCTATTTATTAACGATCTTTCGGAATCTCTGACTTGTAAACACCTGCTTTATGCAGATGACATAAAAATATATAGCAATGTTAAAGATATCAATGATTGTATGGCCCTACAAAGTATCCTTAATACTATATATTCATGGTGCATAAAAAACGGACTCAATCTAAATATCTCGAAATGTAAACACATGTCGTTCACTAAGGTAACTACTCCACATAAATTTAATTATACAATTAATGGAAATATTTTAGAGTATGTTACAGTATTTAAAGATTTGGGAGTTTATTTTGACAGTAATTTAACCTTCAATTTTCATGTTGACGCTATTGTTAAAGAATCTTGTAAATCTTTAGGTTTTATCTGTCGAAATTCCTCTCAATTCCACAATCTTAACACACTAAAATCGTTGTTTCATTCGTATGTACGCTCAAAGATGGAATATGCAGCCATAGTTTGGTTTCTTCAGAACCTGGGCCAAATCCGTCAAATAGAAAGCATACAACGTAAGTTTTTAAAATTATTATGTTTTAAATCAGAAGGATCTTATCCAGATAGAGGTGTAGCTCATAACCTACTTCTGCGCAAATTTGATTTTGAGAGTCTCGCATCTCGTCGACAAAAAATGTGCATTTCCTTCCTTTACAAACTTCTGCAGAATTCTATTGACTCACCTGACTTGTTAAATACAATTAGGCTGCATATTCCAACTTTTTATAGTCGACGATCGCCAACGTTTAATGTGGTAGCTAATAGAATCGATATTGGTCGGAAATCACCTATCAGAATTATGTCAACATGTTTTAATAAAATATCTGAATCCTGCGATATATTTTGCGATAACTTAACTACAATTTTAACTACTTTAGATCGATGTATTCGAGAACTATATATTATTGTAGTGCGGCTATTATATTATACTACAGTTTTTCATATTTTCTTTATATTATATTTGTATTTGTTTATTGTACATTTGTTTTGTAATTAGGACTAGTTTCCTGTTGGACAATAAAGATTTATTTATTTACACAATCTTTATTCACAAAACGCTTGACTGCATAACGCTCATCCCTTGTAACAATACCTGGATATTGCTGTTGCTTACAGAGACAAATGTATCATCAGCAAATAAAATAAATTTTTTGTGCAACTGTACGCGAAGATGTTCCATCGCGAACTCCTGAACGCCTGCAAAATGATATTTCGCGGTCCGAGTTACTTCGCGGACGCGTCGCCTAGCGACCAGTACGCCAAAGTAGGCAAAAAGTCCGCGTCGCCATGCCAACACTAGTTTATTATTTACTGTCACTTCATTTTCAGTTTAAGAAAATGTCCGATTCCGATAGTAATTATACTATTAGTTGTACTCCAACTGAAATCAAATTAATAGCGGATGCTGCAACAGAAAATTTAATACCACAAAATTCAAAACGGCAATATGAAAATGCATATGACGAATTTAAAGCGTGGTTTCATCGGAAAATGTTTTGATGGCATACTTGGAAGGCAAATCAAAAGTTTTAAAATCTTCAAGTTTGTGGAGTATTTATTCCATGTTTAAATGTACAATTAACATACAAGATGGAATTTATATTTCGAAATTTTCGAAGTTAGTGCCCTTATTAAAAAAGAAATCTGTCGGGTATCGAGCCAAAAAATCTAATATATTAACTGCAGAACAAATAACTCAATTTGTAACGGAAGCAAGTAATTCAAATCGCACTATAACCATAAATGTTAACCCTAAGTAATATTTATTTGTTAAAATATATGTTATACATTAAAAGTTTTGACAATAATTTTTCATTACTTATCTACAACTCTTGTTATATTTTTATTATTAATTGTACCAGTTGCACAAAAAGCTTTGTGTACACCTTGACCGCGAAATACTTTAGTGTCCTCGAGGTTATATTGCCTCGGCCGCAAGCGGCTATAAATTTCCTCTCGGACCACTAAAGTTATATTTCGCGGCCTTGGTATACAAATAACTATTGTCATCTTATCACAAAAAGGCAAGTCGTTTATATAAATTATAAATAAAATAGGTCCAAGTACCGACCCTTGAAGAATTCCATATTTAATTGGAGCCATTTCTGATAATTTACCTGTGAATGATACCTTTTGTTGTCTGTCTGCAAGATATGATTTGAGCAAAAATGCACTGTCACTGTGTTGTATTCCACATTATTTCAATTTAGCCAATAAAATTTCGTGCGATACACAGTCAGAAGCTTTGGTTAAATTACATAATAAGCTGCCAACCATTTCATGATCTTAAAAAGCATCTACAATATTTTGTACTATTTGACTTAGTGCCATACTGGTACATTTGTTTGCTCTGAAGCCGAATTGTGTTTCCATGAACAATTCATTATTTTCAAAATATGAAACCAATTGATTTTTTTAAATAGCCTCAAAAATTTTACTCATAATAATCATTGGAATTGGTCTATAGTTTGACATGATCGATGAGTCTCCCTTTTTAAAAATTGGAATGGATGTATGCAGTTCCTTATGCAATCATTGAATAATGTTGTTAAGGGTAATACTAAAATATTTAAAACAGATTTTATTAGTACCATGCTAATTTCATAGATATCCCTACTGCTTTTACTTTTTATGTTTACTATTGTTTCGCGAACTTTATTAATAGAAATTTAATCAAATTTGAAATTATTTCTAACATACGTGTTATCAAGAAACTCCATTGATTTTTTATTATTTGTAGAGATGCTTTTAACAATTTCTCTTCTATTTGGAAGAAAATATCATTAAAGGTTTGTGCATTTAATATTTCTTCCAAAGAAGATAATTTAAAGGGTTCAAATTTCACAAAAGTTTGGTCAAAACGGAATTAAAAACGAAATAAAAAAACGATTGATAATTTGATTTATCAAAAAAAAGGTAAACAATTTCTTAAAAAAATATATTGTAAAAATAGCTAAACACTGTTTAAAATACATCTTGAAATTTCTTAAGCAATTAAATTTTACTTAAAATTTAATGAAGTTTTGTACGAGCATCCCTTCGTACAAAACTTCGTCATCCTCTTAATCCTCTACACAATCCCTCTATGATACTACTTTAGTTATCCTCATCTTAGAACGCCTTCGATTCCTATCAGAAAAAAAATTCCAAAAATCCTTTCAACGTCCACATATTATCCTTATATTGTCTTCCTAGAAAACCTTGTATAAACCCTAAATTCAATTCAAATCCTAATTCAGCCATATTTTATTTACGCATTAACGACTTACGCCATACAATTGGATAGAACAAGGCAGAAAGATCTCTGGTCGATAGCCTTTTGACAAATTAATACATAACACCTCATTCATTATTCATCATGTCAATGTAAATATATATAAAATTTGTCAATATATGTTACTCCTCTATTAAAATCTTTATTAAACTTTCTAAGAGAAAGATTTTAGATAAAAACACAGATGAAAATTTTTTAAAACTTATTTAAAAACAGTCAACATTTTAAAATATGATATAAATATGTAATTAAAAATTTAATAAGAACATAATTGAAATTTTAACAAACAATTGATAATTAGCTTAAAATTTTACAAGAACCAAATATATGTTGCATATAATTTGAAAAAATTAAATATTTTTATAAATACCTAAAATTGTTAAAAAATAATAGATGTAAACAAAAAAAATTCAAACAAAGGAAATAGTATAAAATATGGAAATTTAATAATAAAATTTGCTGGAGGATTTTTTTTTTCAAAAATCTGAAAATTTTAATTGGCTTAAAAGAACATAAAATTTTGCAAAAAACGCAAATCTCTTACTATTATTGTCAATCTTTAAAAAAATATTTCAATTTACTTAAACAGTTGGAGTTAAAAAATTGAGATTGAATTTAACTAGAATATTTCATAACTTTCAAAACTCTACATTCAGACATTTACTTTAAAAACAATTCAAATTTGAGCAAAAAGCATTTGAAATTTAAAAAAAAACTGATGAATACTGAAAAAATAAACATTTTTATACCCATAAACACAGTTGAAATAAAAATAAATGGAATATTTCTCTTGAAAATTAACAACCTCTTCTTAAAACTTGCTAGAAACAGATTAAAATTTGCTTAAAACAGTTAACAATATACAAAGTAATTAAGATTTGATTGAAACAAATTAAAATTTAAAAAATACAATTTACTTATATTTAGTTAGAATACCAAGGGAATAAATATATTTTAAAAATAATAACAGTAAAAAATTTTTGTTTAAAAATGTTAAATAATATGTAGAATGTTGCAACATTTCTAAAAGAAGATAACAATTAAATTTAAAAAAACCAACAAACAGGTTTTAGTTTACTTGAAAATAGTAGGAATTTTGTCAAAGAAAGAATGCTAAAAAAATTGTTAAAAACAGTTAAAAAATTTATAAAATGAAAAGTTGAAAACTTTCTTTAAATTTAAAAAATAAAACTTTTTTAAAAGACAATTTTAAACTTGCATAAAAACAGTTTAAAACTTTAAAAAAACAAAATTTGACAAGAGAAATATAAAAAAAAAACATCTTTAAAAATTTGCTTTAAACAGCTGACAATTTACAAAAGAATCAAATTTGGTAAGAAAAACATACTTAAAAATATGTAAAAATGACAATTGATAATTTATACAATAATATTTGTTAGAATTTTAGAAAGAAAAAAAGAAAAATTGAAAAGAATTTAACAAAAAAGAAGAAACATTTGATTGAAAGCTTAGTGAAAATATTTATAAATTATTTTAAATTATTTTAAATTATTAAAAATTGTGTTAAATAAGTTTTTAAAGCGAGAATACATTGAAGTAGAAGAAACACTTTATAATATTACAAAAATAAAATTTGCCGAGTAAAATTTAAATTGGCTTAAAAATAGGTAAATTTTAACTAAAAATTATAAATCATAAAAGATATAAAACAAAATTGAAATATAAGGTAAAATAATACATATAATACAAATAAATCACACGGCGGAAGGACCACGTGGTCGATAGCCAAACACTACTACTAATACTATAATCGCGCCATCTATTATCTGAGCGTTGTACTAAGTCATCGGGGAACAATAATTCACGATTGAAATTTGCTACAAAACCCTTGATTTTACAAAATTTGAAATTTGTTAAAAACTGTTAAAGGCCTTATAAAAAAAAACTTTAAAACAGTTGATATTTTATCATAGAACAATTTAAATTTACAGAGGAGAGAAGCTGAAAAAGTTCTTAAAAATATTTTTTAAAATGTTTAAAGAACAGTTGAAATTTTACCAGAAAAATGAAACTCTGCCTTCAAGTCTTGTGATTTAAATTTTAAAGTTATTGTAAATGTATTTTATTTTGTATCATTTTTTAGTAAGTTTAAAAGCAGTTATTTAAAAAAAAATATATCATTTTTTTAATAAAATATCGATGCAGTAAATTTTCAGAAATTCGCTAAGAAAATATAAGTTGCAATAACGACCTTCAAAAACTTTAACCTGCGTGGGGAATAAATAGTCACTAACTTTATGGTCAAGGAAAAAGGAAAACATTAGATATCAATATAATGTCGGCCAAAAAAATATATTTTATGTGATTTTTAGTAAAATTCCAAAAGTTGTACATCTAACTTTTATATTTTTTATATTTTTTACACTCTTTTCTTATATAATTTTTCTTCACAATTGTATTTAGCATATTTCCATTTAATGTCCATGTCATATTTACATAATTAATGTACCCTGTAATGCGAGGAAGAACAGGATTTGAATTATCTATAATATTTGTATTTCAAACTGGACCTCCTACGATGGATCCAGTGAGGAAGAGAATAAGTGGAAGATCATTCATAACAATGAACTCCGCTCTTCTGCATGTAGTTAAAATTATTTGTATATATATTTGCTTACATTATTTGTACAATTATATATTTCGTTATGTAATACATGATAGATAAAGATTAAATACAATACAAAAATATTTCAAAAAATGTTCACGATCAGAATACTTTTCCGTACTTCGTTCAGGGAAAGTAAAAATTAATCTTTAATCAGAATACATATTTCATTAAACGTCTGTGGTACCGCATACGATTGCAGTCGAATTATATAAAGCGAGAGTTCAGCTTAGTTAGTCTGGGTCAACAACTGGATGGGTGACCGTTACCATTTGATATTGGGTTACAATTAAAGGCGCTTTAGAGTGACGGTGACGATCCCATTTACATAACACATGAATACACAAATCACGGCGGAAGGATCATGTTGTTGGTAGCAGCCAAACACTTCAACTACTAATAATTAGAAAAACACAAAAACATTTCGTAAATCTACAACAATGAGTCTTACTAACAAATAACACTAAGACATTATCAATTTTTATTACTTCAACAACTATTTAATCATGGTAAATTTCTTCATCACTTCATCAATAGTGTAGAATATAAAAAAACCGTTAAAAAATACCAAGGGTATTTTTTATCCACTTGTTCTCATAACGGGGTCGACCGGAACTGGGGTGCGGATTTCCTTCCCCCAAATGATCGATTAGGGTGAATTCATACGGACCTGTTTCCCCTGTTTCCAGGCCGCGACCTTGTGCTTCCGGGGGTCGAGACCCACTTCCGACACACGCACCGGGGGATGCCGGAAGGTAAAGGCCGCACCCTTGACACACGCACTGCTACAAGGGGCGAGGTCGTACGGTCGTTCGAGTTCACGGGGAGGCCACCCTTGCTCGAACTGGGGCTGGGGGCTACCTTCGGTAAGTCACGGCCGAGGATTCCAGACCGATCGATCTGAACCACCTGTTGACCTCAAGTTTAATGATGAGTGGGAAAACAGTTATTTAAAGATAATTTGCGTGCTTGTGAAATATGCGTAACTACTAAGAAGTAGTGAGTAGTACTACTGGTGTAAGTTCGCGCAATAATTATGCATCCTTAGCGTAGCTACTAAGAAGTAAGAGTAGTATTTCTAGTGTAAGTTCATGAACTAATTATGTTTTTTTCTGATAATTTCTTCTTTTAGAAAAAGGTTTTTCTCCAAATTTAATTTTAGAACTTGGTCTTCACTTTTTTCGAAAATTCTTGGCATAACGGAATTCCAATTGGATTTCGTCTTTAAGATTTTGCAATTTCATACTAGTGAAAAGTAATTTGTCTATTTAATTACTGACTGCACGTGTTACACTTCTGCTGACGCATAGAAAATTTGCACGCGTGAATGAGGTTAGAGAAAGAGCAAGATATGGTAAGAGTGAGGGAGAGCGAACAGCACCGTATTAACCAATAAATAACAGTCTTTTATTTGTTATTATGTGTAGCACGATCGCTAGTAGGGCATATAATCAGTGTGCCCATCACGCTCGAGTGGCCCGCGGGCACCGGGCGGGCCGAAGGGGGGCACCCAACTACCGTGGGAACGTACGTCGAGCACGTGCGACCAGCCGAGCGAAAACCAGAATCACATTCACTGCCAATTACGAGATTACCTCACATATCAGCATTCCGAGTCGATACGAAATCGCGCCATTTTTTTTTATCTTCCCTGGCATATCCATAATTTCATCATTAAGACGATGGGGCCATCGCTTCCCCTCCCAGCAATTCCTTAATACGATACCATAAAACAAGAAATATTTAACTCCAAGGATGTGTACGTACAGATTCCACGGCGCACCTGCCTTCTTTTCCCACAGAATACAGGAAGTGTAGAAAAAGACGAGCGATCCTTAAATATCTCGTCTATCCGACAGAGAGAGGCGAGCATGTAATTTCATCCGTCCACGGTTTATAAAACTCATTTTTTTTTCACTCTCGCGGGCTTGTTTACTATCTCGCCATCGGACGGGTGTATCATTAATGCGCCACGACTCGCATATATTTATTTATTTATATTCATCACTCGCTTGACACAATTCGAGCGAGAGAGATGAACTCTAATCGCCCGCAAACAATGGGGCCCCATCTAATCACCTACATGTCTCTCGGAGCCCGCCAGGAAAATGCAAATTACCCCTATTGGTAATAGAGATAATCAAGACAGTACTTTTAAGTACCAAATCTGCTCTTACACAAAGTTAATTGTACTTGATTACACATGCTACTTCTTGTTTCTAATAAATCAAATTAATTAAAGGCTTTTCTAAAATGTTGAACATTGCTCTTCATGAGAAGATATTATTCATTTAAAAATCCAAATCCGAGTGATGCCCCCCTACATCACTCGGTATGTCAATAGATAGTATAGCTTTTGGGAATTTAGGCACTATGGAGCGTTTATCGGGAGCGTAGAAGATTCTGCAGTATTTAAGGTTTTCGCCATTTAAATGAGGCGCCAAGCATTACTTTCATTCGAAAATTTTGGTTTCGTTTGGTACACTCTGTATGTGTATGCACACACTGCGGGAATGTGCGCCGGTACGGGGTTTAAGCTGGTTGTAAAGCAGCGAAGATATCAACTATGATGAAGAAGAAATTGTTCTCTCAGGCTCATTTCGCATGATAAAAATGCGATGATTGATTTGAACATCTTGGAGCCCCCGAATGTATTATGGGTCGGAGAGTTGAACTTTGGTCCTGATACTTAAGTCTTACGAGAATGCTTTAAATACCACGGAGATTTCATGACTTCGTAATTGGTTTGCTTCACCATGCCCAAAGGTAAGTAGTAGTTCTTCGCTGTTGCTGCTCCATTTTCGCAGATTAAAGTCTACTCTACTTAAGATTTAAGTAGATCTGTGTGTAGTACTTTAGCGGAATCATTGTCATTTGATCCGGAGAGTGTCATCCACTTATGTATCTCGGGTTATTGCTTTGGCTACTTGTGGATTTCCTCCCGCTTCAATCAGGGCGAGCTGCTGCCAGGTCCGATTAGCCAGATATAGTGACTCCTTAATTCCATAAATAACAGTGCATAGTTGTAACTCTTGTATTCTATCGGACGGGTGGAATATTTACAAAAGTTTCTGTTCATCTTTCACGATCTTGAATTGTCTGTACATTTTTTGATGTCTGCAATTAATGCGATTTGGTATAAGTTCCAATCGAGTTCTAGGCCAGGCATCCGTCAACAAACTACTACTACTTAACTTCTGGATATCTCGCTTCAAAAGCACATGGATGGAAGTAGACAATTTATGCCTCAAAGCAAAGAAGATGTATTATGAAACATACCCGTACTAAGCAGTTGTACGGGTATGCCAGCCACAACATAATCGTTCCTCAATGCAGATGCCGCAATAAACGATTTCCACATATGATGCTGATATGAGGCTACGAAAAATTGACTTCATTGACTTCAGATGATTACCGATCAAAATAGTACGTTATCTGATGTCGAAAAATTCGAATTACCTAATCTCTTGGGAAACACTGCAAAGGCGTTATAACAATCAACGGCTACTGGTCGCTCAACTAGAAGATAAATTAGTGGATCAACCAGCATGCAATCCAATTGCACTGCAACTGCAACTGAAAAAACTGCATGATGTAAGCGAAAAATACATGCAAATCATGTTTAACCTGATCTGATAGTCGGAAGACTCATTGTGTGAAATATAATGAAGCGACTAATAGAATCTTCGACCAATCCTTGAAAACGCCGCTTGAAGTACCAAAACATCATGTGTAGAAACCACCAACATGATTTGAATCGCCACCCCAAGAACAGAGAACCCCAATTCTAAACAATGTCCATCACCGTATCGTTGTAATATCTGCAACGGTTACCATAACGTGGAGTCAATCTCACATCGTTAGCACAAAGAACTACGTCGACATGTGCAACAAAATGAATCCGCCACCACAACCGAGACGCAATCACTTCCAGAATAAAAGCGACACATACGCAGATGACGTACCCGAGAAAGAAGACATCCTGCCCTCCAATGGGAATTAAATTGTGATCAGGGTTTTAATTACACAAAGTTCTTTTGTACCAGAACAAACAACATAACTGTTGAGCCTTCTAGAGGAAAAATCCTAAAATGAATCCAATCAATTCAAATTAAATATTCAACCTCACGTTTTACAAAAAATCACCAAACAACACTCGACAATAAAGTCAATCTCGAGGGATATAACTTCATTGATTCCATGCTTCAGAGCCTAGAGAAAAAATAGTTTGTTGAGTATATACATTACCATAGTTATTCCTGCAATTCAGGCATTCGTTATGATGTCCATCTATTTGAGCAAAGTTGTGATTTCATGAATTGCTTTCATTTGCTATCCTAGTATCTCTAGTTTCGAAAGTTGATTGAGTTTATCCATGTTGGAGCTTGTCGTTGTCCTTGGTGAATGTATGGTGAAGGCTTCTATGACGCGTGATAACTCGCGTTTGAAGGCGATGTTTTCCCTTAGATGTAGGATTGATTGTCGTTCTTGTGCGGAAGTGAGTATGCTTTGGGTTGTAAATCTTTTCGTCTCGAGGTTACAAAATTCGCTAACAACGTCGTCGAAGGTCACCATGTGGTGAAAGTTTGGATCCAGTTCGAAAGACTAATGAGCGACGGTATGGGGTTTGGACATCTGTTCTATGAGGCACTGGTTCGTGTTGTAGTTTATGTGGATCCGTAATATTTGTTTACGCTGGTTGTAAGGCAGCAGAGATATCAAGCAGGATCGAGGAGAAATGGTTCTCTGAGGTTTTTAAGCTCTTCAGTGTGAAACATTTAATTCGACTCAAGACTAGTTGAATCTGTTTTATTTCTTATGATACTGGCTTTTTATAAATAGTTTTTGTATGCTTCTTAACTACGTCAAAAGATATTAAGGCTAACAATGTACAAAAGATATATAACTATGTTTTGCTAATGATAGCAGTGCATCTTATTTTTTCTTCATCCCATTGTGGCACGATAAAAATGCGATAATTTTTCAATTACTATAACAAAACTTGAATGCAAAGCACCGCTATGTGTTTTTTCACTTATATAGAATTTTCGTCACCTAAAGTTATATAGGTGACGAAAATTCATTTAAAGTACCTATGTCCCATTCAGGAAATATTTATCTATTAAGTAGTGTATTGATTCTCATTTTAGATCAGTGACATGCAACAACAAGAAGGGGTAGGAATTTTTTGACTAAACTTTTAACTATTAAAAGATAGCAACACAAAAAGAACGAATATAAACATCTTTAATTAATTGCTCACTTAACCCGTGGTGAAACATATTTGAAAAATCTTGATTAGAAATTAAACATTTTTTATTAATAACACAGGCCCGCGAAGATTTTGCGGCATGAGATATTTTAATGCAGGCAAGTCAAGTCAAATCCCTTGATAATGGAAATGTTATTAGTTTTTGCGTATCACGTACAGATTTTGCACAATTATATTTTAACACAAAAAGTAGAGCGTGTGGTCCACCAGGCGTATGTGTATATGTATGTTGTGTTAAAATGTAAAATTTTCCAGTTTTTTTGTGTGAATGGGATTCTAGAGCCAGGAAAAGGCACTGGAACTAATTGGCCGAAAAGAAAGAACTGGTCCTAGGGACAAAAAATGTAATAAATTTCCCATTAGTTGATTCTGCAAAATTTTTGTTAGTTCCTTTGCACAAATCTGGGATTGATTTGTTAAAGCTTTGGACAAAAATGGCCTCTATTACCAATATATTGCTAAAAGATTTCCGTTACTGTCGGAGGAAAAGGTGAAGGAATGTGTTTGATGGCCAACAGATTCGCAAACTTATGAAGAATGTTACTTTTACAAACTGCATGTCTGACATGGAACTTCAAGCTTAGGAATCATACAAAGACGTCATCCTGAAGTTTCTGGGTAATATTAAAGATGACCAATATGAGGAAATTGTAAAAACTATGCTCAAAACGTTCAGGGGACTGGGATGTAATATCTCTCTTATTAAACATTTTCCAGAGAATTAAGGAGCACAGAATGAAGAACACGGTGAGAGATTCCATCAACACGTGGCACCAGGGTCAATGGGATGTTTCCATGATGGCCGACTACTGTTGGTGTTTGATGAGAGAAAATCCTTGCCAGGATCCCAAATGCCAATCAACTCAAAGTTCATTTCTTGCTAAGAAGAGGATAACTATCTCTTAAGGTATGTTAGTAATTCCTTAATTATTTTAAACGATTTTAACTGTACAATAAATATGTTATCAAGCCTCTGTAGTTTTTTAGAGAAACTTAAAGTATTATGGTTTTTACATATAATTTAATAAGTAATAAATATTAGATTCCGAAAAAAAAACTTACGTGATACGAAAAAACTGTTAACATAATTGGATTTTTAGCACACCAAAATAAACCTCTAAAACCCCGAGTTGCAGAAAAAAAAATACATTTGCAGGCCTTTGTAATTGGTTGGTCCGCCTCTTTTGGCTACACACTCGATTTTAGCAGATCGTCGATAATCTCTACAGGTATTGTATATTAAACATCCTGTATTCGTGATAAAGAGTTTGATGGGTTTGCGGAGGATGCTGTCTTTTCCTCATAAGTCTCCTCAATGCCCCATACATGTTCAATTGGAGGAAGATCAAGAGATTGGGGTGTTCATTGCAAGATAGTGACATTATCCTCCGCAATTCTGTCCGTAGAAACTTTTACAATATGGAGTCATCTAAAAAGCAGAATACTGGGTACTAATACGTCATCTACATATCGCTCGACGTTCAAAGTGTTTTGGAAAAATACCAAACGAGATCTACTTGTATACATTATTACACCTTAAACCATAATCTCAACAGTTTGATGCACAGGTCTCATTCTCATACGCCCATTATGCATCCCTAAACAGAATCGGTATTCATCACTAAAGACTACTATATGCCATTCTAGGTCCAGTGCAGTCGCACAGTCAGTACAAAAAATAAATAATATAAGAGAATTCTGGATATCCAAGTGAATATTTGCTCCCGCATCATAGAAGAGGAAGGGTTTGTATAGAAGAATATGATTTGTAATTGTAAACTCCGCACGTGCTTCTTTCGCACAAAATTTGACGTATGTTTTTTTTTTTTTTAAATTATTTTTTTGATTTGTAATATTTGTAATTTTCAAGAAAGGAAAACACAGATTAATATTAGTGGCAACACAATATGTTGTTTATAACAAGCAAGCCGAAAGTTCTGCGATAAACTGTTCAAATAGTTTTAGGACGATCTTCATTAGCTAACCATAGATCGGCAATTGATATGGTTCTCTCGTTGCCATAAGTCAAAAATGGCGGTCTCACACCTCATTTTTTCCTTTTTCTCAACCGATTCCTCTTCTGCGTCGATTGGTTTTGGTTAAGGCGATTAGTAATTTCTTACAAAAAATATCTTTACACAAACCAGCGATATGGCCTCTGTCGAATTCTCTTAATTGGCGGTAATTTTTACGTTGACGCACTCTAGACATAATCACACTTTCAAATGATGAAAAGCGAAAACAGCAAAGAACCGAACACAATTTCGCAAAATATACACCTAATAAAATTGTTCGAACAAACTGAAAGACCTGACAAATAAGTCATTACCACTTAAATATTTTAAACAATGTTATCTTTTAAATTTAGTTAAACGTTTGTGCCATGTTTGTCAAAAAATTCCTACCACTTCCAAAGTTCTAGTCAAACACTCTTTTTGTTTTATGAAATGAACAGCAAATGTCATATTTGTTGGCGCTGTATCTTCAAAACGAGAAGAGTCTTTGGCTAAAACTTTTTAGCCAAGAACTAAAAAGCTTTTGATAAAATCTAGCTCACCATAAAAAGGCGTTTAATTTTTTACTCATTTTAGGCTGTTTTTAAAAATATAGAAAGTTTTACAAAATCTTTCAAAATATTTCGATACGGTCGATAGGCAAGAATAAAAGGACGAAAAGGCATTATAATTGTTATGTTGGATTATTATAAAAATATCTTCATTTACGGAAATTTACAAAAGTGATTAATAATATCTTCAAAAAAGATGTTTATTTCTTTCTTTATTTCATTTCTTGACAATTTTTGGGTTTTAAACAGTTGTGTCAATCTTGACGTTTTCTAATAAACAAATTTCGATTCTTCTCCATAATTGTATCTATAATATGATTTAAAGTGTTATATTACAAAAGAACAGGTTTGTTCTCATATATAAATCCCATGAAATGAAATTGTAAGAAAACACTAAATTATTGCAATGGACACAATATGGCAAATTATAATACAAAATGAAACTGCAAACATAAATTCAAGTGAATGAAATTCATCTCATGTTTTTGTTTCATTTTAAAACTTAAATCTTCTAAGAAATATCTTTAACAAATTGTAATTATATGCCAAAGTAACTTATTTTTGACTTTATAATTAAATGTTTTTAGTATCATAGTAAGAAATTTAATAAATTTTAAGCAGAATCCTTAATAAATAAATATCTACAGTTGTAGACAGAAATCGAAGAAATTCTTGAATCAATGGGAACATTCATCATCAACAGGATTTGACTGGAAGATCATTCTGAAGAATGAAGTCCGCCTGTGATTCCTGTGCTCAAAATTTACTGTATTTTTTATGTATCTGTATTTTAATGTATTTTGTATACAGGTAATCCAGAGAATTATAATAAATAAAAAAATAGAAACATCGTACACTAAAATTCAAGTGAAAGAACAATCGTCATTTTTATTTTAATAGATTCTAAAAAAATCTTGAGAAATTATAAATTTAAAATAAATAAATCTCTTGGGGAATTTGTAGTAAAATTGTGTTATAGATGTAAACACATATGCAACATTGGAAACTTAAAGTCAAGTTCAAAAAAGTCTAGAAAATAAATCCCTTGAAATATTACTTAAAAATGTTTATTGATACGTATTTTTTATTTAATAAGAAATATTTCTAGTATCATAATATGAAACAAAATGGCAACAAATTCTAGTAAAAGAAATTAGAAAAAAATTAAATGTACACTTAAGATAACGCATTTCTCACTTATTTTAAAATGTGTGTATTATAATTAGAAACAAAATTGTAACTCTTGCACTCTTAAATTCAGATAAAATAAATCATATTTCTTACACAAGCATTTAAAATGTAATTCATGTTTCGACAACAGTAAAATCATTAATACCAAGACAAGAAAATTTAGAAAAACTTGACATAATATTTTAGCGGTGATGGCGTTAAACCTTGCGGCACCTCGTGTTTAACGGGAAATGTGTGAACTGCTCAATGTACCTTAATCTGGCCAGATATGTTTGAAAGAAAATAATGTTTTAGAAGGATAATGTAATTGAGAAATATTTAGAAGAAAACATTTAGAAATTAAACTTTAATTCCGAGGAGTATTAAATGCTTTATTTATTTGATTGTTTCTTTTTTTAAATCAAATAAATAAAGCATTTAATACTCCTCGGAATTAAAGTTTAATTTCTAAATGTTTTCTTCTAAATATTTCTCAATTACATTATCCTTCTAAAACATTATTTTCTTTCAAACATATCTGGCCAGATTAAGGTACATTGAGCAGTTCACACATTTCCCGTTAAACACGAGGTGCCGCAAGGTTTAACGCCATCACCGCTAAAATATTATGTCAAGTTTTTCTAAATTTTCTTGTCTTGGTATTAATGATTTTACTGTTGTCGAAACATGAATTACATTTTAAATGCTTGTGTAAGAAATATGATTATATTGTTTACTTTAGTTTAGTTATATAAAGCTTTTCTTCTGTTTTTAACAAAAGCCAATCAGTTCTTCGGAAATTGGAGAAAAGCTTTATATAACTAAACTCAAATTGCTAATTTCGACTTCATGATGGTTTGTACTTTCCCCATGAAGTTCGGAATCCGAAATATGAACGGAAGTATATATTTTCTAGTTAAATGTGTTCATTTCTGCAGTGTTTCAAAAACCGTTACACATATTGAACTTTAAACTTATTGTCCCGAGAAGCTTATAATATTTTTTTTGCACCTGAATTAGGTGTTTACTCGTAGCAGTTTATTGGTTTTCGGGATTTGCGAAACAAAACTTATATTCTTTACATATGTAACAACTGCCTATAAGATTCGCGGTACTACACTTTGGACCAACTTCATAATAAAAGTTGTACAATACCCTAATGTAATCGATACTTGTTCTGCTACTTTCTGGATGGGACCAAAATGAATTTTGTTCACAATTGATAGTTTGTATTGACGAGGGCTCATTAAAAAATTGACGTGGCGTGCCCATCGAGTTTCTTTATTAATTCTTTTATTGAAAATCCTGCATTTTACACAAAAAGACTTTTATTTTTGTTATTCTTTAAATTTGTAATCTTTTTTCCTCAAATACATTTATGAAAATTATTTAATCTTTGTTTAACAAATATTTTTTGAACCTATTGAAATTAATATATATATTATATTAATTTACAATGAAATGTTTTTATGTATCATAGATAGAATTTTAAGTGAAAGAAAATTTTCTTTGCTTTAATTTTAAATTCTAAAATATCAATCCATTGTGGAATTGCCTTAAAAAATATTATAACTCAAAATTTTATGATTCTAGTATGACAGTAAGAAAAACTGACAACTGTGTAAATTCAAATTAAAGTTAAAGAACAATCTAGTGTTTTAAAATAAATCTAAAAAATACTTACGGATTTAGTTTAAGATTTTTGTAATTACAGTTCAAACTAACGCTTTTTGGTGCATTCCTTAAGGAGTTACTTTTAAAATTTTTAAATATGTGAATAGTTTTGCGAAGATTGTTTTTGTTCATTCGGTTTAAATCTTTGAAGTAGCAAGTTTTAGTGATTCTTAAGAAGGCCAATGCGACTTGATCGAAACGTTGCAAATCGGTTTTCTTCTTATTATTCTAGTCAGCGTCTTCCTTGGAGGTTGCTGATCAACATGGCAATCCTTACTTTAGAGATGGCTGCGTGGAATAATTCAGTGATTGATAGTTTGAATCAATCCCGTAGATTGCACAACCATGAGATTCTGCGACGGCCTATGCTTCTACGTTAAACGATTTTGCTTTGTATAATTAGCTGCAGAATTTCATATTTTGAGTGGCGAGCTATGAACCAAAGGAATTCTAATTCCAATTTCCAATTAAAACTTGCTAATTCGATTCCGACGGTACATCCCTAATATTACATTAATAAATCACTTTTGTAAGAATTTTTCAGGAATTTTACTTTCTCTCTTTATAATTTCAAGTAAAATCATTTTGATTGCAAGAATTTTTTCGATAGTTTCAAATTTCCCTCATTTAATTTTTTTTTAAATTTTAAATCTAAATTCCAGCAAAAGGAGAAGAGCGAGGAAGAAAAGTGCAACAGCTGAAAGAAAAGGTAGGATAATAAACTAATCAAAATGTGCTAAATGATAGAGGACACCACGTCCCAATGTTGATGTATGATCTTTGAATGTATTAAGAATGTCCTGTTTGTCCTTTTTCTAAAGAAGCCTACATAAAAACTCCAGGGCCATGGGAGGAGTAACTTAGGAAGGAGCAACTCTTTTCTATAGAGGAAGTAACAGTGGCGATATCATCGGAATGTAGAGCAGCATTAACTAGAAAATCCCTAATAAGACTATTAAGTTAATAGTTTCTAGTGGACAAGGCTGATTACACTTCCGAAAATTGAGAAAAATTGAGCCATGAGATTATGGGCCGATATAGCTGCTATTAGTGGAAGATACAAATTCTCAAGCGTCTACTGACACAAAAAACGTTGGAGGAGCTACGAACATCTGAAAATCTAATCAACTAATAAAACCAGTTTAGGAGTCAGTTAGCTGTAGAGGGACGACATTTTCATTTCTAGTGGATAAGGCTGATTATACATCTCAAAATAGAGAAAAATGTGCTGGGAGATCTGTACTACATGTGGAAGAAAAAAATCCTCAAGTGCCTACTGATAGAAAGATCGTTAGAGGGACTACAAACATCTGGAGGTCTGACCAACTAATAAAACTTCTTCAGGAGTCAGTTTAAAAAGAAGTGCTTAAATGGTCTAACGTCACACATGCACATCTCTCATCTGGGTATACCAGTATAGTTCTGGTGACTCCCACACTCAGTCTATAAAAGATTTTCCACCTCCCGGTCACAAAAAAAATGGTCTAAGTGACGAATACAAATGAATCCCTCAAAATTCTTACTGTTTTTTCTTTCCAGAAAATAATCCCTAATTGTCCCACGGCTAAAATCTAAAATATTGTTATCAATCCTGTGAGTTAATGCAAATACCTAGATATCCTCTTTGATCCCAAACTTTTCTTCTTCTTCAAGTCCCATATTCTCTCCTTTAAGAATTAAGACAAGGCCGAAAAAATCAGATCGCACATATATAGAAACCAAGGTATTTCTACAAAACTGCAGTAAAAATATATAAAATCTATATGTCGCTCCTTGCTGGCCTTCCACATTTCATCACATAATAGCCACCAAAAAATTTGCTCTTAGAATCCTTTTTAATTTAAGACACTGCAATAACCCCTTCTTCGACCCTTCCTTTATTTTATAAATAGTTATAACGCTTAAGCCAATCAAAGATAGTAGTCAAATCTATTTATCTAAATTTGTACAAAATCTAGCAAAAACATGTAATGTATAGGGCAAACATAAACATAATTTTTGGAATGTATGCATTACTTAAAAATAGTTGATTATCGTATTTTATATCAATTATTACAGCATATACTTGTTGTGTAAGATAGAAAGTAATAAATGTCTGCTCATACACATTTTTTGTTTGTTAAAAGGAAATACATGAAGATCTTACAAAATGTGCTGGGGGCAATTAATCACTCCTTTCTATACGTGTATTAATGGCCCTGTCATAAATTCGCGAAAAGAGATTAATAGCTGGCTAAACAATTGAAAACGGTCCGAAGGTATGCGGGAGGAAAGAGCAATCTCACGCGAGCGGGCAATAATCGCAGCGATCGCAGCGAGCTGTACAAAGACGGTGGCTGAGCTCGTGACGACCTGTGACCCGCCGGCACGGGTCACCTCCTGGGAAATATGCACAATGGGAGTCGTCGTGTGTAGGCAGGCGTGAGCCACGGAACAAGAACAACAATAACAACAAGCGTAAGAGGAATGCACTCTCGAGTCTCGAGCGTGCCCGATGCTAAATTACGGGCTCCTGCTCGTAATTGGTCTCATAGACGAATTCATTAAATCCCACGGCCTTTTTCCCAGACCAATTATCTCCTCTGATGTTTAATTAATCTGCCGATACTAATTAATGCGGTCGCCATTAAAGTTCGGCTGACTCACGGCGAGCCAAATGTTTTTCCTCGCAAGAATGCGTGGCTACGAGGAACGTTTTAGGACCCAGAGATGAATCAATTACCTACACGTAGACGACTATTCGGGTAATCTACTAAGTCAATCTATATCAATTGACATAAATTATGTATTTAACTTTGATACCCCTAATTGGAATGGAAACAATCCAGTTTAATCACCATCATAAAAATGTCATATCTGAGCATCCACACTTTATAGGTTTAGAGAGCATGATACAAGCATATAATTACCTAGATAATTAGCGGCGATTTGATGTTCTTGGGCAATATTGAAATTACTGTCGATTTCTTGGACGTACAATACGGCTTGTTTATATTTTAATATTATTTTAATTGACTTGTTTGGTTTGAGCTAATTACCTACTCATTCATCAGTTTTGTAATTATTGTATGAATCAAATAATGGGCTTCATAGTACTTTTCCTATATTTTTTTTTCTATTTGACCATGAGTTCTGTTCATTCTTAATAAGTCTATTTTATTACCACTTCCAATTATTTCACCTAACTTAGATTCTTAGAAATCAAGAAGTTTCTGGAAACTTTGTATGAATGAAAATTGTACCTTTTACTTAGAAACTATCTACATGTTTTCTTATTAAAAAAAAAAACTGTTCAGCGCTAAGAATAAAACCTAAGGTTTACAGTTTTAATTTCAAAATCGCTCTCGAGTTTGGATATACAACGATCTTGCCAAAAACGATACATAATTGCTTTAAGGCTCTATAATTTCGATTTTGAAAATTTTTGCCAAAAGAAATCTCAGCTGAAATATTTTCGATTTGGGATTGTTTGACGATGAAATTTTGACTTATCTTCGAATAGATGCCGGTTGAAAATTAAACCGAGGCATTTAACCTAGTCATTTGAAAATAAATTCCTGAGAGTTGATGACTCACACTCTGGACTTGATGAAACAGAAACACTAGTTTCAGCATTAATTGTCAGGCGCCTCTTCTAAAAGCTTTCCGCCTTCTTCTGCTGAATGGCTGCTAATATCTCACTTCTCTTTTACTTAATTAAAATACATTTCCGAAAAAAGTTATGCTTTTCTTCCGTTCATGTCCAGGTACTATTATAATAAATGGTTTTATTAATGAATTCATCTTATAAAAATATTTCTTGCGGCTTAATAATATCATATCTCCATGCTATTAAAGTATTATCTTGCAACGTCACTGAATAACCCAGACGGAATAATCGTGAAGCAATTTAAAAATAATCTAGTCATCCCTTATCCGAGTAAATAGGAAGGAACGTGTTGGTCTCGTTCCTGCTTGCTTTTTTCTTCCCTTTCTTTCTTCCATTCTGGCTCGAGTGTCGGAGCGAGCGTGGGAACGAGACTAGGGGGCACGTGAAATCCACACGTACAATCGCCCATAAAAATCTCCCCCTTGGCAGGCAGCCCCAATTATGAAAGCCCGGGCAATTAGGTCGACATATGCGCACTGAACGTCGTCGGCTGCGCTCCCACGGTCCTAAACATGCCCGAACACGTGGTCGGCCGTCACGTCAAGGGCGACCCTAACCTGCACGCACACGTTCAGCTCATGAACGGCTCGCGCGTTCGCGGCTCGCTTACGGTTTCCCGCGCTGGCACGTTGTGCACGTGCACACGCTTGCGAGCGAGATAAGTCAAATGATGGACTCGACGGACAATTGAATGTCGGACGATAGTCAATTGTCATTAAGGGTATAAATGAAAAGAAAAAGAGCGGCGGTCAATTGTTACGCTGCTATTTTGTTTGACGCTCGAGACGCCTATTTGATTCTAATTGGAACGCTGCGAGCGGGAACTTGACGTATGATTGTGTAATAATAATAGCTTTCGTTACTATACAATTATGTTTTATTAAACAAATAGTTTGACGCAAATATATTTTGATTAAAATTGTAATAGTAAGTTATGTCGTATTAACATATAATATAATAAATTGTTGTCTTGTCTTCTATTAACTAATATTCTACTTATTTCAAAGGCGAAAAGAACATCTTAATTACGTTTTTGTAATATTGCTTTAGTTAATGAAGGTAGGGTGCGAATATTGATTTACTAAATACTCTCTAGAGAGACTTGTATTTTTAAAACTCTTGTTTTCTGCTGGAAAATTACTTCTAAGGTGCTGTAGCTCGATAATTATCAAGCGGATGTTAATGACGTATTGAGTCTTCTTTATATGAAAATCGCCGACCATTCCCACCGTAAATGAATAGAGGAGCCGTTATCTGGTAGCCATTGCTGACGTTAATTGGTAGAACTCCAATTAATCGGCGATTAAATTATTTCTTACGAATCGCTATTTTTCCATCCCACAATTCTCACGTTGTTTTTCTTTTCGCTTTTATTTCCCGGAAGATAGGCTCGAACTGGATGTATTAGAATAAGAAACATTCAGAGTTTCTTATATACAAGCATTGTTAATAAAGTTAAACATTAAATTAAGTAACTTATTTATAGGAATTTATAAATTTTTAATAATGAAGGTTTCCGTTTCTTTATAGAAAATAATTTCTTTCCTTTTTTTGTAACAGTTTCCCGTTATTGTTGGAAGAAGAATTGCATTTCCTCAAAATAACTGAATAGTTATAAATCCGTTGTGCTGATTTGGCCCCCTCAATTCTACAATCAGCACGTATGTGCCGATTTCGAAATTCGATACGCGGATTACCTGTGCCCAACAAAGAGTTTCGGGTTTTGGGTTTTGCCGGACCACAAATAGATCAGCGCCAAATCGCGTAATGCGTGGAAGAGGGGTCCGTCGATAAGGGATGAAAGGGCGAAAGGAGGACGATACAGGAACGTGACCCGTCAATAGGAAACGAATTCCCCTGTTTGCGAAAAAAATCGATTCTCGGATTAAATCCGGTCAAAGTTCTGACAGGGGGAAAAAATCGTGTGGGCCGTTAATCAAGATTATCTTCTTTTTTTTGTACGGCCGGTCGGTTATCCCCTTGTCTTTATCGGTCTACGTGGGTCCATTTTACAAAGAGCAGGTAGTCGAGTGCACGTGAATCGCCCGAGGCTCACCCTCGATGACCCTTCCGAAGATTTACACCTGAGACACAAAGTGGGACTGGGTGAGATCGAAATTAGAGGAAAGTGGTTATGAGTTATGCACATCCAAGCCGGATGCCGAAATTTTCTTCAAAAAAAAAACAACGTTACTACGGCGCCCGCACTTCCTCACACAGCATGGACCCGTCTGCGAAATGCAATTTATTACCCCTAAATTACCCACTAGAGGACCCCCCCGTATTTGCGCGCACAGGTGGATTAGCATGATTATTATTTACGAGAACCACTGGAGATTTATGGCGGATGGCGGTGCGAGTCTAGGAAATCCATAAATATTTGTGGTGGGATTTGTAATCGGTTTTACGGTCACAAATATTTTACCTTTTACCGTGAAAACGGGGAGGGGGCCCCCGGTAATACCTTTTAACGGTGTCTGGGGCGGTTATTAGTACGACGGTCTCGAGATTACGCCTTTTAAAACCCTTGTAGTTTTATGGGCGCGGATTTTCGACGTTGTAAAACCCGAGGACATAAAATGGCCCACTTTGAGGATAAAAATGCCACAAGACATTTTTCGGTGTCGCAAGGAAATTTAAGAAGGCGGCGACGATTTTATCAAAGCAACAAACGAAGAGGTGCAATAAAAATGATTTAAATTCAACAACCCTAATAACCGGACAATGAAAAAGTGCCTTCTCTTTGATTCGAGTTGTGGTCTATGGCTCAACGGATACAAAGATATTATTACGTTGTATACTAGATACTAATCTTTGGGAAATAAAACACTAACACATATTCTTTGGGTGTACCTGCCTTTATTTAGATTTATTCAGGCATTTAAAGGAATCCGTCTGATTTACGTTTATTTAATTTCAAATGTTCTGAATTATTATTGTTATTTATTCATGTGAATATATTTTTGGAATATATCAGATCATTCTTTTTATTGATCAAAAATGACTTAACAAAATATAATGTATTAGAAAAACACTTTTTATTTTCAAATATATTCAAAACAATTCAGCATAAAATTGCTGAAAACAGTTGCCACCTAAATTGCTTTTTATCATTTTTTAAATAAGTAATTTTCATATACTTACATATAACACTTTTGCTATCCAATTTTTAAATGAAGAAAACCGACCATAAGTACCTAGAAAGAAAAACAAGACAATTTTAAACAAAATTTAAATTTTTGATGTGATGGAAATTTAATCAAATGTAAATTTATCCAATAGTAATTATATAATTAGGTGATTGAGTGGGCAAATTAACAACAACAATGGTAAACAGGCTACTGTCACTAAAGTGCAATTATTTATATTCCAATGGCAAAAAAAAACACTTCAAAAATGATTATTGTTTAATGTTTCTAGTAACTAATTCTTAATTCAAACTTTTAAAATATATATATTAACAAAAATCCCATTTATCTTTCGGTGTAGGCTTTTTTTATTTTTAAAATGAATGTTTGAAATTACATTATTTTAAAATCCGTCAGAAGGAAATCCACTGTTTTATGTTATTTTTTAAATTAAGAAACCTAGAAAACACATAAAGACTTATCAAAATTAAAGATTACTTCTTGATAATGTTCATATTGGGTTTGAAATGCACATTTAACTTTTAAATAAGTAAGGAATAAACTGGATTATATTGACGTAAAAGTGTTGATCGTGCAAAGAGCAATTACTATATTTTTTACTTTAAGTGGTATCATTATCATAGATTTTTCATTAATTTTGACATTCTGTTAAAATAACGTATCTCTATAAAACCTTTAATAAACTTCATAATTCAAAATAATAAAGACTTTAAGTCTTTAAATAATGTTTATATTGCAGAAAAAGGTCCAAAATTTAATCAAATCTAAACATATTCTGAAAAACTTTCTAATTAATCGATTACTTATTAACAATCGATTAATTAATGACTAATCGATTAAATATTAATTTATTATTATTATTATTATTATTAACTAATTCCAATATCTTATTACTAATTTCATTAGATACATTTTAATCCATCCTGTACGATCACCCCTCAAGTGTGATTATCTGTTTATCAAGATGTATAATAATGTTGGAAATATTTTGGCTGTAAATTTTGTTTTTAAAATTCTTGTTACTCTGTCAAAATCTTAATTATCTATAAAATTTGCATTGCAAATGCGTTTTAAAAATAGAATAAGTCATCGCTGCGTTAATACGCATAATTATTCTTATCAGGCACACTCTAAAAATAAACAATTTTTGCAATTTTATCTATAGCTTGTTTGCACATGTAAATTCGTGGAAGAAAAGTGTTAAATTAACAGAAGTGCCGCGCATATAATTTGGAAAGTTTTGGATTTTAAAATATTATTTAAAACTCGTACTTAAATACGTTGTGGTTGATTACTGTACACGTGGCAAAATATGTTGAACACAATTCAACATCAACGTGTAAATTTATATAAATCTTTGAATTATTGTTTTCCTATTTAAAACAGTCACAGAGCGATTTTGATCGATTTTGGATCTCATCAACAAGGAAGTTTAAACCCTCATTGTAATTTTATACGTAAATTAAGCAAATATTTTCAACACTTTAGTTAATAATAAAAACGCAGTTAAATTCCTTTCTTCACTGTTTTTATTTAGGCACTAAATGTACATTTCGGACACTCTGTGTCCATTATCAATAGTTGATTGCTGATTAATTCCGACGTCTCCCTCGGAAGTTGCTGATCAACATGGCAATCCTGACTTTAGAGATGGCTGCGCGGAACAATTCAGTGGTTGATAGTTTGAACCAATCTAGTAGGTTTCAAAACTATGAGATTCTTCTACATCCCACGATTTTGCTTTCTATAATGAGCTGCATACATATGTCTTTATTTATATAAAGATTACTTTGTAATTTATTCAATTGTAATTAGAAACGCAACTACGGTGACATTTATTGTTAAGTACTTATTAAATTTAATTGGGAGTCATATTGGCTATCCACCTGTAGCCTTCTGGGCTAAAATTACAGTTAATAAAAATAAAGAGAAACAATTTAATAAATAAATATTGTTCACGTTAGAAATAAATCAAATAAAGGCCATTCGTTTTGTTTAATACTGCATGAAGAATGTATAAATAGAAAAAATCTAAATAAACATACCACATGTTCAAAAAGTGCACAGTGCATTATATTCAGGCAATGGTCTAAAAAATGAACAATAGGACTGGTGACCTATTCAAATCTGTTCCCCTATGATACAAAAAATCAATATAAATGAACTGTATTCATCGAGGACAAACAATTGCTGAAATTTAGGGATAACCATCCACCAGAACGTATTATCAGTGTATTGCTAAAATATACTGGACGATCTAGAGAATTTTTAAATATATTACATTTAATTCACTTAAAAACGCTATAGCATACAGACATTCTTGTAATAATTAATAATCCATCTTTAGGGAATTATATTTAATTTACAACTTAAAGAGCTTTACAGACATAAATCGATTTAAACGAAAGATTTAAAGAGAGTAATTAATTCTTATTAAAGTTTCATATAATAATTACTGAAGTAATATTCAATTAAATCCTGGTTTTATGTGAATTGAGTAAAGAGTATCACAAGAATATCAGATTAAATGCCTAATAATTTTTCAGAATTTAACAATCTAAAAGAAATTGTTATTGCCTTTGCTTCTAATTTATTGTAAAAAGAGTTCGCATTAATGCGGACTTTTTTATTTAATTGGCGGACAAACTTAATTAATATTTAAATATTAATATCCAAATATTATGTTCTCCAATCATGTGAGAATCATTTCCACCATTAAAGTAACTTTGTATATAGCTCCGATCAACTACATAAAGGTAAATATTTAAACTTACTGTCGATTATAGATCAATAAATGATTGTAAATACCTTTTATTTATCACACACTTTTATCTTTAATGTGACTATTAGGTCAGTTTGATCATTTATTACTAGAATTTCAGGGTTACGTTTAATTTTATAAATTTCCAGAGACTCGAGTAAATCCATTTTTAAGCCCTTTTCAGCGAAATGAATTATTTCGGTACATCTGTGTCATCAAAATTGGGATTATTTTTAAGTAAATGATTAGCAAAAGTTGATTTTTCGTTTTTATTATTATATGAACTTATATGTTCGTTTATTACTTTCCCTATATAGTATATATAGGGGGAGTATTGTTTTCGTGATTTTTTTTTGAAAAATTTTTTTTGCGGAAATATCCGTTTTGGGGTCTCCTGAACCCAAAAAACTAATTTCTGGAAAAAAAAAAATCTGTGTCTGTGTGTATGTGTGTGTGTGTGTGTGTCTGTCGGTGGGTGCTGTATCTCAAAAACGAATGATCCGATTGAGATGAATCTTTAAACTTAAGGTTTTATCGTTAAAAACTGGAACTGAAAAGCTTTTGGTAAACATTCATAAACCGGAAGTGGTTGTTTACTCGAGGCGTTTTTTTGTTTTTTCGTGATATTTTTCTAAATATGAAAAATTTTGAAAAACGGTTCAAACAAAAGTTAAAGGGTATAAAAAACTGAACAAGTTTTATTGAAATATATTTTTCATAAAATTCTTAACTTTTGAGAAAAAAAAATAAAAATTAAAAATGACATTTTTTGCCAATTGCTAATAAACTATTAGAGTTACGTGAAACTTTTATTACAAATAATTGTAGAGAATTCAAAAGTGAACAAATCATTAAGAATAGCCTTTTTGCGTAAACCTCATAGTTTTCGAGTAAAATATAGGGAAAGTACTATGATGGCCACATCACCATTTGTCTAATTTTAAAATTGCGACCTGACTGACCAATATATACTCCTATACAAGTGTTACAAGTTATTTTATATATGCCTGACTAAATAATAAATAAATGATCAAACTGACCTAATATATACCCATTTGTTTAACGCCATCTAAATTGTTTGTAAAATTGTTTTATAAAGTTGTTTGTAAAAATTTGAACATGACAGAATATCTGTCGAAACTATAGTCACATTAAAGATAAAAGTTTGTGATAAATAAAAGGTATTTACAATCATTTATTAATAAGAATGTATCACAAAGTAGAGGCCTCCACAATTACCTATTGATTATCGATCAACCATCTAAGATAATACACATAGTTAGAATGATTAATACTGATTAATAAAGGTTTTTTGTAAATTAAGTGTGAATAATACTGGCATCATCATTTTAATTGTTAGTTCTTTGGCCTTGATGCAGTTTTTTTACACCAAGAATACATAATTTAAAAGTAATGACGTAATGATGAAATGTATACTTATCCTTATGAGCATAAATCTAAATCTGTCGAAGCGCCCTACAAAACTCAAATCATCATAAAGCTTAATAGCTCTCTGAGTGAATTAAATTTCATTCCTTTTCATAATATTTTATATATTACCAATTTTAAACACTAGTTAATTAATTTCTCTATATATATATTATATATTGAGAATTCTCAAAGGGAAAACTAATAATATCAGTTTTTAATGAAACTACGTAACAAATTTAAATCTGAATTTCAAAAACAGTATAAGTTCTGGCCACTATGATTATTATAAAAGTCAACAAGTATTTTACCAACTCAGTCATAAAAATCCAATCAGGATTTAGATCTAATCCTAATTATGAGATAAAGCTATATTAATTGGCTCTATCACGTAAGTTATTCTTATAATATTTAGTAATCCTAAGCAAGCATATCCTTTAACAATGCAATACGAAGGACCATTTTTTTAAGAGGACAGGAAGGAAGAGAATCAGCTTTGATTTCTTCAGTTTCACCAATTAGGTGAATGGTATTGGGATGCTTGGTCGGGACTTCATCTTTCTATTCTTCTATTCTTTAATCTTCTTGTTTTTGTTTCTGGCTTGTACATTTTAAACAGTTACAATAATTATGTGACAGTTTATTCATTCAAAATTTGTGTGAATTGATTAATTGATTTTACAGGACTGCCTTCAGCCTTTCGATATGAATATATTTTATGCATTTTACCCAGACAAGTTAAAATTCTAAAAGTCAAGAGGTTCCTATGAAATTCTGGGATTTATTATAATACGTATCAGACATGAAACCTTTTTTTTAATAAGCTAACAGATTTGATAACATTTCGGAATTTGTTATAAAAGACAATTTGATATTAATAGTAGGGTTTTTGACTCATACACATCTATCTTTATTTAAAAAGCAATTCTTACTGCAGTACATGAAAGCTAATAAACGTGATATTAATAATTATAACATTATTTTCGTGATGATTTCAACATTATTGTCTTTGAATTGGAAAGATAATTCATATTTCAAAAATGTTAACCTCATAAATTAATTACAATATAGATTTTTAAAAGGATATTCAACTACTGACTTTTTGTTCGACTCTCTCATAGCACAATGCTCTAGCAAAAAATTATCACTATTGGATCATATTTATGAACTAATTGAATACTGTTGGAATGTTTGAGTGTCAAGAGTAATTATTATTAAATGTTTGAAATGCCCTTTTCGTCACCAGTTTTATTTAAATACTATATGTAGATTTCGAAAACGATGCGTTCATATAGTATTTAAATAAATTTAGTGAAGAAAAGGGTATTTTAAAATTTTAATAATAATTGAATCCTTTCCTATTAATAGATTGCAATTCATCACGATTCCTTGGAAAATGAAGATACTTGAACTATAAATATTATTTTCAAAAATTATCCTTACAAAATGAACCCCCCCCCCCCAGAATTTACTCTTAAACCATTTCTATTAATTATTTCCATGATTCATCTAGTTGTAGAATTTCAGGATAATATAAATGATACATTTCTACATTATTGTAAGCAATAAACCGATATAAACCACTCTAGCAATTGCCAGTAGGTCTAATTACAATTTTTTTCATTGCTTTCAAATTTAATAATAAAAGTTTTAAAAATTAAAGTATAATCTTGCTACAGGGTGTATTACTACAGTATTTACAATTTCTCAAGAGATATAGAGGAAATCAAGGTATGCTGATGTATGCGATAGGTGTCGCTAATTTGATATTACGACCATGAACTTCTATGTGATTTCCCATCGTCAAAATAAACTCTATCTCGCCTGAACGTTTATATCCCCTAAGGAAAATTTTTAATGGAAGAGAATGAAATAAATTATCTTAATAGTGAAAATAATGTATGTGTATCTCTAACAACCACACTGATTGGTAAGACCTTTTAATTAACAATAAAACTTAACCAACACATATAAAAAGAGGCTCAAAAGCTCATTCATCACATTATACACTTTTATTGAAATACAATTTGTCTACAATTTGTAGTCCCGCTGGTAGTTGTAGTTATGTTTTGTACTTCGACGCTTTGCTGTACACCTAACATTCAGATACGATTTGTTAATTATTTTACATTGCAGTGGAAGTGTATAGAAGACTAACCCTTGTAAATGTCTCATAAGAAGTAGTCAAATAAGTTAAACTTGGAAGACGCTCAAAAGTGTCATATTCAGATAATCTCTTGATATGTTATTGTTATGAGCAAACGGCACAATCTTGTTGAAAATACAACACCAACGACAAATTTAAATTAACATTCTCAAGCAACAGAGTTTGCTGATAAATTAAAATATTCAGGGATTGCGATCCTGTTATGACAACATAAGTAAAACTGATTAATTGTTGTTTTAATATTCTCCACCATTTTATCTCGTTGCATTATGATGATTATGTTGCATAGTAATATGAATCACGTCTATTGACTATTTTATCATTATTTATAAATTTCTCCCTTCAGACCATAAAATATGATGTAAAAGATTTGAACGCTGCTAATAATTCAAGTTGAACAATGTTGTACATTTTAAATAGTTTCTATTTAATAAAATTATAATATTAAAAATTGTACCATACAAGTACTTCAATATATACATGCAAGACATAAAATTTACATTTTCAGATAAATCCAATCTCGAAAATCCTAAAGCTGACGAATACAAAAGTTGAGTCGATTAATTGCATAAAAGAGAATTTTTCTTTTTAAAGAAAAAAAATAAAGGAACTCAATTTTTGTATTTTTAATAGTTGTTAAAATTTGTATCTTTACATCTGAAATGATTATTATAAGAAAAATGAACCCATGGTTACTACTACTACACTTTGAATGTGAAGGTGTGAAAGGTGAATACAGGGGCAAAAAGAAATATTTATAGCTGTAGAACAAGCTCCAATATTCTAGCAAAATATCATTTTACGAAATTTCAAGATGGAGACATTTTAAAATAAATACTTTTAATTTGAAGATTTGCATCCGAAGCATTATTAATAATAAATTGATATTAAACCTGGTATTTATTTATTTATTGAAATCTCTAGTCTTCTTTCATTAAAAGAATACACATTAAAACAAATTTATTACAAAAAATCATACTTAAAATTTTGGACGTAAGAAGCACCGGCGGAGTTCACAATGACAAATTATGTTCTTCCACTCAAACCCTTCTAGTACCACATATTGGCAAGGCTGCAATCTTTATACATACCTGGAAACTTTCGTATATACTATAGTGTCGTTTTTTCCAGTTTTTTGGAGAAAGTTTTTCTGGCAGTATAACATAAGATATTTAAAAATACATTGCCTCTTATTAGAAATCATATATTTTCATTATTAAAGTTGCTTATATACTAAGGAAGAATAAACAATAGAGTAAACAATAGAATTTAATTTAATCAAACCCAAAAAAAATAGATCACGATCTCTGTGACGAAGTCAACATTATTAATTTTTCGGAAAAATCTATGTAGTTGGCCACCTAACAATTGAACTCCAAACAGAGTTGAAATATTATTTAAATACATTCATCTCTGAAATATTTCTGAAATTATTTTGGCTATAATATTTATTAAGAAATATTTCTGAAATTATTTCGGTTATAATATTTATTCTAGTTCAACTACATTTTGTTATGACGGTCCAAAATTTCCATGAAGACTATATACAGTAGCCATTTATACAAAGCCGTGTTATTTATAGAAATATATAGAATATGAGGTTAGGATTTATTCAACTTAAAAATATTTTTCAACGAATTATTGTTTCCACTATTGTTGGTTTATTATTATTGTTTTCCTATCAATAACAACAAAAAAAGTTGTAATTCTTGACATAATCATAATTCCATCTTCAAAAAGATGATAAATAAGGCATAAAATAAATTAATATATAGGCTGAAAGAAACCAGATCGATAGCCATTCAGCAGAAATTTTCCTTTTTTCAATTGTATCCTTATAATGTTGCTTTACTTAATATGTAAAATTGTCTACAATACAGCTTACGAGAAAGAAGGATTAGAGTGGAAGATCATCGCAGCTGCATGAACTTCGCCCATCTTCATCCATCCAAAAATTTTCTATGTTTTATATACCATAATATTTTTGTATATTTATATGTACTTTTTTTAAACATAAATATTAAACATAAACCAAAAACAACAGTCCGGTGTTACGATCTAATTTGTATCTCATTAACCTAGCATAGTTAAAGACAGGGAACGGAGTTTTTTAGTGCAATGCTTCACCTTAAAGGTATCTATGTTTTCACATCGTTGATAAAGTACAAATTCAACAAGATGATTTAAAGAGAATATATAAATTAAGACCATTATTGTATTATTAAGAGACGGTCTTTAAAAATGGAAGAATGCTTTTGCGATTACAATGGCAAATAACTATAAAACACTTAAAACAAAACTTCATCTTCGGGGAATAAATAATTGAGTTTTGTTGAAATGGTATTGCTTATGATTTCGCTATACATCAAGGTACAACGATATTTTTTTAACTTAGATCGGTTAAAGTATTACAATAAGATTTGAGAAGAAATAAATAAAGTCTGATTGTAAATTATATTTTGGTATCTATTTTTAGTTGTACATTCTATTTAAAATATTATTACAGGGTTGATTTTTTTGCAATAGGAACTGTAAATATTGTATTGTATACCTATACGTATCAATATATTAACTGATGAGGCTGTTATACTTTGACACCTGAAGAAGCCACAGTGTGGTAAAACACTTTTTTGCGTATTTAAAGCAATAATAAAATGTTTTGAAAATGTAAGTGTTATTTTTACTTTAACAAGTCTATAATTATCAATTACAAAGAGGCAACAAAATAATCTTGATGACGTCTGATGTGACTCGACAACAGGATACACAATCTCAAAGTTTGTTTGGCTACCAATTTTGTTTCCAGACAATAAAATGTCAAACAAAACTGAAATATGTTCAAACACAAAGGCCAAAATAATTGCTCAGTGCAATCAATAAAGTTGCAGATGTAATATTTAAATTTGTATAGATTAAAAATAAGACCAAGGATATGGGCAATAAAATGTTATGTGCATCAACAGGTAGATCAGATGTTTAGAAAACTCCTGCTATTTTTCAAAATCAAATTCTGTTTTTTTTAAGTTTGAAATATAGATTCCTAAGATTCCGATTAAATTAGAGCAATCAGTTACAGCTGATCCAGGCAGATCAATAACTTTTACTTTCCCTATTAAACAAAATTTAAAATTTTGTAATGTCTGCCTATTGATAATAAACTGTAGAAGTTATATGAAATGTATGTAACAAGTGTTTGTAAAGAATCCAAAATTGAGCAAATTATTAAGAATAGCCATTTCCGTAAACCTCATCGTTTTTGAGAAAAATGTAATTACTATGATGGCCATATCATCATTTTATATGTTTCTTTACATTTTACAACTTTTAATTAAAACCCTCGCTTATGTTTTACTGATTGGAGGGTGGGATAGAAAACACCCACCCATCCTACATATACATGATTACTTTAAATACTAATCGTAGATGATTTTACTGCTTACAAAACAATAAAATCTTGTATGTAATAAAAAAATGGAACAAAATCAAAATTTAGCTTTAAAGATAAATGACTTTTTATAGATAATCTTATTTAATTTAAATTTAAAGTCTGCCCACCCATCATGCATTAAAATTTTACTAATTTAGTCAAAAATTTTACCTTTTTAATTCCTTTTTTACTTAAAAAGTATTGTAATTCCATTGGATACAGCGAGACGATAAGGAATTACAGTTTATATGTATATGTAGGGTGGGTGGGTGGCCTCTATCCCACCCTCCAATCAGTAAAACATCATCAAAAATTATTTGAAAAATTTGTTTGAATAAATCTATTAAAATTTGCAATTTTGTTATGTTTATTTACGTTTTACAAATTTTAATTAAAACCGTCGCTTATGTTTTACTGATTAGAGGGTGAAATAGAGGCCACCCACCCACCCTACATATACATGATAACTTTAAATACTAATTGCTGATGATTTTGCTGCTTACAAAACAATTAGAGCTTGAATGTAATCCAAATAATTTAAGTTTAAATATAAATGAACTTTCATAGTTACTCTTATCTAAGCTTGATCCAAATTGGTATATGGCCTATGTTTTTGAGGTATTTCGAAACATTGGCACACTGTGTTCGTGGCACAAAAGCGGATAATTAGATCCATGGCTGGGATTTCACAAACTTAGTCCTGTAAGTCTTATTTTCGCAAATTTAATATTCTACCATTCCCCTGTCTAATTATGTATGAACTAATTATATACATATCAAAATAAACATACATTCCTAATTAATAACGACATACATAGCTATGACACTCGACAAGTTAAAGATATCATATCATTGTAAGACCAAAACTTTTCAATAAACTACCCAACGACATAAAAATTATTAAATTACAAGCAATTTTTAAGAAAAAAATAAAATATTTCTTTTTAGAAAATTTATTTTATGATTTGAAGGAAATCATTGAGTAATGGATATAAACATTTGTTATATTTTTGTATATTTTTAAGACGAATCCAATACTGTAACTTTATTGTTTTAATACTGTGTATAGTCTATGGAAAATAGAGTGTTATTATTATTTAAAGCCATTCCACGCATCACGTATATAATTTTTATTATTTACATACTCGCAAATTTTACTTCGCCAATTTCTTTTATTAAAATTTTGTAATTGAAGTTATTGTATACACCAATTTAAAAAAAAGCAATTATTTTGTGTTTGTTTACATTTTACAACATTTAAGTAAAACCCTCGCTTATGTTTTACTGATTGTAGGGTGGATAGAGGCCACCCACCCACCCTACTTATGCATGATAACTTTAATTGCTAATCGTTGATGATTTTGCTGCTAAATACAATCAAACCCTTTATGTAATAAAAAATAAAACAAAATAAAAGTTTAAGTTTAATTATACAGTCTGCCCACCCATCATGCATCAAATTTTTACTTATTTACTCACTCAAAAATGTTTGAAAACCTGTTTCATTTCTTTTTTATTCAAAAGGTTTTGTAATTAATTTCATTGGATACAGAGAGGCGATAAGGAATTATAGTTTATATATATATGTAGGGTGGGTGGGTGGCCTCTATCCCACCCTTCAATCAGTAAAACATCATCAAGTATTATTTGAAAAATTTGTTTGAATAAACCTATTAAAATTTGTAATAATGTCATGTTTATTTACGTTTTACAAATTTTAATTAAAACCCTCGCTATGTTTTACTGATTGGAGGGTGGGTTAGAGGACATCCAACCACATTACACATACATGATAACTTTAATACTAATTGTTGATGGATTGTGCATCTTTACTTTCCCAATATTAGAATATGGTATAATGTAGGAGTTAAATGATATTTATATAACAAGCCATTGTAAAGAAGTAAAAGTAATTGTAAAGAATTCAAAATTGTGTAGGTTATTAAGAATAGCCCTTTTGAGTAAACCTCATAGTTTTCGAGAAAAATGTAAGGAAAATATTATAAACGCCACATCACCATTTTTTATGTTCCTTCACATATAACTTTTAATTAAAGCCCTCGTTTATGTTTTACTGATTGGATGGTGGAATAGAGGCCACCCAACCACCCTACATTTACATGATAACTTTAATTGCTAATCGATGATGATTTTGCCGCTAAAAACAATAAAATCTTGTAGGTAATAAAAAATAAATCATAATCCAAATTTAAGTTTAATTATAAACGACCTTCTATTGCTAATCTTATCTCATTTAAATTTAACGTCTGCCTAACTGTATTGCATACAAATTTTATTAATTTACTCACTCAAAAAGTTTACCTTTTGAATTTGTTTTTTTATTCAAAAAGTTTGTAATTAATTTTACTCCAAACCTAGAGAAGATCAGTAATTGAAATTTATATGTGTATGTAGGGTGGGTGGGTGGCCTCTATCCCATACTCCAATCAGTAAAACATTATCAAAAATTATTTGAAAAATTTGTATGAATAAAACTTTTAAAATTGCAATTGCAATTATTTTGTATTTATTTAAATTTTACAACTTCAAATTAAAACTCTTGCTTATGTTTTACTAATTGGAGGGTGAGAAATAAAATACAATAAAATAACGTAACACGCCCTCAAAATTGAATAGTTAGTCAGCTACTAACTGTAAGAAGCTTTCAAAAAATTACAAATTTTATTTCTTTAAAACGTTTAAATATCTCAACTCAAATATGTCTAAAAACTATTAATTATTTTTCATAAAAAAATCAAAAATTAATTGTATAATAGCAAGTTGTAATAGAGTTAACCAATGTCATGTGTTGAGATCAAATTTTAAAAAATGTGAAGTAAATCTTGTTGAATATAGGCAACCGTCCATTTTGTAAATTAAATTTTAAAATGTGTTTATTTATTACTCGTTAATGAATATCAAATAGATTTAAGCTTTATAAAATATTATTAATTTAAAAAAAAGAAACGATGGTCAATGGAGATAAAAGAATGTCCGTCATACAAAGTAACTTATATTGAAATGGAATCAGGTAGACCGGGATGACCAAATATGGTATGAATACCTACCGTACCGGGCAGTGATTATCTGGACCGCTGCCCTACCTGCCCGAAATGGACAATGCCTTTTTTTATGAGCACACAGCGTCTACCTGTCGCTGCACGTGGGCGCATAATCTACCTGAAAACGGGTCCAGGGGAGGTACAGTAATGTAAATAGAAAGAGTGTGTTAAGATTGAAAAATTAATTTTATTCATAAAATAAATCTCTGTTCTTAAATACTAATGGAAGACATAATACATACAATTAAAGCAATGATCACAATTAAATCATAAATTAAACGACCTAACCTATTATCACATGATTTGAGCAATTGAGATTGATCACAAGTTATCTAAAATTATTAAAGGCACATGATCACAAGTGTGTGGTGGGTGGTTGTGTTGACGTTTAAGCCTGGGCCCAGCGGTCGCAGGGGACCTGGAGTTCGGGGCGCTGGTGTTCGGTGATGGGGTTCTTGTCGCCGTGACAGGAGATGTCGGAATCGGCGCCGACCATCGAGGTCCAGAAGAATGTGCCGGCTTCGGTTTTCGCAAAGTGCACGGGAATGTAGTTTTGCCCGCGGAATACTGGGACGATGTCCATGGTGCCGTTGTTGTAGACCGGTACCGCGGAGAATTCATCGCAGGAATCGATCTCTTCGAAAATCCTGGCTTCGAGCAGTTCGTTGGCGAAGTTGTCCTCGATTTCACTGCCGCATTCGTCGTTGTAGAACTCGGGCTGTGCGTTCTTCTTGTAACTATTCTTTTTGTTCTTCTTGATAACGGCGATAAGCGGTTTGAGTAACTGCTTGAGCTGGTGCTTGGTGGAGCGCGCCTTTTTCGCGTTCAAGTTGTTCTCGTTGATGCTGTTGTTGGAGGCGACGACGTAATCGTTGTAGAAACTCATGTTGATCGATATACGAATGTAAGTAACTATAGAAGTTGACTGTGTAAAAGCACGAAGGCGATTGATGTCCTCCCCAAGCCCAGCACGGTATTTATACTGTGGGTTACGTCAGCAAGCCCTTAGGGTGTGAGTAGGGGAATATCTCCAATGCACAACTCAAAGGACCTATGAGCGCCGAGTATAGGGGCAGGTGTGCATATTTTGGTCAAGTGAAACGCCCGCATACGCACTCGCCTTGGCGAGAAAGAGACGGCCGTGCCATCTCATCCTCATCGAAAAACGAGGGTTAACGTGGGAACCCGTGATTCTCGCGAGTTCCCATGGAACACAAAAGCAGATGGCAAGCGTAGGGGTGTTGTACGCATTTTCGCTCACCTTTTCAGAAAAAAATAAGAACCCCTTACATGTTTACTCCCCCGTATCCTTTTACTACGTGACCCTTTTGCGATACACTTATTACCATTCCGCATTCAACCCCGTTACAATGGGTTTACGACGTATTATTCAACCTTGGCCGGACATCGCGCGACCGCGGAACTCGGGCTCGAAAATAATATGTGCATGTTTGATTAATAATGATGATAAGCGCCGCATGCTACGGACTCGAGCTAGGAGAGCGCGTGTTGGACACGCGAGCGGACCGAACGAGCGCGAGCGCTCGCAATCAGCGGTGATATATGCGGCCCATTACCGTTCATCGTCGGAGCGGTTTATGTGCACAGCGATCGAAACAAGTTGAAACAAGTATCGGCGTGTCCGCGGAAGCCATCCATTTTTAATGAACACGGTTTCTCCCATATGTTACTTATAAATTTGCATGCCACGGATTTGCCCACGTATTAATCTCCGATTGTATCGCTCGCTTTTAATTAGCGCACATTTTGCCAAACGCCGTGTTTTACTTTCACTTCCATTTTTATAGTTGTGGGGGCATTATTTCATTCATTACATGTAGTAACCTATATTTTACTTTCATAACAAGTTTTAAAATCATCGCGGGACTTGTTGCAAAACACACTGTTTTATAAAATTAAAAATGATGGTTTATTAATGTCAACAAGGTTATTAATTATATCTAAATTATCATCAAGAATCCTGTAGAAAATTTTATAACAATTTATTAAATTTTGATACCTTGATTAAAAATTATTGCTATAATAATTTGATAGTTTGAAGTCTTGAGGTTGCGTCATAGGTATCTTCTTATTGGACAATCTTTTAACCTAATAATATACATTGTATCATTTTATTGAATTTTGCAGAGAGCTTATTTAGATCACAAAACAATTAAGATAGTAGACATACTTCCAGGACAATTTAACAAAAGGCAAATACACAAAAAGTCGACTTAAATGAAGCCATTTGAATGCGATTCCTTACGCTCGCGCTAATCTTACTGTTGGCCTTTTTTTCAAAACTCGGCCATTGTGCAACTGCGTTGAAAGAGAAGTTTGAAGACTCGTCTGAACTTGTCAGAAGATTGAAAACGCGTAGTGTAAAAATTGTAACAAATATAGTGAATCGCTTAACAACACGTCTGTACTGAATAGATGATCAAGAACATTCATCAAATAAATGCAGTTTTGGAAGTACGGTTAGCAATTATCTATGCTATAAGGTGCATCGACGGTCAAGGTCGACAGCTTCTAAGGAGATTTAGTAAGTTAGTCGTCCACATAAATATAAAATAAAACTATTGCAAATGGGATATTTGATGATATTCATGTATCATTAAAAATTTAATACCACTTAGAAAAGTTGCTATATTTCCTGCTGTTCATTTTTATGAGTATTTTAATTAATAACTTTTCGAATTTATGTGGACATCCATGCGTACATTATTATATAAAGCGGCGTAAAGAGTTTTCCAGTTCTACAATTGTGGGAATAACGTGGTTCCAAAATTATTTAATAACATGTTAATTTTGAAACCACATTATTCCTACAATTGAAGAACTGCAAAACTCTTTACGCGTATCCAAAATCTTCCCACGCACACCTCGCTACAAGTTTCGACGCGTCTCCGGACTCCTTTAAGGGCACAATTGCACAATGGGCCGAGGTCGGGAAAAAAGGGCCGAAACTTTCAATGGGATCAGCGCGGGCGTACGGAATCGCATTCAAATATCTAACATTTAAATCGACTTTTTGTGTGTTTAAGTTCTTTTCAAGACGGGCACGTTCCAACACGTTTTAGCGTAAGATTTGACGATTGGAAATACGGAAGGAGAATCCGAATGAGTCATCGATCCACAAGGTACGGTGGGAATTATATATTAAGGTTCAGTAGAAGAAAAAAACGGAGCGTGAGTCATCTTGAGATGAACAAAAAAAAAAATAGAAGCATGAGTCATTGTGGGAAAGTTGTTTTAAGACATACATATATTCTTACGGTGCTGGCGAGGTGGTTGAACAGGTGGGGTTGTAATAGATACAAAAACGAAAGGATGAATCATCTTATAAGGGATGTTCTCAAGTGTGAGTCATTAATATCTAATCGGTATTAAACTTCTAAGATTCTATATGTTATGGAACCATAAAATAAAACCAATTCTTTTTTAAAAAGATGTAAAAAAACTGCACCACTATAAATTTTTTTATCATCATCGGGTTACACCTTCGAAATTGTATTGACAAAACTCGAAGCCTTTTTTCAGGAATAATCCACACCTTCGCCGCGCCTCGTTATTTCGGGGCGCTTTGTGCGGCGAATCAAAATATTTAATCCACGCCGATGCCGGCGCACAAAAAAGCCGAAGAGGAAGTTTTCGAAACCCGAGATGAACGGTAACCCGAAACGGTAACCTCGGCGCACAATGGGCCCAAAGGGGTTTGTTAGCGGTGTGGCTCTGGCAGCAAGTGCAAGGGTTAACCCAATCGAACAGTAAAGGATTGAAAAGGGGTTATTGCGACCTCAACAAGTGCCCCATTGTGTTCCCCATCAAATATTTATCAATAGGAGGGAGCCGATTCGCACGGGGTAATAAGGGAGCAATTGTTACGTGGTGGTGGCACAGGTTGAAACCGCCCGTATTCGATCATCATTGATTTATTAGATAATAAGGCATTTTTTTGCTTTTGTTGAAATTCTATGAAGGCGAAATAATTTTTCCGTTTGAAATGTTACTAATAATGTATTGTTTTGGAGAGATAAAATAGAGGAATTATTAACTGGGGCAAGTATACCCTTTAAATAACTAAGAAAAGTCGTTTCTTGTGTAAATATTCTCAGTGATACATCATAGGATATTGTCAGTAATATATCATAGACATTGTCTATGTCTAGTAAATAGAAATATAAACGCTTTTCTTTTCTTTTCTTGGTCATTGTATTAATTTTAATTATAAGAACTAGAATTTAGTGTAAAACTCCCCTATATGGCAGTAGTAGTACCAATTGATTGTTTTATTTTACGAGAAGTGCTTTGAAAATGAAAATAACACTACAGTTTATTTCTTACTTCACTTGTTTTTTACAAACAAACCCAAACAACCTTTGTTATTGATAATGTTCACCTTGTGAACGAAATGTACATCTAACAATTAATAAACAAGTGAAGTAAGGAATAAACTGTAGTGTTATTTTAAGTAGTAGTAACAGTAGTGATTGAGCTATGTTATTTAACAGATTATGTGTATATAAACTTATTTTTCATTGTACTATAATTTTACATCTAAAAATTGATTACTTATGTATTTCTTCTAATTATGTTTGTATACATTCAACACGAAATCCAAATAAATCATTTAAAGGGCGATTCAATTTTGTTTGTGGCAACAAACAATTATTTACTCAATCGATTAGTGATCTTAATAATTATCTCTTTTTCAAAAGTCGTAATGATCATAGCTTATGACTTATTAATCATCCTCTTACTTTAAGTACCGATCCGTTTTTTTTCGGTGGTGTAATTATCAGTTGCTCGCTCTTTTGGCGTGCACCGACAGCTGCGCAGTGAGATGAATCATTCAACAGGTTACGACAAGTTGCGACCTGTACAGATTCTTCATGGGAACGTGCAATTTTAGGTGTTGCGAACCCGAACGATCTAATTGGTGACTATTGAAATCAGAAAACACGAAATGGTTTGTTTCTGCTTAAAGGAGAAAAAATAAGTTTGAATTGTTTTAATGGATTTCAATTAATAAATTTTAATATACTACTGTGTTACAACATTAAGTCCCTAATCGCGTGTTTGTCAACAAAAAAAGATTTAATATGTAGTACCGAAATGAAATAATATTCCTCTCAACGGGGAAAATACGGATTGAAGAAGCTGTTTTAAATGATTTGCATAAAGAAATTTAAAAGTGTTAGTAAATTAATAAGGGTGATTACTGTTAAAATATAAGAAACATCTTTATACCAGAATTAATATTTTTAACATATTAGAATCATTATAACAAGACTACATGGAAATTTGCTCAGAATCTACTAAAGTCTACCGATGATCATATCAAAAGAAAGGAAAGAGGAAGGTTGTCAGGGTTTACGCATACTTTCTAGGAAAACCCCACCGGATGAGGTAAATACACTGTGAAATGGTACAGATGAGGCAATAAACACCACCTCCTGATAATTAGACAGAAAATGATGGTAAAACTTTCTTTCACAAAATATTTTTTAATTCGCTAAATGTATACATTTCGAGTGCAAAGACTCAATATCAATAGCTTACTAACACCTCCTGACTTCACACTTGGTATGTAACAGCATGGACAGCAGCACCAAAGCAAGGAACTTCTTAAATTTATCTCTGACAGTTTAGATATTATCAATAGAGGTAGCTCTTATATTCTCTTTGTGAATGCAGTCAGGCAAGAGGGGTTGGTCATCGCTGATGCCTTCATAGTAAATACTATTCAAAATTGGTATATTGAAACAAGAACCTTCTTTGTCGGACCATCAGCAGATGTAGTTCGACATAGAGGCCACCAAGGAAGACGTAACCTAAAGTTGCAACATCTTGTGAGAATGAATGCTTAGAGCCATAACTCTCAAGAATGCTAATACTCATTGATTGGTCACCAACGCTAATGGATATCGCCCATAAACAATCCAATTTATATACATTTTGAAATTAAAAGGATTCCCTTATCTATCAGATTACTCGTAAAGTGCTTTTTCTTCATTGAACAGAATCTGGAATAAAAGACCTAGAGAAACAACAAGATTCTATGTAATCTTTCTCCATGCTTACTTATTTGACCAATTTCATGTTCTCTAAATTTAAAAAACCCTTGAAGAAAACAGCATTTGGTGCGATTATCTCTATTACGCGGTCAAAAGCTCAAAACTATTATAAAAGGTATGTTTCAAAATATTTAAAGTGGATACATGGCAGGATTTACAAAACGATTTTTGAAGGTCTCCTCGAAAGCTTAATAAGGCTGCATCATTTACAGTCACTTGCTAAATATTCGTTTCCCGAATATCTACTATAAGAGGAATAATGATCCCATCTACAAGTTTTCTAAGATGATCCAGCGATCCAGGTGCGAAATATACATTTCCCGAATATCTACTAGAAGAGAAGTGATGATCCCATCTACTAAACGACGAACGACCCTCTGAAACTAACCGTATGAGTACAGGACTACAAGGTTTTCACGGACATCAGATGGAGATCCATATGTTATTCATCACGTTTGTGTTTATTGTTTAAGTACTTAGCTATTTTACAATTCTGTCAATTTTTTTTTTTTCGTTGTTATTCGTGTATGTCGAGAATTCATTCCTGTTCTAACACTGGCGATAAGGAGGACACGAACACGCTCACGTGTGCTCGTCAAATTGTAATTGTAACAAGGCAGTCAATTCCAATAAACAGATGAAATTACTCTATCGTACTTCTTAGAATAAATTTTAGGATTTATTTCGTTCCCAGACGAAACTACAAAGGAATCACAAACACCGAGTCTTACTTACGACTCGGGTGTTCAACATCCTAAAGATAGGTGTTGGGATCAAGGAAGAAGGTACTTCAAAGGAAGGCTCAGAGATGTAACTTTGAGTAAATTGCATTTTGTTTAATGAACTTCTGAACTTAAATAAATCTTTAATATTATATATTAATTAACATAAATGCTTTTTGATACTTTTTACATGTTTGGTTTCTTTACTGTCCTTAATTAAAAGTGTTTTTTTGTACTAACTGCCTATTATAAACTAATAAACATACATATTTCTACAGGTACCTATGAACAAATAGACTGAGGTTATTAATGTGCAGTAATTTAGATTACTTATCTCCAAAACTTGTAAAATAGTGTTAACGTAAATGTTATTTGAGAGTTATTTAATGTCCGCTACAAATAAGTTAATACTATTAGATGTTAATTTAATTGACGAACTTTTCTAAAAATCATATTTTTATTTAGATTAGAAAACTTCAACAGAATGCAAAGATTTACAAGATAAGTAAAGTAAAGTATCGACTTGTTGTTTATAACAAATTCTGTACACCTACAAATATTTAAGTGCAAGTATTTTATTTAGAGGTTCTTGTAGATCATTTCTTCTCTGTCCTACTATAGCCTACGCATGTTAGAAGAAGTATTGGTGAGCAAGAGAACAGATCAATATTAGCAGTATTGATAATATATATTAAGAATTTGGACTTTTTATTTCTTAGAATTATGTTAGTAAACACGTTCTTAATGCTCCAGTTTGCATTTAATATTTCTTAATCTAAAGATTTTCTTACATAGCAGATAACCTACCATGCTATGTGTTATAGTTTGGAAGAATATAGCAGATAGCCTTCTAAGTAAATCTCTTGAGTGAGTCATTGCACAGAAAACTGTAAATTGCGCTTCTCTGCAACAATAATGAGCCTATAAACCAATTAAATATGCCCCATTAAAGATTACTTGTTTCCACTCTAATCAAACTTTTTATTACACTATTGCCACCATACTGTACTGTTTTGGGGTAATCAATATAGGGCACGTTTTGATCTAAGCCCAAACGATCAATTGAAATGGAATTGGATGATACCATAATCTTAAAAATTTCTTTTGTTGCTAGACGCTGAAAATGATGATTTACTCAATCTGCGATGTGTTAGATACAGATCGAACAACCCTATATAGGTAGGCCTGATAATTTACTAAATGTATTTTTTTTAGGTAAGAGTAAGTTTAGCCTTGGACGAGGACTGTTGTAGTTTTACAATTAAAATAAAATTGCCAAATAATGTTCTTTTCATTTTGTGTATAGAAACTGCATCATACAGACACCCACAACAAGAGGCTATTCGGGGAAACTGCATTCATCTATTACAAACCGAACAAAGAAGATTAAAAAACATTACGAAAGTATAGATACAAATTTGGAAAAATAAAAGAAGACATTATTAACATCAAACGGAAAATTAAACATAATAATTTAGTTTCAAAATCGGCGGAAAAAAAACGCAGGTGTTGTGATACTCAATAGAACTGATTACATATCTAAAATAGAAAATTTCATTCATGAAAATCACTATAATAAACTAAATACTGATCCACTACTTAAATTAATTAAAGAAACAAAAACAATAATTAATACCACAAAACCTACGATAATAAAATACACATATAATAACAGTAATATTAAGACACCATGAACCCTAAAAACCCATGCTCTCAACCAAAATTGCATAGTGTTGTCATAAGACCCATAAATACTACATATGATACCCTAACACACATAATTGCCAGAAACATTAATTAAATTTTTAAAACCAATAGTCATTACAACTCTAAATTCACTGAAACCTTAAATATAATTAAATCAATAATTCAACAAAAAATAACACTACAGACCAAGGTAAATATATTATTAATTAAACATATCACTAATCAAAATTTCTGCACTTTTAATAATCAATTTTAAAAAATGGTCGGTGGTCTTCCACTGGGTTCAAATATCAACTGTTTACTTGCTGATTTACTTATCGATAATTTAGAAATTAAAATCCACAACCTTACTTAATTTTTTTTGGGTCGTTGTGTTGATGATATAATTTGTATTTGGAATGATGAAGAATTAAATTTCATATTACAATTTCAATCACTCATTAATTTATTACATGAAAACATTTAGTTCACTTTAGAAATCGAAACCAACAATAAAATTATCTTTCTTGACCTCACCATCATTAAAAATAATTAGCAATTTCTTTATGAAATATGCAGAAAACCCACTTCTATAGACCTTATTATACCTGCCTATTCAACACATCACTATTTACAAAAATGGCAGCATTTCATACCTATATCAATAGAATGTCCCTATGACTAATGATAATATTGATAAAATATTTCACAAAAAGCGAATACATAAACTATTACCTCACTATAACCACTACAGAACAAAACAGTGTATCTAATAAAATAGGCTTCTAAAACCCTTATCAATAAATTCTGTATCCCTCGAAATCCCAATATTCCTCCAAAATACAAACATCCAACCAGCACAATACACGAATTCATTAGCTCGCATCATCTGGACAATTCACTTAACTAGCATCAAACTTTTACCTCTTAATATCTTTTTCTGACAGGGCAGAAAGACCTATGGTCGATAGCCCAGGCAGTGACGTACTAACCGTAATTAGCTAGAACAAAATGTATCAACAAAATTCTATGTAAGTTCCTGTAACAAAGATGTTGTATATATAGGCTTCTAAAACAATACAATATATCTACTGCTTTCCAAACCAAGACTACCCTTAAAAAATTAATATATCATTTTAAAGATAAAACTGAACTAATGAACAGAAATGGAGTTAATTCCATCATCTGTAACACTTGTGGAGCCACATGCATAGGTGAGGTGAAACAGGCTTCAAAATACTATTTGAAGAACATTTATCTAATAAATTTTCCTCCAATTTTGGACGACACCTTTTTACACATAACCATGATTGCATAACTCCACACAATATTAAAATTCTACATCAACAAAACAAAAGCCAAACACTTAGCTTGTTACAACAATACGAAATAGAGAAATTGAAAACAAAAAATATCAACCTACAATGTCTTAATGACCAAATATTATCCGAAGTTACACCATTATAAAAATAAGTCAATAATCCAAACAACACTTAAATAAGTATATTTTTTTGATAACATATATGTGTGTGTACAACAAACAAGTACTGATCAATTCTTTACCTAATTTTGGCTCAAATAATCCTACGAATCCCTTTATGTTGTCTGCAAACACCATTAGCAATTCGTCTTGGTTTGATTTATACAATTCCTCTGTATCAACTTTTAAATCTAATGTTAAACGTAAAACTTAATATAATTAATATATAGTTTTTGTTAATAATATCGTAGAATATCAGGAAGTAAATATTTTGTATGGTCATATGTTAAATTGTGTACATGCGCCTATATAATGTATTTAATTTTGGTTTTATGTAATGTTTTAAATGAGTTTCTGTAATAAATTACTATTAATAATATTTCATAATGTTTCACCATGAGATAAGTGAGAAAGTTATTTAAGAAATCGATTACAGAGCTTTAGACAACGTAAAAGATGCAAGCTTTCTTATTATTATTAGTCGTATAATGACAATCAAATCTCAGAATATATATCAATTTAAAAGGGAAAAAACTTCTGGGAAATATAAATGGAGTATATATATTTAACGATATTACTTTAAATGTCTTATCACACAAATAAACTAGCAGGCTTTTTCCTATATTAAAATACCCACAACTTCCAAAATAAGTATTTTTGGATATTGTAGTTAATGGTAAAAATACTTTGCTAACAGAGAATTCTATCACCTAAAGCAGAAGAAGGGATCTGAGTGAAAGAACACCTGGTGTACTCCACTCGCAAGTCCAATAACTTAAATTTTTGTAATTATTTATATTAATCTTGAAATATTCAAATCTAATATTAACAGGATATTTTAAAGAAAAGAAGAAAGATATAAATGAATAAGATGTAGATTTGTGTTGAATGAATATGATTACTATGTTGAGTATAAACCTAGTGGAATGAATGGACATGCGGATGCATTAAGTAGAATACCTGTTAATTATGACTAAAATAGTTTTCAGGAATCTAAAAAAATAAATAAAATTTTATTGTCTGTGGGGAAATTGGAAATTTATCTGATATAAACGATTCAGTTCGGAAATTACTAAACAATTTAGAATCACGTTTCGGAAAGTTGATGATTAAAAATTGCAGGCAGCTACTTTAAATAATTTGCATTTCTGAATTTTAAAACAATCGGTATATAACTTTTTTAATAATTAAGAAACTGCACCAATAAACCGAAATAGGAAAATTTGTTCACAACTTTAGTTGCAGTTTAGCATATTTTGTAATATAATGATAACAGTATTTATTAAAATGTGTATTTACAATAGTTTAGAATATAATATTGTTTTGGATGTGTTAAAATTTATTAACACCTTTAAATTATTCAAGGCAAAATTTCAAATATTCAAAAAATAAACGTTGGTTTACCTAAACCAAAGTAAACAAAACTAAAATATTAACATTAACGTGAAAGAAATTTAAGGCAATCTATTTAAGTTAGGCAATGAAATAGATTAGCAGTGTAAAACTAGATTTGGAAAAGCAGGTGATTACGTTCATTACGTTGATTTAAATTTAAAAGAAAATAAAATAGACTTCTGTTTTATTTAATAACAAAATAAAATTATTTAGAAAATCCTTTACATGATATTTGTAAAATTTGATTATTAAAATGATGAGCCGTATATATTTTGAGACTTCATAATACATTATTATAAACCAACACAGTAGCGAGAGTTTTGCTTTTATTTTTGATTATTGCAACATGTTTTATGTTACATGGCTCAAAAGCCACAATGTGGTTAAACATGTTGGGGTGATCAATAATAAAAGTTAAACCCTCCAAACTGTGTTTTTTTTTAAATTTAAAAAACATCATATATAAACTTCTCATTCTTATCAGAAAAATGAACTAGTAAGAGATAAAGATAAATAACACTGCTGTATCCTTTCTTCACACTTTATCTTCTATGCTAGTTATATATTTCTATTGCTAGGCGCTCATTATCACTAATAATTTACAGTTGTTATACAACTAAACATAGAAAATAAAGTGTGAGGGACACAACAATGTTATTTATATTGATATGCTCTTCACGAAACCTAAAAAAACAAACATACATTTCTAATGTACCGATAAAAAAGGTATTTTTTCATATAGTCCTTTGCTGGTACTAAATTCACATTAACTCTTCAGGGCAATTTAACAAAAAAATTGCAATTCCAAATCATAGAGCTATTACTATTGCTGAAACTTTCGTTAGTTTAATTTAAAAATGTCTAAACTTTTAAGCATTAAATGAGTTTCCATAATTCCTTATAGACCTAAAACCAGAAAATTTTAAGGGATAATCATAGCTTACTAATCTAACTCATGCATGATTTCACAAAACTTTTATTTTCTGAAAAATATAAATGGAAAGGTATTAGCAAAACTGTATTTAACTATATTAAAAACTTGTATTGTCAGAATAAATAAAATAACAAGAAAGAAATGTCAAATCTTTATGAAAATAACCACAACTTAAAAAGAACGTAGAAAAATTATTTCTGGACATTGTCAGTATCTGCTAATAGCAATCAATTTAATTTAAACCCTTCAGAATAATTTACAGAAGTTTTCGTAAGCTTCTGCAATTCCAAATCATGAAGCTACTATTATTGCTGATGATCTTCATAGATTTTTTTTGTAAATTTACAATACCTGATACCAACTGACCAAAGTAGAGATTTTTGTCTAAATTTAGTTTAAAGGTATTTACACTTCTAGGAGGAACTGCTTATATGTCCAATGAAAGTCTTGAAAGAAACCGTTAAATATTAGCCGACTCCTTGAAGCGTTATATAAATTATCAAATAGAGTAGGATTGCCTTTTTTCTGTGCTTTGATATAATAACTCTATTACAGTAAATTTGAAAATTCGCTATGTCTTAACCAAAAATAATTATTGTAATAATATTATATATTGTGTAGGCACAATTATATAAATCTAAACAACACGGCACCGTTAAATTCAGTGTAAATATGGATTACCACGTAGTAACGGTCGCAACCATTCTCTTTATTAATACCTCTATCAATTCTTCAAATTAATTCGCCTCTTATAAAATCAAAACTTTAATCTAGTAAAACTGAACTACCTGAGATTAAATACTGCTGTGATGATATTACTGTAGATGAATCAAAGTGAAAGTTTCAGAAAACATTAAAAATTGCTCGTAAAGCTTAAGTAAAATCAAATTAATAAAGTTTTAAATGATAAAAATAAACTATAAATTAACGCTAAGATTTACGAAAACAGATTAAACTGCTCGAGAACATTTGCTTAAATCAAAACAAATAATAATTTTTTTTGATAAAAAAGCAAACAGTTTAAAAGCTGAATATTTTGTTTATGCATTAAACGAATGGAAAAAATTGGAGATTTTAACTCCTAATTAATCATATTAGTTCCTATGAAATAATAAAAATTATTTCTAACTTCAATGCCGTTATTAAGGTAAAAAATAAAGAGCGAATAAAACATTTCTATAAATGAAAGATTCTCTCCTAGAATAATTTACTCTGTTCAAGCAAGAGAAGATATTTATTCTACCCTTAAATTATTCTAAAACAACTGGAAACTAATAACATACATGGAGTACTTGTCAGCGCCAAAAAATAAACTCTTATGGAAGAAACACAAAATTCCTTTGAAAATAATTACATCTGCAAAAATACCGTTAGTAAAGTAATTTTGAATATTGTGTGTCTATTGCCAGTAAGTGCTGAAGGTAATAAATTCATATTAACCCTTGAAATATATGCAATTCTCAATCATAATGCTAATATTATTTTGTTGGTAAATTTAGAATACCCGAAACGTTAACACTTTCTTCACAAATAATTTTTACTTGAGCTATATGTACAAATAAAAATTATCTGTGAAGGGAGTGTTAGTGTATTATTCCAACTTTATTAATTAAATCTTCACGTAACTCGAGAACAAATTTATATAGAATATCCGAGTTGATGCTAACCTATCAGCGTAAAGATTTTACAGGGGTGGATTTGTAAATTAAGAACTTGCTTCGTTTCATAAATTATATGTTTCATTAAGCTCTGAAATTATTCATTTTATTGTAAAGATTTCATTTCAAATTTTGTTAAAAATGAAGTTTTCCATTCCATTCTTAAATTATTTCCAGACCAACTAAAAATTAATAATATATCTGAACTACTCAAGTTTGGAAGGTCTTAGAGATACCTTAGTTGTAGCTTAATTGGAAATGGTAAAATCGAGTCATTGCTCTAAAATAAAATAATATTACTGCAAAACAGACATAATTATTACTTTCTAATATACATCCACACATTTATATTTTGCTAACATATAGAAATTTAAGTTATATACAATAAAATAAAAGTTATGTATGTCATATATGATGAACCTATTCTGAAATATACTCGCAAATTTAATTTTTCTCTTTCTTGGTCTTTGAGCCAGGAGTATTCTTACAACAGTTTTCCGTTATTGTCTGGTGTTTCGGGTTGCTGGAACGGCGGCGGTGGCAAGAGCTGGTAAGAGCTGCTGAAAGAGTTTTCGTATGTTGCTCTTTTACCACATTCACTTTTCCTTACATCTTCTTCTCTTTGACTTCGAGCTCCTCCCCCTCCTACTCTTCTTTTTCTACTTAAGCCTCCTCATTTTGTCCACCTTCAACATTTGCCATATCCGCATCTTCTTCGTTCTTTACCTCTTCATCCTTCTTTCCCTCTTCTTTCGTAACCTCTTCCTTATTTATTTTTGTTGTCAATTGCAGCCTTCCAGTGCTTCATCTTGACTACATTAAGCATATGTTACTGGAAAGGTTTTAAGATTTGTTGAAGCGCAGTCTATAAACAATGTTTATTTTCTAATAAAACCAAATCATTATTAGAACAATAAATTTCCACACTCGTTAAACAACAGGATAAACCTTAACAGTTAGTCAGCTATCGTTCAAAAACTGCATGGCTTAATATAATTGGGTCAGCATTTATTTATTTATTTATTAACATTACAACATCTATTAAAACTTAAATAGAAACATACATACATAAAAATTAAATCAAATTTGGTAAATCTTGAAGGCGGAGCTCACGGCTTTATGTGTACTTTCACTCGACCCATTACTCTTATTAGCTGGAGATTATGTATATTAGGCGATTGTAGCCCCTATGGGAACATTTTGACCATTTCTGGTATATTTAACTTCAATTTTTGAATCACTTTGTAAATTTTCGTAAATGAAACACGATAACACTTTCAAATATTTATTTTGCTGTTCGCGATACTTGTTTCAACACACTGTGTCTTCTTCAGGCGAAGACATTTTTGAAGACCTTATTTTATGTGCTTATGTCAGTATGACATTTTGAAATAGAAAAACTTAGTATTTTAGACTAATATGACGCGGAATGTTATTCTCAAGCAATTAAAATTGTGACTGATAATAATGAAAATGTTTTAATCAATTAAGATAATGAAAATGCAATTTAACTACTGAATGAACAAAAAGAAGTTGTTTTTTTTCAAAACTTCACAAAATTCGAATTCGCCAATTGTAATGTTGTTTGTTTATATCTATTATTATTATGTGTTTATATATTCTTTTTCTCTGGGTTAGGATCTATATAAACATAAAGACCTATTCTATTTTAGTTTTACGGATATGTAAAAGATATTTTTGGAAAAAATTAATTAATCTATTTAAAATCTTCTAAAAATAGTTTAAGTAAAGAATTACTTTATATCACATTCTTAAAATTTCCTCATTAACTTTTTCTAACATAAAATTCCATTATTCGTTGTTTTTTTTTTTTCAAAATTAAAAGAGATTAATTATTTTTTCTTGTCCAAAAAATGGAACAATTAAGCCTGATGTTTTTTTTTTAACTGAAATGAAAAGAAGTTAATAAACGTAACGATTGCCTATCCGCTTTTCGGCGTGACTCATCTACAGGTATTTAATTTGTTTTCCTAGCGTCGGCAACCTCTTCCTCATAATGGACGTCAATTATCGCCGTGGAGAGAGAGGCAGGGAAAACTTTCTCACGAACACGTGCACGAAGACCTTTAATTTTCTGCGTTTAATGCCTTTTTGACTGAAAACAACTAAATCCGAGAGGTGGACTAATGACTCGCCTCCGCACGAGGAAAAAGGGGCGAGGGAACAAAGACACCCTCGGACTAAATGTCTTTGGTGTGCTTAGAATGTGATACGCCACCACACACCGTTTCATAAGCGTAACTCACCTTCTAAGATGTGAGGATAAAGTAATTTGAACACGTGCAAAACCAAGTATATAGTCGGAAAATCATCGAAAAATTTTTTTATCAGCCCAGTCACTACCCTATAGCAAAACTTTTGGAACACACTATAGATAGTGGTACCGGTCTGGGCGCAGGTAGACCGGACCCTCATTTCGAAATTGTTATTCTGACAGGTAGACGCGGAGGTTTATGCCTCACTTGTTCCGCACAGTTATTATTGGATAATGGATGACGTGTAGGTTAGAGCCCTGACCAAAATCGGGTTTTTTTGGTTTCTTGCAGTGGGCCTTGATTAAGGGCGGTCGGGGGTGTTCCGATTGAAAAGGTCGAGATATAGGGGATGTTTAATAACGGGCGAGATGCGTGCCCCCCCGTCGACATACAGTTCTTGTAAATAATGGGGGTGTATCGGGTTGCGGGGCCCCTCTTAAAACTTTCAATAAAAATAAATAACGCGCGCACAATGAGGAATGGAAATTGGGATGAGAGGCGAAAACGAGGGCTCGATGGAATTCTGTTTTACAATAGGATACACATATAATTAATTTGATCAATGAGATTAACACTTATTAAAAAAAAAGTCGCATCCTTAATAATTCAAGTTAAAAGGATGCTATTAAAATTTTTAATTAAATTTTTACGCATGTTATCAAAGTGGGATGAAATTCTGTATACTCTTAGAAGCCAAACTTAATTAATACAATAATTAATAATCTTAATTCAACAATTGTATTTAAGAAAAAATATTTTTCTGACAATTTTGAAACATTCTAAAATTATGTACAAATTAAATGAAATTAATTGCTGGATTCTTGGTGAAGCATATATATCATAGGGGTGGATTTGTAAATTAAAGGTTTGTTTGATTCCATAATTAATTTATCAGTTTCCTGTCAATTACTTGTCATTTTCGAAGGTGTCAAGAAATTGATAAATTAATTATGGAACAAAACAAGTCTTTAATTTACAAATTCACCCCTGAAAATTAAATAAGTTATATTTTGACTTAATAACATTTATTCGGTATGACCCAATAATAAAGAGACAAATATTTCATCACATACAACCAAATACTTGAAATTACCGAAATTAGAGACAGATAGTTCATTTTATGTTAAGATATAATCAACTATATAGAATTTTTGTGCAACAAAGTAATAATAGGTTTTGAACACTATGTTTATTTTTATTATGATTATGTGTAGATAAATACTTGCAATGAATGAAGAAATATCAATTCTATTGTTTTGAAACATTTGAAACCTAAACTTTTAATAAAAAATTTAATTTAGATATAGGTCAAATATATTTTTCATATTTCTAAACATATTTCTAATAATCACCATCTAATTACTATTGGGTGGTTGTTATTATATATTATAAAATATGTTCATAAAATTAGCTAAAAAATTGTAACAAAAAATATAGATTTTGAATTTCCAATTAAATTCCATTCGACAATTCGGATTAAATTTTAACGATTCGAAATTATTGAGCGGGGACCTTTTTCTTATTGGAATCCTTTTGTTTGTCGCGATTAAAATTCCCACAGGTCCCTTATATGGATGGGCACACCTGTCCACCTCTTTGAGCGAGTGAGTGGAACCAGTCGCGAAATTGGCGCCGTTTCGGCCCGCGAATTTTTTTTATGCGCGTCCCTTGTTTTTCGCTTTTCAAATCTCTTCGGCAAGGCGTAATCGCGACGATTACTTGCCCTTTCGCATTAGCATAGCGGTGACGAGGGTTCGTCCTCTATCTACCCCGAATTCATTAAACCGTGTAGTGATCGGGTAATTTTGTAGGACATCCATTTGGCATGACAAAAAGGCAGTATTTTCAATTTGAAATCGATACTTTTGCGGTGGTTGCTATTTGCATATTCATGAAGCCGGTGTGAACAATTTCTATTTTTTTTTATTTTGATTTGAAAATATTTCGTATATTTAATGTGATCATAAGAAATGTGTTTAATGGTAAAAATGGATGCTGCTTATAAACAAAATAAATTATATATGCCTTAAGTTAATTATTCTCGGCAGGTATTGGCTAATACACAAGATGTTTGGCAAATTTCAAATATCACAGAGGATTTGAGGTTATCTATTTGATTAAAGAAAAATTATCAATATATAAATTAAAACCTAGAATATCATTTACGGAACTAGAAACTAAGTTGAATTCAAATTAGAATATGTGTTTAAAAGTTGATTTTTTTAAAATAGAAATAAGTTTTGTACCTACATTGTAGTCTTAATAAGACTTATTTGTTGTAGATTTACGAAATGTTTTCGTGTTCTTCTAATTATTACATACATACATACTGATTTAAATACCTCCAGAAGCCAAAAAAAAACATTTTCTTCACCACTTTAGTGAGAGCCATAACTTGCTATATATTGGTCGGCACGATCAATGCTCCCATATTTTTTGTAAAGTCTATAATCGCTACAGGTTATCTTATTTTTTCCACTATTCCGGTCCTTATTCTCTCGTCATCAACTCAGTCTCTGTACTATGAAAAATCGAAAGTGTTTGCATATTTCTTTTATCTTTCCACGATAATACCTTTCTTTTTTCTAATTTCTTGAGGCAAACTATTAGGCATTATTGTACCAGTTGTGTGAATGTCCAGGGTTAGTAGTTCATCGCCAAAGTCTGTGACTATATAAAATCAGTATATAAGTGAAATCCGGTACCGTTAGATTTTTCCAATAATTTATTACCCAAATAGAATGTTATTTTTGATGTGAACTAGAGATCAGGACGAATACGAGACGCTATTATACTGGACCCGTAGTATTGTAACAATACACTTATATACCCAGTTTCCGATTCAGCTAAGACATATACTCTAAGTCTACACTAAGTTGGCTTTTGTGGATTATACATTTTGAATATGATTCAAGCTTTTGAATCCAATGGTACTTTCATCTAATGCAATATTTTGTGTAGAAATATAGTATTCTCTACATTTATTGTCAATGTAATCTACAACATTTTTTACTTTTGCGCCTCGAGATGATATATGATTTACGGGTTGTTCTGGAGGTGGGTTCAAATGAAATGACCAATATATTTGGAAGAACCGTTTTCTAGAAAAATAACTTCCTTAAAAAAGGGATGCTTATCTGCCCATTCCTCGCTAAAATACTCTTCTATGGATGATTTTTCATGCAGACACCAAAGAATGCTTTCATTTATGTGAGTGTAATGTTCACGAAATTCGATTATATGGAATATTTTTCTAGGGGTGCCGTATTTTTTCCTTTGCGTACCTAGTAGTTTCTCAGAATATCTTCAATAATTTTATTAGTGAAAAATAATTAAAAGAATACTATTTCTATGGCTAGACTATTTCTTGGAGGGTTATAACCGTGCCCAGCAGTACATGGTAATATTACAAAATCCTCGTCATTTGTACCCCATAATTTCCACCTGCTCTCGTCAAGAACTCTGTTTTCTTCATCGCTTTCTTCCTCAGAATTACTTTCATGATCGTGTTCAGAATCATCTATTTCAAAATCATCTTCAGAAGCAACATACTCGTAATCAATCTCTAAATCAAATTGGCTTTCATCACTAGAAGAGATTTGCAGACATTTTCGTGAAGCCTTTGGCATTTTCTAATGCGAATAAAAAAAAAATTACAAAAAAGTAAATATCTTATTATATCAAGCAACCTGGACTCATTTGGCACAAATCGGTAAAGTGAACAAGTGTATACCGCATGAATTGAACGATGCACAAAAAGAACCAAGACTTAACGTCTTTCTCTTCTTTCTCACAACAAAGCCGAACCATTTCTCAATCGAATTGTTACGTGTGATGAAAAATGGATCATATACGATAAGCGTAAGCCTTCATCGCAATGGTTGAACAAAGATGAATTACCAAAACGTGGTCCGAAACAAGACATCCATCAGAAGAAGCTGATGGTCACTGTTTGGTGGTCTGGCTCAGGTGTCACCCATCACAACTTTATGAAATTTCTTACTTGACTAAATATTAACTGGGCTTACACAATAAATCAGCCCGTTTGCAGTTTTGAACATAAAAAGCAATACAAAATTTTACTCTAGAGTTTTTCCTTTTATTTACTAGTGTATCAAAAGTAGTCCAATAGCTCAATTTTGGTCATGTACCATTTTTGGCAAAAAAATAAAATTCAAGTTTCGATTTGTAGAAGCTCGAGCCTAAAATAAATAAATGGCAGGCCAAATTCGACATTGCATTGCTTACCTAGAGAAAAACATACTTAGAAGTTCATTATCAAAGTTAAATATACTCTCAAAATTTTGGTGGAGCTGACCGGACATAGAACCGGAACCTACAAATTTTAATGTCGAAGCGGTCCCGACACAGGGCCGCAAAGGGTTGAACCTTTTATTAACATTATTATGAACCTCCTATATTTCTTAAAATATTTGTTGAAAAGCCGCTGTCAGCTCTGTGGTATTTCCAAAAATCTAATATAAATAAACCCCTTACCATGCTAGGGAGCTTGGATACAAGCGTGGATGGTGAAATGAAAAATATCCATAAATCTCAGCTCCCCATTCTATTTCACAGCCCTGAAAATTCCCCACAAAAAATTATTATAAATAATCAAACAATTTTACTCAAAAAAATACCGAATTATAATATTTGATGTAGAACTAACATTTAAAATTCACACCCAAAACCTTAAATATGAGATCAGGAGGACAGCATGAAATTTTAGCTACTAATGATCTTAAAATGTTTTATCGAAAGCCCAAATATGAAGCATTATGCAGATGTAAATTTACATTTACAGTATTTTTAGAAGTTTGGAAATTATGCAAATTTAATTTTTACTGTAATGTTACCTATCAGCAACAGCCACGGACCAGTTACAATATATTTTGGATATCATCAGCGTAGTGCAGTTGGAGGTAGGGAAACGAGTTTTACTTAAGAGTATTTTACACTCCGGTTAAACCGTCAATCAGGATATTTCAAAAAATTGAGGCCCATTTCTAGTGTCCCCAAATGTGAAGATTAAAAAACTATCTTGAAGCTCAAGTTATAGCTATATGATTGAACGAATTTCCTTATTACATAAAATGTACACTTCCTATTTTGCCATAAACTGTTCATTTTGGTTATGATACGTTAAACATGAACAAATTTAAATTACTCATGAAATCTGATTTTTAATATCACTTTTGCTCTATTCAAGAAACTCTTAGAATCGGATATATTTTATTTTAAATTATTGCAATGAATAAAATCATGAACTCAACTCTAAATATCTGTCGTTTAGCTTCTTTCAAAGAGCAGCGTTCAATAAAATTTATGATTATGTTTTATTAAAACTCTTTTTTTGAGCATTTCATCACATCATATTGGCATCTGAAGATAAAGCTAAAGGTTTCAAAAATACTAAACACTTAAATACTGGAAATGTGAAATTCAGCTGGGTCAAACGGAGATGCAAAGAAAAACTTATACAAGTGTGGAACTGGAATTTGAGGAAAGATTTCAGAAAGGCGAAAGAGAAAAATAAAAATAGCAATCGGTCAAAATCTTTAAACTAGATTCGGCCAAGCCTAGTTCTACATATCTCATTGGTTCTAAGTCTTAATGGCTTAAAAATACGATACAATCTATGGTAAAATCGGCTTTTTTTTAAGAATGTGGAAAATTGTTTGTTACTATCAACTGTAAAAATAATAATAAAATCCCCATTGGTGCAACTTGCATTCCGCATGCGAGTAATATTGAACTATATGAAATCCACCGAAGATCAGTTGAATATATTGTTGAAAATCATAAGCTGTATAAAGTAATATTGTTTGGTGATTACAACTTACCCAACGTCAATTGGAAAGATGTTAATATAAATGTTATACCCCTTGGTATCAAAATGAAAGCATTAGAACTTGAAGAACTTACTTATTTCCTATTTTTCAACAGCTAATACGGTAACAGCAACCATATCTGATGATTTCATAGTTCCAGTTAATCTACATCATCCTCCTCTATACTTACAGAATAGATCTAATCTAGAAATGCCACTAGAATATGATACATACATATTTTACTTCAATAAATGGATGATGTCGATGAAGCTGAAGGCATATTTTATAATATTTTTTAGACTTATTTGTGAAAAAACGCAGCTTAAAGACATCTCTTTTTCCTAAATGGTACTCAAAAGAACTTCGTGATTTAATATTTGCTAAGAAAAAAGCCCACGAACTTTTTCAAAATACACATAAATAGTACAAAAATTTAGCTCACAGGAATTTCAGGCGGAGTTCACTGCGTGTTCTGGAAACATTCTCACCCATTATACCCATTTTTAAAGCGGGTGAACGACATAAAATTATTAATTACAGTGCAATAGCAATTCAGAATTTAATTCCTAAAGTTCTTGAACATATTATCTGTAAAAAATTAATGAATGTAGTAGAACAAATATTATGTGAGTCGCAGAATGGTTTTAGGCAAGAGAAAAAAAAGAAAGTTAAATAGCATAGGAATTTAGGGCGAGTTGTTGAAGTGATTAAGGTAGCTAGACATGAAGAACACAGCAAGTAACTATAAGTGGATCCGATATAGTGCAGGTTACATCAGGTGTACCGCAGGGTAGTCATTTGGGTCCTCTTCAATATTATTAAAAATGATATATCATCAGTATTTGGGTTTGCTAAGATATTGATGTTCGCTGATGATTTGAAACTGTATCATTCAATACGTAATTCTGAAGATCAATATCAGGTGAAATTATTTGTGTGATTTTGTTTAAAACCTAACGTTCCATTGAGCATTTTATATGCACGTATCTAAATTAGGTCAGCAATTGCATTTGAATATAGTGACAGGTTATGACTTTTTGTGTGCATACATCTTGAAGTCTATTGCATTATAAATATATAGTCATATTATTAACACCATCCATTTTATAATAAATATAAATATTATATATAAGTATATAATAAAATACATCCTGAAATGGGATTTAAATATTTACATATTTTCCTAGTATACACCATGTAGATATAGATGTTAAAGCTAGGCAAGGTCATCATATTCATGCTACTACTTGGGCTCTTGCTGTTTAAATGTGTTCCAAGAACAAGCTCTCTATCCATCCCACCCATTTCAGGCAATATTCAGATTTTGCTCGAATATAATAAAATATGCTTTCCAGATACAGTAAGATCCCAAGCAGAATTTTCTTTGATATTGCTAGAGCAAGGTAATAGAATAGAACGTTTTCCGCTAATTTCACTTTTTCTTCTGTACTCTCTACGAGTAAGATATGAAGATACTTCACATATAATATTTGGTCTTGACGCCAGTCAGAGTTTTTAGGTTTGTCCAGGTCATATTGTCATGATATTATGCAAGTGGTTTCCGTATTATATAAATTTTTTTGAACTAGAGAAATTTCTCAAACATGTGATGCAAGAGTCACATCTTGTAGTATATTTAGGGCGTAGGTTTTAAATAAAGGAGTAAATCACTCTTTAATATCAATGGATGTTCCTTCTTTAGCTAGAGTATCTACTTATCATTTGTATGTGACTTAACTTTGAAGAATGCAACAGTATTCTATAGTAAACTTCTCTAGTGCCAGCACCTATTCGTTAATTAGTTTCGATAAAATCCTGACTTGTATTTGTCTACACGTCTGTATATTGTAATCCCGCTTATTGATATGTTTTGGGTAATTACAAATACCTACTAGCAGGAAGAAGTCAACAACAAATATTTGTAGGCCTATAACAGCTGAACGTTAATTTTATCCTAATCATCTCCTGTCAAGTACTGACTGGTCATTTATAAATAATAGTTTTCTATCCTCAGAGGAGAAATTTAATATGTTTTTGAACAGCTTACACAGTTCGATTATTACTGCTTTTCCATTGAAATATTAAATATAGTAATATCTATTAACTTTTAAGAATACTTTAAAATTAGCAAATGAAGCGTACCAACAGAATAAAAGTTCACGAAACAAAGCACTTAGAGATGAAATTAAAGAACGATACAATAGAGACATTGATAATGAAGTAGGTAAGGTAAATAATAGTAAACTCAGCTCATCAAATAATTACTCAAAGGCAATGTGGCACATAATAAATTCTTATCATGCAAATAAATCAGAAACTTACTCTAATATTATGCGGGCGATATATGATTTTACTAATCATTTCTCGACAGTACTTTTAAACCTGAACATACTCCTACTCAACATAATGCAATGAATGCTAGCGATCTAATGTTAAATGGAAGTCAAAACACGATAAATACCTCATATTTGAAATTTTAAACTGTATCCAATGCCCAGGTGAGAGATTCCATTAAGAAACTAAAAAATAGCTATATTAGATATTTTAAATAATCTAATCAATTTAGCAATCAAAGAAGGTATATATCCTTCTTGCTTAAAAAGCAATTATTATACCAGTGTATAAAAAAGGTTCACACACTGACGTCAATAATTATAGACCAATCTCGATTTTGCCTATTATATAAATATATTTGAGAATTTGTTAAATTGTCAAATATTGAATTATATTAAAAAGAAACTCATATTATCTAAAAGTCAATAAGGTTTTAGACACAACTGCCACTTCATGTTTCATTGACCAATGTCTACTGTATTTAATGACAGAATTTTTCAAGCTACATTTCTGGATTTAGAAAAAGATTTTGATAGTATGAGTCACGAAATTCTTCTCCAAAAGTTACATTTCTATGATTTCCATCACACGAGCTGTAAACTGAATACGGCATATTTATTAAACAGATTTCATATCATTAAATTGCAGAACTAAATGTCAGATGAATATTAACAGATGGGTACCACAAGGTTCTAAGTTTAGTCCGACTCTCATTGTGACCTATATAAATAATCTACCTCATTATATAGATGAAAAAACTGTTTGCAGATGATACAACATTCATAAGCCAAGGGAAAATACTTCAAGATGTTTATAATATAAATCACAATCTTAATGTTCAGACAATAAAATGGTTCATGGCAAACCAACTACTTTCTTAATAAAACTGTCAGTATGTTATTTACTTTAAAGAATAGGGATGATGATTTTATTAACACCGTTAAATTCTTGGGCTTTTACCTAGATAATAAACTCACCCTGAAAACACCCTGAAGAACTACTGAATAAAATGCATAAGTATTTATTTCTTCTTAGGCAACTTTGAAAAGTTGCATTTGATACACTAAAATAAGCATTTATATAACTATTTGAATCCTACATTCGTTATGGGATTGTCTTATGGGGTCATTCCTCTGGAGCCATACATATATTCTCTGCACAGAGAAAAGCGAAACATGAATACAAGAACATTTGACTAAAATTCATGGTGATAAAACATATATAGTCCATCCGTTGGATATTCCGTCCTACGTCACAAAATATCGCTTCGAGAAACGACACAAAAACATTCAGTCTGATAAAGTAAACCAAATGCGTTAGAAAAAGAACGCACTGTAAAACTTTCGTCGTTTTTTGGGGCGATAGTTTGTGACGTATAGTCCAGCAATGTGAGTCTGGCCAACGAGGAGGCGGGCCGCGCAGAGATTGTTATATGAGAATCTAAGCGAGAGGCACATACATTTTTCCGAGTACAATCGAAAATAAAAGTCGGGCGATTTATTATCAGCACGCGACCTGCCATCTTACTATATTAAACTCCATGATAATTTTGTCAATGAATGTCCCAAACGCACGAACGCGCTCCGTATTATACCGATGCCCTTTCTCCTACCCTACGCCCGCCCATTTGCCACAGCGCAACTGGCCAGCCTGAGATGGCTGGACTATAGGACGGAAGATCCAACGGATGGACTATAAGGATTTATGTTATTTTCGATAACTATAAGAAAAATTTATCAAATAACTGCAATTGGCAAAACTCTTATCAACATCAACCACAACCACACAAGATGGCGATGGCTTGCTTGTTTCTTACAATATTTTGTTAATGAGTACTAAATGGAGAAAACCTTATACTATTATCGAAGAACTAATTGTACTGGCTATAAGTGAAGTAATATATTGGAAAGCGTAGCTATTACCCTTTTGATTGCCTGCCCTTAACAATAATGCTGCATTTTTACTATCGCCCACCACCAGTGTATTAAAGGACTCCAAGAATATATTTTCTAAATTAGTGTGAGGTTGCTAAAGTCGTATCCCTTGAGAAAACAACTGCATAAAACTTAGGATTTATCAAATAAATAGAAATTAAATGTGTCATTCAAACATTTGTTAATATTGATATTATTTGTTATAACGAAAATATAAAATCTATATTTGCTTTCACGTAAAGAAACTAAATCTTTAAAAACATACATCGATACAACTAAATCAACGTCGTACTACCTATAGTCTAAGTCGTACCATATATAGCCTATGTCGTACCACCTATATCCTAAGTCGTACCACCTATTGTATAAGTCGTACCGCCCATAGCCTAAGCCGTATCTTAAATTAAACAAATATAATACTTAAAACGTAATTGTTATTCATATGTTTACAAATGCATTCAATTAGTACAATCATTACATAAAGGGTGGGCCATATGCAAGTTTCTTTTTAAAAATGCAATAAAATGAACTAAATTGAATTTTTTTCCATGTATTAGGGCTTTATTAGTAAGAGCAAACATTCCCATTAATTATGGAACACAACTTCGTTCAAGTGGCTGCCTCTGCTGGCGCATTCTCTCACTCCAATTTTATAAGACCTTGTTGATCACCCTTGGCAAACTCAATCCAGATCCAGCACCCTTGGCAAGACCTTGTTGATGGTTTCGGGCTGTAGCTCATGGATTGCTTGGATGATATTGGCCTGAAGTGCTTGAATCGTTTCTGGATTGTTGGCATAACATCCGTCCTTCACGGTTCCCCACAAAAAAAAAATCCAAATGGGTCAAATCGCAGCTCCGTGATGGCCAAATGACATCGCCAAGACAGCTGATACCATGATTTGGGAATTTGGTGGGCAAAAGATGGATTATCGCATAAACAGTGTGGCATGGTGCGCCATCTTGCATGAACCAGAGGTCGTCCAAATTCATGTCTTCAATTTCAGTTAAAAAAAAGTCGGATAACATGTGTCTGTAACGTTCACCGTTGACTGAAACGTTATTCCCAGCCTCATTTTCGAAGAAAAATGGTCCAATGATGCCACCACTCCATAATCCGCACCAAACGGTCACTCTCTGTGGATGCATTGGCTTCTTGACAATAACGTGCAGGTTTTCTGAGCCCCAGATGCTGCAATTTTTTTTGTTAACGTAGCCGCCAAGATGAAAATGCGCCTCGTCAGAATAGATTTTTCGTTGTGCAATTCAAGCTGCTCTAAAGCCCAAACTAAGAAACGATTACGAAGCGGATGGTCGTGTGCGTTTTATTACTGAGTCAATTGGACCTTGTAAGCGAATAATCCGAGATCTTTGTGCAGAATTCTCCTCAGGCTAGTGCCTGAAATGTTGAGCAGTTGAAATCGACGGCGAGTTGATGTTCGTGGATTGAGTCTTAAACTCTCGGCTACCGCGGCCACATTGTTGTCTGTGCACATATAGCATGCCAGTCTCACGAACTTTTTGCACAAATTTGCCTACAGCAGACGCGGTGGGTGAATTATTCGGCCAAAACTTCTTTTCAACAAACGCACTGTTTGGGCTACACAGCACTCACTTTGGAAATAAGTTTGCAATATTTCCCAATGTTGTTCAAGCGTAAAGCGACTCATTTCGTACCGCTGAGGTATGATACTGACTTTCTGTCAAGATTTAGAGCGGGGAAATAGCTCTCAGAGTCAAAATAACCTATGATTTAAAAAGAAACCACTAGATGGCCCACCCTTTACAAATCTTTCTGTTCTCTTGTTAAATCCAGAGCAAAAATCGTTGACTCAAGATTTGCATTTCAAGCATTGAATCATATTTTCCGTCCGATCTTCTCCACAAATAAAACAAAACCAATCGCTTTTCTTCTGTTTAATTTTTGATGACAATTCCTTTTTATTAATTACTGTATTGCTTCTATTATTTGCAGTATTTTTGATGCTTTCTATATTCGACATGGTCGTAATTTCGACTGACGAGGTAGAGCATCTATGGATCCTTTAGCTTTGGTTTATTATAGGAATCGGAGCTAAAGTATTTAATTGCAGTTTTGTTTCATGATTATTAATGTTCATATGAGTAGTGCGTAAAGAGTCTTCAATAACAACTGTAGAAGCATAAAATTTGTCATCAAATTCATGCTTGTTGCATGGCCAAATGTCGGTAGAGTTGAAACCATTTAAAGCAATATTCATACGTACTGAAATTGAATATGCAGTTCCAAATAGTGCTGACATAGTAGTTAGTTTAATTGGGTTATCAGGATTGGTTTTTAATCAAGAAGATGATTAATGCAGCATTCATACAGCTTACACTTGTAGTGGTCAAACCGATTTTACCACTTGTAAGTGCAACAACTTGATGTTTGCCTTTATGAGCAATTATTTTAGATGGTTTGTGAACAGTGGATAATCCCGTATCGTCAACCTTAATTTATCTGATTCGCAGTGAACTTGAATTCATCTAATATCGATTTATCAAAAAATCCATAAACAGTTTCTCGACTGAAAGCCCTGGCCATTGATGTTGCTTCTGAAGTAAGTAAAGATATACAAGGATTTAGTACCACTTCTTCTCTGCAATTTCTTTTTCTTTATTGAAACGGTGTGGTAATTTAGATATTTCCGTCAATTGATAAGCAAGTCTTCTTAAATCAGTTGCAGTAATCCCAAAATAGCTCAATTCTAAATTGAGAATGTGCGCAACAAACTCCTTCTCCATATTTTCAGTTATATCCTTAGGCCTTACAAATTTGACATTCTTATTTAATACTTTAAAATGACGACGTAAGGTTGGTTTAGTGATAACAAAGTCTTTTTTTAGATTTTGTTAAATATTTAGATATAACCAAAACTAGAGCTTATAATTGCAGCATTCAAAAATATCGCCATCCATATCTTTTTGATATGGAATCTTAGAATAATCCCTAAGAATTAATTAAATTATTTTTCATTTCTTACTTAACCATGGTTGCTTCCTATATCATGCAATAACGCAAATATCCGTAATATAATTTGTTGCTTCCAAAATTTACCTTAGAAGTTTATCTAAATATTTTTCAGAATTTTTTAAATCAGCTTCTACAATACACAGCTTAGTTGTTTATCAATTCTATACAAAAAAAAAACAAATATTTCCCTCTTTATTATTAAAACTGCTGCTAGTTTTTTAGAAATCCCATTAAATGCGTAATTATTCCTTTACCAAAACAATCCTCTCCATAACCCATCCAAAGAATTGTTTTATGAATCCATACAGATCACTCTCATCATCCAACGTACACTAGGCATTGGTGAAAAATTCACAGCAACACATCATGATCTATCCCTTATCAACAAATTTTGTATCCCTCCAAATACCAATATTCCTCCAAAATTCAAACATCCTACAAGAACAATTCATTACATCGCATAATCTGGACTAGCATTCAATTTTAATTTAATTTCTTTCGTCAAATAAGGCAGAAAGACCTTTCATCGTTAGCCAAGACAGTGACGTACTAACCAAACTAAGCTAGAACAAAATGATAATAACAAAATTCAATGTAAAAGTTGCTGAAATTAAGACGTTAAAACTTAAATTGAAAATTCACACAAAAGTAACTTTCTTTGTTATCATACTTTACATTTTTTACAAAAGTTTTCAACTTGTTATAAAACAAATTTCACCATTCAAGTCAAATCCAGCGCACGTAGAATAAATAAATTGAAAACGTATTTAAGGATGAACTAGAAGTTATAAAATAGAAAAATTAAAATATTTCGGATCTTTTGCATACCGTTCATTTCATACTGCTCAATTCTGCATAAAAATGTTAAACTGTCACTTAGATTAAAACGAGATATATTTTCCGTCGCTTTGGTCACTTTTTGAGTCGGCGATGCGTAAGAGCGGTCATATAACCCGGAAGCCCGCATTCTTCACACACGAGCTGATCCGTGCTGAAAAGACGTTTTACGAGAAGCTGGGCAGGCTAAGGGGGTGTCGAATTACCGCAACCTTATACAAAAAAAAATGCAATTTCTAGTTGCGTCCCCGTGCGTGATGGTCCCTTCCGGGACACGGTCCGATAGGTCCGAAATCCTTATCGATCATTCGCCTCGACGATTTTCGCAAACAGACCAACAATAATATCTCTAAATCTGCACTAATATTTGCTGGACAAACATCTCTACCTTGTGCGTTCTTGGGTTACTGCAATATTTAGACGGCTCGTCCCTTCTCTCATCAGACTGTTTACATAATATCGATGTTCTTACCTGGTTTTTGATGGAATCAAGTACGGTTAAGTGAGCATTTTTGACGGGGCCCATCAAAATGTATGACAATTGTGTCACGGGGGAATGTTTATCTTATTTTTTCGAAATTCAATAACTATGAAAGGAACGTTACGGTTTATCTACATGTCCTTTAAATCAGTGAACCGTTTTTTTTTCGTTTTTAAGATGATATTAACGAAATCTTCCTGTTTTGCAATATTTTCTAAGAGGCTCTCGGCGGGCATGAAACAAGCTTGAAAATCAATGTCACCCTCGTTTAAGAATTCGTGGGCAGAACCTGGGCAGGGAATACGTTTTACATGTGAGCTCGGTCGGTGCGGTTTTCGAAAAGCATTCAATTGACTTTTGGCCATTTTCGAATAATGGTGATCGATTGTGCCGCCTCGGTTTTGTCAACACGTCGGACTCATGTAGAAACGGTCCCTCTTTAAGAACACGTTCCCAATTCCTTCTGTGTGCGTGATTCAATTCTGAAGGAGGCACCGGGATAAAGGAGTTCCGAGGCGGATTCCTTTATTATGTGATTCCATAAATAAAAAGCCCATGATGGAAATTGTTAACAGAACTTTTACCCACTTCGCCGTATATTTGATAGTGTTTAGTACAATGGGGCCCACGGCCCGGGGGCCGGTAACGATTCCGCATAGAAATTTTGTAAATATCCCAAACACTAAATGGCTGAATTGGTCCTCTATTTTGGCGCAGAAAGGACTCGGAAGAGATTAAACAAACTGAATGAAATGTATACGGTTTCTTATGGGGGCGATGAATAAACGGGGCGCCCATTATCCGCACGCAGCGTTTTGTAATGCGCTAAAAGACGAAACGTGGACGGGATTTTGGCAGTTTAATCGCTTTTCGCCTGTAATTCTGAACAATTTAAGAATTTAAGTTCTACCTAAGCTCTCCCCATACTGACGACAATGGATTCAATTGGTGTTGCATTACAAATGTAGTTTGAACACACATCGACATTGAAAAGAAGATTGAATCAAATTATAAGAAAGACATTGATCGATGTTCAATCATATATTGTTATAATTATTTTAGCATAATTAAGAATAATTCTTATATAATTTTTAAATCAAGTAAAATGACCTATATAATTAACACATTATATCAAGTAAAAGTAAACTAAAGGGTGACATTAAAGCCTAAGTATGAAATTTTTGTAACTATTCCAGTAGTATGGATGTAATCTAGATTTTGGATATACTAAAGATGCTCTAATAAATTAAAAGTATGAAAACATTTCATAATCTACAACAATTAGTCTTACTACAACGACCTAAAGGACATTAATACATTTTACTAAAGATTCAATTATCCAGATCATTTTTCATCATCAAAATAAAAGAAATTTTCTGCATTGACAACTTTTGAATCAAATTCGGAAAGGTAGGAATTATTTTTTGCAAAACTAATAGATACTGTTTCTCCTTGTAATGTTTACCATCTGTATCACATAATTGCAATATCTCCTCTGAGGGATCAACATATCACTCTGTGGATGTGGTATCGGGGGATTTATGTGCGGACATCTGAGATTTAATTAGGTTCTAACGTGTTCGCCTTAATTGGATTTCTCGGTAGTCGGCGAACGAAACACGTGTTTCGGTGTTTATCGCACGGAATTAATTACAGGTCGGATTCCCCGGTTTAATTGCATATTAAGGCTAATCTAATCAGTCACCATTATCAGCGAACCGGGCTGCCTCCTCGGACACCCCAAATTATGTTGTGCTCTTCGTAATTAACAGCCAGAACGGACTGTGATTTTTTAAGTAGATTATAATGGACGCTTTTGGAAATCCGTTTGAATGATGCGTTTCGTTTTAAATTAATCAGCGATACTTATGGGGTGTAATTAGGGAGGCCGCAGGTTTGGAAAGCGTACCATTTAGAGACACTACAAAGTATTTTGGTATAGTTAGGATGTAATCAAAAAGAAGAAGTAAAAGTAATGTTTGCATCTTGCTTTTATCATGTTGAGAATACGAATTTATATAAGTAACCAATTGATAAAAGTTAGTGTCATGAAACAAGTGTTTAACTATATTAAACAAAATTAATAATTTAAAACCTTCTTTCTGTATTCCTCGAGATCCAAATATCTCTTTTAAGTATCAAAATCTTTCTTACAGAATTCATCAAATTATTTGTGCGAATCATGATAGTTAAGATAGCTAGTAAAGATAGACATAGTTAATAACTAGACTGGGTACAATAATAATATTTTCTCATAATTAGAAGTTTTTTTCAATAACAATGAAGAACGATACCATTTTTTTATAACCATAGTAGCATAGATTTAAAAAAAAATGAATAATACTCTTAGTATTTGGATGAATGACTGCTCAAAAAACAGATCTCACTGGTCACTAATATCATTAAATATAAAGTCTTAAAAATCTACAAGTTTATATGGAAAATTTTTTGGCCTGTAAAGTTTTCTTCGACTGTTTTACTAAAAACGGTTTTTGATGAACCTTTGTTAAAAAGAATCCAAAAGGATACTTGATAGAAAAATAAAAAGTTTTAAGGTTACAGCAGACATAATTAGATTTCTAATGTAAGCAACGTCTCAGATGATCACGTAGTTAAGACCATGCTAGTTTATAAATCCCTCAGTCCTTGTTTTATGAAAAATATTAATTAAAACGCTTTATTGGTATATTGGACTGCAAATAAAAGAGCTTTGTCAACAATCGATTTATTTAAAACTGGCTTTAAAACAGTTTTATTTAAAGTAGATAAAATTCTGTTGTTATTGGATATTGCTCCAAGTATTGAACAGATTTTATTATTTAAGATTATATTTCCACCGCCAAATGAATGTTTATTATTTCAATCATTGAATCACGAAATTATAACTAAATTTCAAATCACTATTTAAAGATAACTTGCAATGAATTTTAAACAAAAAAATAGGCAAGCATTGAAAAGTTTTACATTTTTAGACTGTATTAACTTAATAACTCATACTTAAAGTCAGCATAATGTGCTTGATCTAGTTAAGACTAGATGCAGTTTTAAGTTACAATTTAATTAATCCAGCAAATGATTTGTCGTAAAGCAGCATTGAGGATTTCCTCAGAGCTGAATCTGAACTTAGATTTTGGATTATATACTTATTGTTTCTGTCTTTTCTTGTTTCTGTGTTCCAGTCTTCATTCTTTGTTTTTTTTTTATGCAAAGAACAATTTATTATTATTATTATTAAAACTAGTATCACTGCATCCATACTTTGTAAGTCTTTAAGAGGGAAAGGTTTTGACGAGATAAACGCGAAACGATCTAACAGTTACTGGTGGAAGAACAGATTGATCTAAAAACTTTATTGGTAATGTAATCTGAAATAATCCAAACACTAATTCGAGGGATGATAGAACTGATGAGAAAATAAAATCTGCAATTAAAATTTTACTCTAAAAGGCACAAAGGAAGGTCTTAACTTTATCCCATAATTGGAATCATATTTTCTAAATATGAAGATCCTTTCACTGAAAGAAGCACAAAATTTAAAAGGGAAATTTCTAAATGCTTAGCTCCAAACAATGAATGTCGATGTAACAGTCAATAATAACCTATAATAACAGATAAAAAATAAATATGCCGATGAACAAAGAGAAAGTGAGAATATTTAGCAAAAAAAAAATACTTTTTGGAACCTGTATTTTGTACAACTTTTTCTGTTAAATAAAACTACATATTTCAAATGAAGATCGGCAAGTTCTACAAAGATCATTTGCTTAAAATTTGGACATAGCAAATCTAACTGAAGTCCTCTATTCTGAGTTTCTGAGGAAAATAAGCCAAACTTGGCAAGATAATGGTGAAACAACCTCCACCAAAGGCCTTATGTGGCAGCATTGTCATCGACGCAACAGTAAGCGTGAGTAGAAGATCATATGTGCAATCAACATTTTTGTAAGAAAGTATTGGATAAATACCATATAGACTATATAGACACCTCACTCAAATAGGGATATTACAAAGAAGCGAATGAAAATGTGGAAAAGATGAGAAAATATTATGTTCTTATGTAACTTATATAATCACTCAAAAATTATATTTATGAAAAATCTAGCAACTTTAAGGATTATTCCTCTTTAAATATAGTGAATTTTCTATATATTAATAATCCAAAAATTATCGGCAACATTATAAGTTTCTTCAAAGATTCCAAATATAAAATATTACCATTGGCCTTTTTTTGTTCCAATGTGTTTGCACTTCATAAAAATCTGGGATCAAGGTCTATGTAATTACCTAGACATCGTTAGAAATTATAGGGTTTTGTGAAATAGTGAAAAAGTTTCCTTTCCTAATCTTAACTACATTGAGTTCATTAATTGATTGGTTATCAAAGTTAATAAAAAAAGTTCTATAAGACAGTTAATCAATCGCAGAGCTAGAGAAAATCTTAACGAAGTGGTTTGGTATGTACAGAAGTTGTTAAATGACAGCCGCACCGTAGTTTAAAGTAAAGTAAGAGGTGTATTAATACCTTAACATCTATCAACCATTGATAATGGCCACTTTGAGTTCAAAATGTATATCTGCTTATAAATAAAATATTAAATGAAGATTAAATCAAGTTATTTCTACATCGTTATGTTAGATTCGGTCTTTGTGAAAATGTAAAAACTAGTTTTTCTTGTTTTATTCACATGTATTTGAATGTACAATGAAGAAAGCGGCAAACTAATAATAAAGTTAGGACATACAGGTAAAGGAAGAACTTGAGAAATGCAATCAAAAACTGAAAATCAGATAAAATGCCGGGCTCATCAAATTTTAGTGGAACTGTTAAAGATCATAGAAGCAGAATACACCGATTTTATGTTAAAATTATCATATGAGATGTACTAAACAGGAAACGTTTTAAGAGACGCCCATCTTAATATTCACGACCAAAGAAAGCCTCGTTTTTACTAATACTAAAATATAGAATTTACTTTCCGGATGAGGTACATTCTAAAAATTTTTCTAAACATAATACACTTTTTTGTGTATAGAAATCTAGTTATAGAAAGTAATGCCACACTGGTAGGTTTTAGGAGATATGTGAGAACCAAGAAGGCACTGTTAGAATTAAATGTATTTAGACAAAGGTCTAATGATACGAATCGTGAGACATATGTATGTTACATTGACTTCCAAAAAGCTTTTAAGTTTAGATGAAGATAACACTGCTCGCCCTCCGTTCGACTAAAATTTTAGGTGTATTTTCATATTTAATAATATAAATTGTGTGTTATTTTGTTAGAAATGAGTATAAAGATGTTAATAAATAAATTAAATAAATATATTGACAGCATAGATATAATATCTAATTTTTAATAAGCATCAAGCAAAAAAGGTAATTTTTGAAGAGTTTTAAGTGATCTAGTTGAAATCTGTTGAAAATCAGTATAATGCAAGGATTTAAAAAAAAGTATCGTCAGAGAACAAAAAACGTATCATCATAAACCAATAATATCATATGTTACACATATGATGCTAATTCATAGTTGACAGCACAGAAGATCTCCAACATTTAATTATATGTCAAAGACATGAATTATATATCAACATAAAGAAAACCAGTCGTGGTCATCACAAAAAGCAAAATCTTGAATAGACCAACCTTACTCATTAACAATGAAAGTATAGAATATATAGCTTCATAAATGTCTCTTAACTTTATTTTAAATTCAACAAAATCAAAAATATTAATTGCCAACTATTTGAGAAACTTACAAAACAAAAATATTGTTGTTAATTTTAGCCAAAGTACATTGCAAACACCCTATCAAAAAAGTATCTCTTTAAAGTCTTATGATTTAGTTATAAAATCAGTCTAATTAGTAATAGCAGATGAAGTATCATTCCACATCTTAAATAAAATTACATTACTCACGAATAGTGTAAGGGTATAATTCCCGAAGCAACAGAAAACTCACCAACATTCATATGAGTCATTACTTTATCACATGAAGCTCACATATAACTACTGCATGATAAGTATTAATTTTCATTCAAGATCGTTTAAAGGAAGGTTCTGGTTTCATGCAGATTATGCAATAAACTAGAACAAAAACTCAAACTGTGGAGTATGTTCAGTATTGCACCACACATCCTCTTGCATGAAACCCATCTATAAATTAGTTCTGCTTGTGTGAAAGAAGAATAAGGAGCGTGGTCAATAAAATGCAAGAAGAGGCCTATAAAGACTATTGATGGAATTCCGAAGATCAGAATCCAAGTCATGAACAAGAAATATGTTGAAATCAAGAATCTTGCTTGCTTGCACTTCATCATAGTAAAATTGATACATTACCAAAATTACTCTTAAAAAAACCTACGCAACAGATGCAAAATCGGTACTTATTGTTTTTCCTTCTTGGAAGTTTGTTGCCACATAATACCAGCCATAGTATCTAAAGAAGGAAGAAGTACATATTGCTCACTTTTAGGTAAATACCAATGGACAGTATACTTTTTATTTAAATGTTAACTAAATAAAACTAAAAAAAAATATTAAATTATAACCTCCATCACATTCAAGTAACAATAATTTTTAGTAAAAAATACGTCAGATTTTCCATGCCCAGAAACTCGGTCAAATTAAGTAATCTATTCAAAATTATAATCATAGTATGGGTTCATTAATGGCAACTCATCCACCTTCTTTGCCACTAATCCCTGATATTTGACCTAAATGACCTACCTCAACCATTATATTTACCTTCAAGTCTAATGCACAATTATAAGCATTGTAAAGTAAATCAATCAGACAGTAACTAAGCAATCTGTAAAATGCAGGAATTCTTCCATTTTTGCTTTAAATTCTTTTAGTGGCAATTTCCTTATTGACGGAGAAAACACAATGAAAATTTTAATCGCATAGAGCCTTGTCACAGTTTGCGTATTGATTTTGTGATTACGTTAGACTTTAATAGTGTATTATGATTATGTAACTTGCTTTACTGGGATATTTAGAAATTTTAAGGAATATATTGATTTAACTTGACAGCAAGTAAATCACCCTGAGCTAACAAATTCAAGGTGGAATTTATGTGAATCCTAGAAATGGCACGGATGTTCAGAGAGGGAAAACGTTAAACTGGCAGATTATTTGCCATTTAGTTTTAGTAAGTTTTCATTGAAGCAATCGGAGGCCGTTGACAAGGCCGCTTCATGTTTACTTATTACATCTTCTTTAGACCCTGCAGAATATAGAATTGTGGTGTCATCTGCAAATAAGATTGATCTATATCCATTAATGTAGCTAGGCAAGTTGTTGATGTAAATTCAAAAAAGCAAGGGTCCCAGAATAGAGCCTAATGGCAAACCATTCACAATTTTACGCGGCTCAGATATTGCATTTTCGTTAGCCATAGTAGTACACTGGGTCCTATTGGGCAAATATGACATAATGAGTCGGTAACTACTAGGGTCCATATTGTAATAGTATAGTTTCCTTAACAGTATATGATGGGAAATACAGTAAAAGGCCTTCGAAAGGTTCAGGAATGTGGCAACTAATATGCTTCACTGCACCTGTCGTGGAGTGATTTTACCTAAAACTAAATTGTTCTTTAGAAAATATGCCGTTGATTTCAAAATATTCTAATAAATGCCATTGCCAAAACCTTCACAAAACTTGGAAGTAGAGATACTAGATTGTAATTATTTTGATCCTTCACGTCACCTTTTTTAAGCAGAGGAAATACCAGGGCAGTCTTTAAATCAACAGGAAATACCTACGTTTGATCGTATACACATATTTATTGATTTAGTTAAGTGCTTCAGAATTATTTTTTAATAATATTTCCACACATTATATGGTTCCAGTCTGATTAGAATTTCTTTTAATAATCGGTTTACAATAGATAATGATTTAGTGTTTCTTAGATATTTCGGAAAATGTTGATTTATTATGAGGATACACGTAATGGATACCATGTCCAAAAGTTTTCTATGTGGTCAAATTCTATTAATAATCACACTCTTAATAACGCATACATCCTGCGACTCCTAAAACTTTAAACAACTCTAACGAGACTTCTAGAAGTCTAGACAATGAACAAGAAGTTAGTCCGACTTTTATTAGACTAAATAAAAAAATTCAAAAATTCAAAAAAAGCGTTCAAAATGTAAAAAAAATCATATTATATTCAAAATATTATTGATCCTTCGAGAAATAAACTGGCGATAGCACTATTGGTGAAAGGCCAATGACTGCTGTAGCAGTTATTTTAATTTTCAAACCACTCCTCCTTCTAATGACTTAATAGACTTTTTGAGATATAGAAAGATATAAGCTGCCGGGTTAAACTAATATTTCCAGGCATATTATAAATGTGTAATGGGGGTTATGCTATCCATCAATATACAGGTTGACTGAGGAAAAACCTTTGGTGCTGTATTTCGCTTATTTTTTGTCCGATTTTAATAAATAAAACATCAAATTAAATCATTTTTAAAATCATTATGGAAAATATTTTCCACAACAACAATCATTACGCACAAGTCTTCGAAATTTGTCGGCACATGGAATTACTCTATTAGAAAAACCGATTTCTGTAGAGGCACAAAATTTTAGTACAGTAGTAGTATTGTGCTCGAAATCTTAAAACATTTTAATTATGAAATTATTAAAAATCGTTACAGTATTGTATTAATGGCTGACACTGTCACTTTTGACATTTCAAATAAGCTCTGTATATTGTTTACTATGGATACTTGATTTTTTATTTGTTTCAAAAAAATCTCAATTTCTCAATTTTAGTTTGATATATGGATAAAATTGTTTACAATTTTATATTCAGATAAAAATCTCATTGCGGGTCAATAAAAAATATATATACAGTGCAATTTGAAAATAAAAGTTGCTAGTCTTTTGTCAAAAACTGGATGCAAGAAAAAATATCAGTTCAGTTCACATTAAAGTCTTTTAAAAATAATTTAATTTGATGTTCTATTTATTAAAATCGGATAAAAAATAAGCAAGATACAGCGCCATAGGTATTTCGCCAGTCACCCTGTATATTCCAAATTAGAACTTTTGCTATAGAAAACAATATTTTCTACCCGAACGGAAATAGGGAATCATACTTTGCATTGCAGAACCTGACAATGATGCCACATCCTCTTCTAGATATCGTTCGATTACTCATCTTCCCACAATTTAGCGTCAATAAAATATAAACACGTATGTTATTTCTGATAATAAACTTAACTTCCTTCCTAAGAAATTTATTTATTATTTACCGAACAGCCATAAGGCTATTTGCAGTGTTAAAAAAAAATTTAAATCAATAATTAAAATACAATTACAAAAATACAAATGACAAATGATACAATTAATACAAGAGTAGAAATTATAATAAATAAAACTTTCTAGACAAACAATAACATTTGATTTGAAGGGAGTAAATGACAAAGAATATAAATCAATGAAGGGGTGATATTGATTGTATAGACGTAAAAGACCATAAAGAGGAGAGTTAAGGCAGTGGTTAGTGTTTTGTGTGCGTTAAGAGATATTTGCATGCCGCAACGTGAATCAAGGCACATTAAAATTAAGGTTATATAAAATAATTATGAATTATTTTTTATAATAAAACATAAGTCGAATGGACGTATATTATTCGACCTATGTTTCTTATATAAAATAATTCATAATAAAGTTGATAACCCTAGTTTCTCAGCAAACCATTGCATGCAAAGATAGAAAATTGAATTATTTCAGAAGTTCCTGATATGGAATATCAAATCGTTAGGTCCAATATTTAATAAAACAAATGTATTTCATAAATCAATTTTTAAGTAGATTAATATATTTATAATAACATGGTGACCATTCCACCGAACAATATCACAACTTGCTCAGCACAAACGTATCGAATAACTTTACAAGGACACTAAGATTAAAATTGTGAATTATGAAACCTAAAAGTCTATAACACACTGCAGAAAGGTTTGCTGCATGCGAATTAAACGTGAGTTTACTGTCGAACGTAATACCCAAAACTAAATCAAAATACATTAAGCTTTCGTTTCAGGATGTTACTGAATATTTACCAATATTTATGTATAATGTGTCCATGTTATGAGAGTTTACCATGGCATCTAGGCTTTGTTGCAAATCTATACAATCAGTGGCGATAATATTTAAAATTTTCAAATCATCTGCATATAATAAAATTTTACATTTAAATTTGGAGCAGACCGATTAAACAATAAAAAGAATGGGAGAGGCCAAGGTGTAACCTTGAGGCACACCGCTAGAAGCTACGTATTAGATTGAATACCGATAATTTTAAAAATTTGGTACCGGTTACGCAAATAGGAGCAAATTACATTTATAACATTAACACTCAAATCACAATCCTTAAGCCGAGATATTAATAATTTATGGTATAGCTTATCGAAGGCTTTAACTAGATCTGTGTAGAAGAAGAGATTCAAATACCTTAGACATATTGCTCAGCATGGAAATGGGTCGATAATTTTCAATTCTTTTTTTTACATCCTTTTGAATACCGGAAAAATTCGGGACTGCTTCCAAATATTAGGAAATATTAAGCTATTTAATATTATGTTTAATATAAAACACAATGGTTCGTAGATGTTCTTCTATCAATTGCTTGCCCAAAGTTTTGAAGAATGAATATCGTTTTACTTCTTGGCCCTGTGATGCAAATTGAAACAATACTCGCACATTTCGCATCTAAAGCGATCATTCCTGATTTTGTTTCATTATAAAAATTAATCATCTCCGGCTTTTTGGTTGTTTCATTGACAGAATTGTCGTGATGCATGCTAGAAAGTAATATAACGCGTTTACTTTTTTTGGCACATAGCTTACTATATTGGTTGAAGAAGTAAATACAAAGGCTGATGAATGAATTTCACGTTTTCGATTTGGTAAAAATTCAGTGGTATAGTTGTCAGTTGTCTTCTGTGATGTTTCTGTTGAAGCCTGTAACACATTCCACAAGCCTAAGAACCACTCTTGTCGGATTTGATAACGTAGGTTTAGGTGAACCAACATCTTTTATTTCGGATCCGGCATAAATCTCTTCATTTACGAGATAATGCGTTTTAGCGTCAGCCAAAACCTGGACTTTGATCCCATATTTGACAGGTTTATTGGGAATATAGATCCGAAATCCACACCTTCCTCGAAATGGTACAAGTATTTCGTCTACAGTTAGGTAAATTCCCGGCGAATAACACGATTTTGATATAGCAACAAATTCTCCAGGACCCAGCAGTAGTAGCTACGGGTTAAATTGGGTTTCAGACCATGTAGTTGTTTTTGTCACACCAGATGCAAGGAATTTAAAATCGGCAAGATAAGATCATTACAATTTAGAAAAGCATGTAAAGTATTCAAGGAATTTGTGATGTTACCATTGTAGTAATCGGGAATATTAAAGTCTCTTATAGACCAAGATCGGTCATGACGATAGACATCACATTACTGTGGAAATTTTTTATAACTGTCAACATGTAGATGATCAGATTGTTGGGACGAATTTAGTTCTTTACTTGAATTATTTTATTAAAAGTATTGTTGACATATGTAATGAACAGTTTATCTCTACAAGATTCCCGGTACTTGATGTTTACTCAGGCAAATTATATAGAATAATATTATTTTTCCTCCGTGCCCGACCACCAATCTAACCTATGATATTTATATTTACCTTTGGGATATTTATTGTTTGTTTTAATTACTTTATTCTGTTTTTAAAAATAATAACATCATTTTGTAAATTTTGGTTCTCAGTATTCAATTTTGTCATATCAGAAATAGTAAATAAATTATACAAATACGGGCACAATGAGATAGGGACGAACACTTCACCTCACAGGATCTATTGTGAGGATTTTTTAACGAGAGAGGTAGACCATGGTAGAGGATAATGATAATAGTAATATAAATGTAGTAGAAATTCAACTGATAATTCTGACAATCAACTGTAAAACAATTTATCCCGAAGGTTAAAAATTGTCATAACATTTTGGGTATACAGAAGATATTGATCAATTCCTATCAAATAGGTCCTTAAAATTCGCAAGGCATACAGCCCTTATCTATCACGCTGACATCAAAATGTATTCAATTAAATATTGTAACATGGGCTAAATATTCTGCGGCCTTAATCTTCCCTTCAAAAATAAAGAGTGTCAATGAAAACTGCTACAATACGTCGACCATTTCTTGAGTATGTGGGCATCCTGGTTTTACAATCCAGTCTTGTTACATCTAAAAATCAGAATCCAAAATTCCAATAAACCGTACTATAACATTTCTAAAACTTTGCTCTGTGAGGAAGCAAAAAACATTTCTATTGGGGAGCGCAAATTATTCATCCTACGTAAACTCTTCAAAAGAAAACTCATAGAAAATGTTCCTTTCGTAATCTCAATCTCCCTTCTAAAATTAAATATCTTCCGATTACTTTTATTTAATCAAATCATCAATTCATACAATACATAATTTTACTAATACAGTTAACAAAAGCCGAAGGGCTAATATTCGCTGGTCCTTCCACGAAGAAATCTAGCACTGTAAATTATGTTAATCTTTAAGATGTAGTTTAGATATGTATAATTTACAAACCACGATTTTTTTTTAATTGCTACTATGCGAAATTGACATAACATATAAAATAAGGTCTACAAAAATTGGACCTAAATATGCAAGAAATGGTCAAAATATTGCCTCAGTAGCCAGAATTATTTGATGATTATCATCACCAGTTGGATGAAGTTAAGTTCTATGTTTCAAATTTTTAAGTTAGTCTATTTGTGAATGTATTTTTATGTATTTTTTAAAAGAAAGTAAGTAAAATAAATAAATAAAATTAATTAATTATCAATCTTTAAAAAAATACGGAAGTATAGGATAATATAATGACTGATAACTCGACATTAAGATAATTTTTAATAGTTCATGCATCTTCAAATAATAGGCATAGATAAAATTCTCTAGATAACTGACCTAATCAATCTGGCAGGTGTGTAAACAAATTTGTATATTAATAGACATGGTTAATTATTTTTAGGATTTACAATAATTTTAACGTAAATTATTATTTTTTTTTCATTATAAAAAATTACCATCGTATCAAATTACAATATATTTTTTATTTTTAACACTTTTTAATTTTTATACTATTAAAATTTGATTATATACGAAGACGAGTTGTATTTTTTTTTTTTATAAAATGATACCTGATTTCTTAATTATGTGGTTTTACGTCGGGGCTTTCTGACAATTACGATATTTGTTTTTGCGGTTTCGGACTACTCAGAATCGCATTAAATCTCTCTTCCAGACCATTTGTCCCTTATTTGTTTATCATCCTGTAACTACAAAACTGTCGATTTGTTTTCCTCGAGGGCCACCCGACAAAGGCGGTGTACCGTCAAATTCGGGCCAAAGCGAAAACAAATATTTGCCAAAAACCGAAAACGCACTCGAGCGTCGCCCAGCCGCCGTTCCGCCCCATGGAGCCCACCGCCGAGGTAGGTAATTGCCTGTACCGAAATTCAAAAATCTTTTCTCGACGTTGAATGTACATATATAAAAAAATATTAAATTCGTGTTTATACAGCAGTCGTGTATGAATCGAGTCAAATTCGGGAAATCTGCAAATTCCTGTGTGCCCGCACAAAGGGCCCACGTTGTGTGCTTTTCTTTAAAGGGGCCCACCGCCCTCACAAAGCGGCAATTATTTTTATTTGGAATCTTTGTACACAAACAGAATGGGCGAACGGCGTTAACGGGTGGCTGGAGTTGAAAAATTAAGAAGGTCTTACTTCCGTCTCAAAGCCGAAATAATAACAATCCCTTTTTGGCCAGAATGGAAGAAGGAATCATTCAGACGTGAAGTAACAGACGATCTATCATGTACTTTACCACGGTATTATCCACTAAGTTACTAAAACTATCTCTTTACAGAAAAATATCTTTCTTTACATAATTACTTACTTGGGTAAAAGCATAGAATAAATTCTTTACATAAGAATTATTAATATTATTATTATTGTAACCACATAGAGAAAAAATAAATAATATATAATGTACTTGAATAAAAGCACTAACACATTCTTCACAAATAATTTTTATTTGAGCTAGATGCACATTTCGATCAGAATGTGTATTCAAGTTTATTAATTAACTCAATAATGAATTTCAGGATATAATGTGTTTATATAGCATTCTTTAAATTTTACAATGAAAGATAAATTAATAACAATGAAAAAAAGAATACCTTGAATAAAGAACATTTTTTTGATTTTTTAAACCAAAACTATTGAAACATAAAGCTTACTTATATAGTAATAGTTTAAGTAAATATCTTGAAGCAAATTTCATTTTGTACTATTCTGACACTTGAAATAAAGACATATTTTTACTATTATTATTATTATTATTTTAAGGTTTAAATTGATTTAATAGATAAGTTTATTAAAAATGTAAGTACTTTTGGAACGGATATAGTTAACTGTATTTTTAAAAATCATATTTTAATAAAGGATAAGTTTTATATATCAGTTTTGTTAGCCAAATTCCAACTCAAATTATTTATTTATGCTTTGCAAAATTATTATATCGGCTATAATCTATCGTTTTTTAGAAAAATTCTCCAAAAATCCTTTCAACTTCCATATATTATCCCAATATTGTCTTCCTAGAAACCCTAGTATAAACCCTAAATTTAAAAATCCCAATTCAACCATATTTGATTTCATTTCAACATTTCATCCTTTCACGCAATAACGACTGACGCCATATGACTGGACAGCACAAGGCAGAAAGACCTCTGGTCGATAGCCTTTTGACAAATTAATACATTAACACCTCATTCATTATTCATTATTCACTATTCCAATGTAAATATGTACAAAATTTGTCAATAAATATATGTTACTACTACTCTATCGTTTTAGAATAATTTAATTTTAAGTATTTGTTTTTTTTGTATTTAATTTTTAGTTTATGTATAGTTATAATGTACATTTTGCTTACACAGCATATTCTAATTAGTGATTATTATGTCTTGCGAGTAAGTAAACATTAGCATACCATTAAATGGATTACGAATATGACTTAAATATAGAGCTTTAATGCTGCAAATACCTTATTTTCCCTAATTATATTGCGACAAGAAATCGATATCTATTTCGAATATTATTCCCATATCCTGTTGGTATTTTAAGATTATTACAACTTGCGCAACATGGAATTTTAAATCGTGTAAGTAACACGTAAAATGGTTTATTTATTCAGAGTGGTTTCTATAATTCTAATATATTGTTTTGATATTATGTTTGTATCTAACGAAATTGTCGGTAATTGTCTGAGTGACGGATTGTGTCCTACTTTTACGCCTTTTATAATACAGAGATATATATCAGAACTAACAATGTCTATTATCAAACATCGTATTCTGTATGAGGTCACATATATTTCGAAAATTTGTGACCTTATACTGTTAAAACACTTCTAGTCTACTATCACAAGGTTTGGATTAAATTTTTAATAAGATTATATGCTTGACGTTAACAGTTGTGTTTATGACATTATTAATATTTCTGAAAAGTGGTTATATGGGAAAATTCTAAATACCTAATTAGGATGTTTTTAGGGTCAATAGAGCCATGTATAGTAGTGTCAGTGGCAGGGGTATGTTAATTGCTTTGAAATGTTGTTTTAAATCTTTCTCAGTGTTCAACAAATATTTGTTCTTCTCGTTATTTATAGGTCTAAGTACATTATTTATAGAATTTATAATCCTCCTGGTTCCTATTAAGCAACTAATTCTAACCTTTGCAATATCTTGAAGTCGCTAAATTAGAAGCATAGTAAACATAGATTTCAAATTTATAGAGATTATAATTTGAGCACTGTCTGGTGGAATGAATTTGACTATACACTTCTCTCTATCCTAGCCTGAAAGCTGAAACAATAATTTCTCAACTAATTTTTTCAATTTAATTTTATTCCAAACCCTAGAGGTATCACTTTGATAAAAAGCACTTAGAACCTTTCTTCAATATTTAGAGGTATCTTTGAGTACTTGATCTTTACAGATTGTGTCGATTTATCTATATCTATGTTGAAAGAATTTATTCTTAACACTTCTCAACATATTATGTAAGCTCCCTTCCTTTGAGGCTAAAACCGAAACTTACTTAAGTTTGATTGCGATGATATATTATCTGCGTCTAATTGAATATTGTGCTTAGTAAATTTTACAATATATTGTGTGGTAGTATGAATGCTTTTATTTCATCTAAAGTGGTAAGGAAGAAACACTCGATCTTCCACGAGTGGTTTTATAGTGAACTAATCAATTTGCTCAAAAGAAAGACATTGGCACTTATTAGGTTTAAGCATACTAATATACATTTTTAATGTTTTGAGAGAGGATTGTAAGAATATGTTGAATAAGCATTATAATAACTAATTGAGACGAGCTTAATCTAATGTTTCCTCTAACCCACGTTTTTTTTTTCTGGAATACCAGTAACGAAACTCACAAAGAGAATAATTTCCTTAAACATATAACGTATCAAAATATAGTTGCTGAGGATGGAATGAATATTGTAAATATCTTTGCTGACTTTTTTTCGACAACGTATGTGGATAATGTTAGAATTGATGCCTCTAATATTTGTCAATAAACAAGCAATGGGAAACATTTTACAAAATACTAACAAATCCCTTAAATAATGCATGTTCCATTAAAGTTTGTAAGAGAAATACCAATTGACCACGACGTATCCGGTGGTTTTACTTTAATATTAAGAATATGCGGGAAATATAACATATTGGTGAAGAACATCAACTACATATTCTTCCACTAATTCTCACCACCTTCTCAAAGAATGTACGCGTGCTTATAAGAGTTGTATTTTAACGAATAATAAATTCGGGGCTTTCTAGGGTCTTATTAATGATCTGCAAAATTAGTCAAACCAAACTCTTAACTGTGATATATTCTGTGATGATTTAAACACATTTAATGAGTCATCTATTTTAGATATATATATTAAGACTAACAAGAACATAACACCAACAATAAAGTACGTGATAATATTAACAAATTAAAATCATGCAAACGTGCAGATATATACGATATAACGGTAGATCATATAAACACAGTAAAAGATCTACTTGTTTCACCGTTAATCAAAGTAATCAATGGCATTATCTCCTCAGGCATCTTTCCTGATGCATTGAAATATGCCAAGGTTATACCAATACATAATAAAGAGGAACACTGACGATATAAACAACTATCGGCCCACCTTGTTGCTTCCTATTATTTCCAAAGTAGTGGAAATGATAACAGTTGAGTATCTTGATACGAACAAGATATTTAGCCCCAACAATTTGCTTTTAGGTGCCAATGCGCAAGAGTTGTTTTGAAAAGAAAATGTCCTGTTATCATCTCGTTGATTGTTGAGGCACTTATATTTTGAAAATCCATTATCACTTAATATAATAATAATAGTAAACTATTGATGATTTTCAACTTTTTATATTACTCACTCCAATTGTTTCGCTACACTGTAGCTTCTTCAGGTGAAGAAATATAATATTATAGTATTAGAGTTCTGTGAGCAGCCTTAGGCCTCATCCTGTAAATAATTCATATTAATAATATTCCAAACTGCGTCAGTTCTTATTTATTATTTGCAGACAATACCACCATGTTTAATGTAGGTACCACTACTCAGAGTGTATCGTTACTCTGAATCAAGTTTCTGCATGGAAATAAATGTAATAAAAGCAGTATAATTTTAAATGAAACAAAAACTAAGCAACTTAATAAAATACTGACATAGTTTATGGTTTCAAAAACGTTTTTATTATTCTACGACAATGTTTCACAACTCAGTGGCTTTTTCAGGTAGATGACCATAGATTTACCATAAATAATAAAGGCATTATGCCTGAAGGGACTACCAAGTTCTTATGAATACATCTAGATTCAAAATTTAAATCGGATGTTTATGACGATAATTTGGCGAAAACATTATCTAATAATATCTACTGTTTACGTAATGTACATATATTATATATTATACCAATTTATACCAACTCAGTGCATACATTAAGAGCAGCGTACTTTGCGTTAATCCAGTCACGCCAAAATATGGCATCAGCATCAAAGCACAGAATATTTTCACAAGTGAAATACGCCTAAGACTGCAAAAAATATTTTATTAAACACTCCTATAAAATATTGACACTACCATGTCTATACAGGGTGTCTCGTTAATGAGGGGAAGTGGCTGGACCATAGATTCCTGAGGTCAAAATATGACGATTTAACGCAACTTATCTATATCCAAAAATTTACGGTTAAACCGGAATTTGGCTTCAAAGTTTAAACATTTTTTATTTCTTTTGTTTATAACAATTGAACGCTTTATTTGATTTGAATGAAATTTATTTTTGATAACTACCATAATATAATAAACCATTTCAGTTATTATGATTATTATTGGTTTTTGGATAAGAAACAGTAGTACCACCACTTAAAAACTAAAATATTTTTTTATTTGTGGATCTAATAAAAACTAAAAAAATACTGCTTGAAAGACCATTTAATTTAAAAACTTTTTCATCTCTCAATAATATTTGATATCTTTTACGGTTTTCTCACAAAAAAATAAAATATATATTTTTTATCTAGAAAAAACAAAATCTAGTTTTTCATCGAATCGAAAATAAATGTTTTTCGTGGCCGTCTTTTTTTAAAAATTGTAAATTATGTATAATAATAATTATTTAGTGTCTTTTAACAATTAATTTTTAACTTTATTATAGTTCATAAATATTCATATTTGGAACAAAGAGATATCTTGTTTGTATTAGGATTTTGCAAAGAAAATTGTTTGAAAAGTGTTAGATGTTGTTTTGATTTATCTTATTAATTGATATTATTTAATTTTTATTCAATTGAGTAAGTTTATTTACTTATTAATGAGTGCATAATGAGTACACTATATTCATATTTTATTTTTTTGTGCAAAAACCATACAAGATATCAAAAAGTAGTAAGAGTCAAAAAAGTTTTTAAATTTAATGCCCTTTCAAATTGATTTTTTTGGATTTTTTTGGATGCACCAATAAAAACATATTTTAGTTTTTAAGTGGTGGTACTACTGTTTTTTATACTTCCTGTCAATCACTAATGTCCACAATAACTGAAATGATGTATGATATTATGGTACTTATTAATAATAAATTTCATTCAAATCAAATAAAGCGTTCAATTGTTATAAACAAAAGAAATAAAAAATTTTGAAACTTTGAAGCCAAATTCTGGCTTAACCGTAAATTTTTGGATATAGATAAGTTGCGTTAAATCATTATATTTTGACCCCAGGAATCTATGGTCCAGCCATTTCCCCGCATTAACGGGACACCCTGTATATATATACTACATGTACACCCAGATCACAACCCTCGCAGCCATAATACTGGATTCAAAAATGAGATATCAAAATCAAATCCGACTTCAAATCTTACATACAGTTACAAACACATTACCACATCACATTAAATGCTTGCTTTTAAATAAATTAAAAACAGTAATTAAAGAATATTTCTCGATGAATGGCTTTTACTCATGCAAATAATAAATTGTGATGTTTATATTTATTTTTATTGCGTGTGTGAATCAATTATAAACCGGAGTTTAGTAAAAACGAATTGTGATTCTCCTTTATGACAACCCTCGGCTACACACAGCTGTTTTGACCTTAGAAAAATGTGTACCCACTCTTAATCATAAATAAAATTTGTTCTGGGCGATATTCATGGCGATGATCGATTTTCAGATCATCTAGATGTCGAAGAAAACTTCCAACAACTGAATTACTTTCATATAAATATGCCGTTGCGATTTGTTGGAGTTTGGTTTGGTTACATTTGGAACACCTATAGCTTCTTATCTCATTCCGTAACTGTCACTTCCGGTATACTTCAAGGTACGTATATTAGTACGATGCTCTTTATTTTGTTTATAAATGATTTAATGAATGTTGATGATTTTGGGAATTGCTTACTGTCTTTAAGTATTTAAAATCATCGATTGTTTGGAATATTGTGGTAAGTTCTTTTTATAACTGAGTCCTTTAAGGATTTGGGCGTTGTTTTTAATAGTTCCTTTTCATTCAAAGATCATATAGCTTCAATTTGTTACAGAGCAAGAAGAATGTAGGGGTTTATTTGGCATCTTGCAAGGGAGTCTGCAATGCCTTTCGGTCTTATTCTACTTTCTTGTTAGATTCTAAGTTGAATACGCTTCTCCGCGCTGGTTGCCTTATCTCAAGTTCATATTGTAAGAATTGTGAGGGTCCAAAACAGTTTTTTAAGATTAATTGAATACAAATATAATTTGAAGCATGTATAAGGTTCGTATTCAAATATATTTTTCAATTTTGAGACTGCGCCCTTTTACAGCCCGTTAGAACTAGAGCCGAATAATTATACTTCATGGTGTATTAAACGTCTGAAATTGATATTATGGCTTCTAATGATGCTAATAGTTTGAGAAACAGTAACATATTTCTTGTGAAAACCTTTCATTCGAACAGGGTTTACAATATTCCGATGGAACGCATGCTGACCTCGGCGAATGACTTGAACTCCCAATGATAGATCAATATTTTTGACACCAAATTTTAAACGTAAACTTAATATATGTCTTATAAATATTTTGTTGTCCGTAACGTATTTCTGTGCGCTATCATTATCTGAGCACTTTTCCTAATATTTGATACTTATTTCGATAACCTCTTGAACGAACCAGATATATAATATATGAGTAATAATAATTGTCTTTTATTTTAAGAAAACATAATTCATAATATATAAAACATACATTGTTAGCAACATAAACATAAAATTAAAAAAAAAATAATTACATACTCAAGTGTGCAGAAATATGGCGAAGTTCAGCTTATTTACGATATGTTAGCTGCTTTTCAACTTAACCTAAGACATTAAAACTGAACATTCATCTGTTCGAATTCTTAAAAATATACATATATATTCATAAAACAATTTTTATATAACAAATCCTAATATATAAGTTGGGCAAATGTTGTTTTATGTTTTGGGGGGTGTACTTTTAAATTTAATGTTAATACTGAGCACGTCTTCTCTGTAAGATATTTTATTATGTAGATATAGAGGACATTTGCGAGTTTTTTTTTTTAAATAATAACACTTGGTATATTTGCCGTGTTTGTAGCATATTTAGCCATCTAAGTCCTCTTCTTTTACCCGTAAGTGGTTGTCTTCTAGGTATTACGCCTACGAAACGCATACAGCTGTTTTCTAAATTTTTTAATTTTGTTAGCGGTTGCAACATCTAGATACGGCCCATATAACACATCGCAATCAGAAAAGTTTGATAGCACAAGAGATTCATTCACAAAGAATTTTTTTTAAATTCCGTAGTAATATAGAATTACACAATATTTTTAATTGATAGAACTCATTGCCAAAATTTGGCAACATAACTTTTAAAGCGAAGATCTTTATCTATTGTGACTCCCAGCACTTTAACTTCACTCTGAAAAGCTATCGGTACATTATTTATACAAATTGTCCCATTTATATATTCCATCACAAGTTCTTTCGTTTTTTTCTCCAAAAACTATGGTACAAGACTTCGAATTTAAAAATAAAGAATGGTTATAACAACCTTTATATAAGTTCTGCAGGTCTTCAATTACCGTATTACAAGCGCCTGCAATGTCGTCCTATTGGAAAGATAAATATATTTGAGTGTCATCTGCATAATATTACGAAGAATAGAATTTTAGATATTTTGTTAAAACTAACGAATGTATTAAATACAATAAGGGGCCGAAAATCGATACCTGCGGTACCACACTATGGACTGATGATGCTAACAAAATATCGTTACTAGTTACAACTTGTTGAGGACGATTCCATAGATAATTTTTAAAACAGTGATACCGTTTGTGAACTCAAACCAATGTAATTAAGAATAGCCAGCATAACATTATGATTTATTGTATTAAAAGCGCTAGAAAAATCAAGTAGAACCAATATTGTTAATTTGTCGTTATCAGTATCTTTAACAATATTATCAACAACATTTAGCAAAGAAGTACAGCAATTATGCCTGTTTCTAAAATCAGACTTCGTACCTGGTAAAACATTGTTCCTATCAACAAATAATTGTAATTGTTTTTTTAGCCCCTTTTCAATAACCTTTAATACCGCTGGCAGAATACTGGCTGGTCTTAAATCCCTTAAATCTTTTGATATCGTTACTTTCGGCAAAGGTATTACAAGGGCCACTTTCCATACATCTGGAAATAACGAGTTAATAATATAAAAATTTATAATGTTTCCTAAGAACAGAAGTATGAAAGAACAGCACAATTTTATAATTCTTAAGTCAATTGCATAACAGAAATCATGATCTTGAAGTATATTTGTAGCATTAAATCTAAACAGGGATTTAATGCTGCAAATATACTTCAAGATCATGATTTCTGTTATAGGTTCAAAATGTAGTTCCTCATAGTAGTTTCCATATAAAATTATACCAAATTGAAATTTTCGTTTGTCATAATGAAATTGACAAAGAACTCATTCAGTTTATTCAAATCATTAAAATTTTTTGGAATTTCAAATTTGGACTTTTTTTTAAATATCCAGTTTATTAAAAGATTACCACATATTACTTCCAACTCGTAACAGATATTCAATAAACCCTTTCTTTTTGTGCCTTATTAAACAAGTAACTGCATTACGACGATTTTTATACAGTTCCCAGTGTTCATACAACTTAGTCTCCTTATACCTACTTAAGGTAGCATTGCGATCTTAGAAAAGCTTTTAAATACTTTCGGTAATCCATGAGACTGTACCTTTTAGTAAAACGACGAGTTAGTAAGGGAACATGTAAGTCATATAGGGTCAGTAAATTTTGATTTAAGAAAAGTACTTTCTCATTAATATCATTAATATCAAAAATATTATTCCATGGTATAAATTAAATTTCTTTTTTACCAAAATTACTTTTTCCAATATTGTTTTTTTATAATTTCTTTTCTTTTTTTCTTTTTCTTTATGTTAAATATTATTTTTAGTCTAATTTTTAATTTATCTAGTTTAGTCATGTTAATGTGTTCACAGTTTTACTTTTAGTTCTAGTTTTAGTTTTATTTAAGTCCTTTAACAATAATATTTTTCATACTTAATGGCTTCTGTGATAATCTTAAAATGATCAATTTTGTGACCTTAAAAAATCGATCCATATTGCTTCGATTTATTTTATCTACGAATTTCACATCAGGAAAGTAAAAACCATCCTTTAGTTTTTGGCTACGCATCTCGCAATTTTATCTTTATATTCTTAATTAAAGTAAAATGTTATAATTAGTAGTAGTAGTGTTAGGCTATCGACTACGTGGTCCTTCCGCCATGTGTTTTTTTTGTGTATTTGTGTGTGTGTAAATGAGCTTGTTACCGCATGTTATCGCCCCCCGGCGATAATTATATAAACGTAATTTCTTTATATCTTCCACTAAATACAAGGAATAAAAAATAACTAATAAATATCTGAGCGTATAATGAAATACATATCAAAAATGGTGGAGGCGCAATTCTGTTGCTAAACCAGCGTGGCAAAATTCTTGAAAGTCGTTGGCCTTTTGTAATTTGGGGTATTGAGATTCAACAATACTATTTATCTAAAAAAATGCAATGCTTGCACGCAACTCTAGTTAACAACATAGATAAATTTAAATTGCAGATAATTGTATAGTAGACAGCATAACTGATTCAAACCCGGATTGTAGGCATCGTTGTTGGGCGTATAACTATTTCAAAAGCAGCCCGTTATATTCTATACAGTAAGGATACAGAATTTCGTACAATTTTTTTTCAGTTTTTGACTTTTGTATTTCACTATGAAGAAGTGTACTCTAACGTGTACAATTACACTAATTGATTATCTCTTATAATTTATAGTTTATCCATAAAGATTAAATATTTAATTCAGAACTGGATGTTATATAGTGATAAGGAAAATTTGTTTTTACAATTAATTAAAATCTAAAAGTAGTTTACTTCTTTAAACCACCCTCCAATCAATAAAATATAAAACGGTCGTTAATTAAATTTATGCATCTACTAGACCAATGTATTATTTCTTATAATTTTTCCTCATTTTACCACAATATTTTTTTTCTAAACAATTTTCCATTGATGTTATAATAATCAAAGTGTTTTTTTTTTTAGAATTATAACCACTTATATAGTTTTTTTTTGATTAATTTCTTAACAAAATATAAAAATAATTAAAAGAATACATCTCCTTCAAAAGAGATAAAATTTGTAATAAAATTTTATAGCAAAAATAAGTATTTTGTTTTTTTAGGAAAATAAATAAACATTTTTGATTCCTTCCTATTTCATTAAAAATATAAGAAACCTTTTGGAAAAGTTTCCAGGATATGTATAGATCTCAGCGGTGCATAGTTATGGGAGGTGACTATTATGAAGGACAGTTGCGTTAATATTTTATCTACGTTAATGTTACAGGATTATTCACCGAACTTTATTGTCAAAGGTTGTACAACAGTGATTTTGGTGGTAGTGATTTCCTACAATATTTTAAGATTTTTTAATGTAATAAACATTGAAGAAATTTAAAAGTAGTTGATTTATTAATATTATATACGATATATAAAAGTCCTTTACGTTGTAGAAAATTTAGTTCACCTTTCTGTATTTTGAATGATACATTTAATTCACGTTTTCTAAGCTGACTCAAAATTTCTGTTAAAGAAAGCAAGATTGTAACTTAACACAGGTCATTTAAATGGAATATACCATAAAATTCAACTATTTGCAACCATTTACCTAAGAATCTGCTTATTTTTAAGAATTCAGAATATTCTATTTCCATATTTATTATGGTGGCGGACCACTATCCTAACCTCTAAACATAAAACACGTTGAATTATAGCAAAAGAAAACGATTTTATAGTTATTTTGTAAATAAATAAATGAGATAATATGAAAAAATGTTTTTAAATAAAACTATGGTGCTATTTTAGAAATTAAAGAAAGGGATAAAGGCTATCCACCCACTTTTAAAAAATATTTTCCTGACTAATATACTTTTAATTTTCTAAAAAATCCAGTGTTTTGTTTTAAAAATTCTTAAAAAAATAATATTTTACGTTCTGTTTAATTTCTATAAATTTCATTTTCTCCTTTCTTCTCTTCATGTAGGATTTGGAAATTAAAATTTAGACTTTGTTTTGGTTATGTTTTTTCTTTCAGTTTGGCCTATAAAATGTTTTGGACAGTTAGCCACTATGTTGATGTTATTGACATTTATCTTTATTATTTCTTAAATGGCTGCTAGAGAATTGTTAGTTTTAAATAATGGTAAAATATAGTTTACTACCTTTTATCCCCTACAATTTAAAGTCTTTTTTTCCCAACTGCTAGTAGTACTAATTGGAGTAACAATTTTTTTTAGTTTTATCTATGGTTTATTTTAAATTTATTATTTATCCCTAAATCAAGATTTTTTTCTTTACAACTTAGTATTATTATTTCTAATGTATGTATTATAACTTTTTGTTATCAATGATAAAACCTAAGTAAAACCCTTAATTAAATAATAAATACAGTTGCTATTCCACTGATTAGCATAAAAACACATCTGATAAGGTCAACAACTTTTTTAACAGAAATAGTCTTTTTTAAAATCGATACAACATGATGAATGGTGCACCTTCTTAAACTCGATACAATATTGAAAAATATCTATGAATTTAAAGGAATTGCATTGATCACCTTAATCAATCAGCACACCTTTATATGATAATTCAATTTTTTGTGTACCAAGTCTAGGGTGGAGGTGTTATTCATCTCTGATGAGTTGACGTGCACTGGAAGGCGAGAATTTAGCCCTAAATAAGTGATTTCTTTACATACCATACTCAACTCCAGATTTGAGTATACGTAAATTTTCTTAAATGAGGAAAAATATGGGTCGAGGCTTGCATAGCCTATCATAACATGATGATGAATCAAAGTGAAGAGGCATGTTGGTGGTATAGAGGTTGCTTGTGTATAGAAATTTTTATGGGTTGCGAGTACTTTTGTCTAATCATCTGCTCTAATCAAACTGGTCCCTGAAGATAGGTATATGTGTGGTTCAAGGGTAGATAGTATTTAATGACGTTTTGTAGTCTGATGTAAGAAATTAAATTCTCAGAGGTTGTTTAGGAATGAGCTTTGGTTGTATTGGGTTATTTTTATTTAAGAAGTTGTTATTATCTATGCGTTCAGAACTTGTTCAAAGAAAGCATGTTCGGAGAGTGAAAGTACATATACTCTAAAATCTTTTCTTAAATGGTTATGTATCTACGAAAACTAAAAGAATAAGTTAAATAAATTTAAATCCATTTTATAAAATAGATCTCATGGCTTTGAATAACACTTGCTTAATATACAGGGTGTCCCGTTAATGTGGGGAAATGGCTGGACCATAGATTCCTGGGGTCACAATATAACGATTTAACGAAACTTATCTATATCCAAAAATTTACGATTAAGCCGGAATTTGGCTTCAAAGTTTAAATTTTTTTATTTCTTTTGTTTATAACAATTGAACGCTTTATTTGATTTGAATGAAATTTATTTTTAATAACTACCATAATATAATAAACCATTTCAGTTATTATGATTATTATTGGTTAACAATAAGTATAAGAAACAGTAGTACCACCACTTAAAAAATAAAATATTTTTTTATTGGTGGATCTAATAAAAACTAAAAAAATACTGCTTGAAAGATGATTTAATTTAAAAACTTTTTCATCTCTTAATAATATTTGATATCTTTTACGGTTTTCTCACAAAAAAATAAAATATATTTTTTATCTAGTAAAAACAAAATCTAGTTTTTCATCGAATCGAAAATAAATGTTTTTCGTGGCCGTCTTTCTTTAAAAATTGTAAATTATGTATAATAATAATTATTTAGTGTCTTTTAACAATTAATTTTTAACTTTATTATAGTTCATAAATATTCATATTTGGAACAAACAGATATCTTGTTTGTATTAGGATTTTGCAAAGAAAATTGTTTGAAAAGTGTTAGATGTTGTTTTGATTAATCTTGTTAATTGATATTATTTAATTTTTATTTAATTGAGTAAGTTTATTTACTTATTAATGAGTGCATAATGAGTACACTATTTTCATATTTTATTTATCAAAAACAAGTAAGAGTCAAAAAAGTTTTTAAATTCAATGCCCTTTCAAATTGATTTTTTTGGATTTTTTTGGATGCACCAATAAAAAAATATTTTAGTTTTTAAGTGGTGGTACTACTGTTTTTTATACTTCCTGTCAATCACTAATGTCCACAATAACTGAAATGATGTATGGTATTATGGTACTTATTAATAATAAATTTCATTCAAATCAAATAAAGCGTTCAATTGTTATAAACAAAAGAAATAAAAAAATTTGAAACTTTGAAGCCAAATTCCGGCTTAACCGTAAATTTTTGGATATAAATAAGTTGCATTAAATCATCATATTTTGACCCCAGGAATCTATGGTCCAGCCATTTCCCCGCATTAACGGGACACCCTGTATATACTGGATTGGCGAGGCTCTTACTTGTTACTATGTCAGAATTTTTTTTCTGACATAGGCAATGCCATTCAGTCACACGCCCCTAATTATATGTGTCAGTAAGTGAAATTATCTATACATATGGTATTGAGTGGGTGGATGGCCACTATCTCACTCCCCAATTCTTAAAACATAAACCACGTTTAATTATAGTTTCTTTCCTTAAAAACAGACAGATGAATGTTAAAGTTAAGTTACAAATTCTAGTTTGTTTGAAACAGTAAGGAAAAGTTTTTAAACTTTAGACGTATGTTTAAGAAGTTGAAGGGTGGAGAAGTGGCTAACCACCCACATATTTTTTTACATTAATTTTAACAACATAAATTTAATTACTTAAGAAATTTGGGCACTGTGCTCTAAATATTGTAAAATTAACAACTTAATTTAAACCGCAATTAAAGTTACTTAGGGGTTCTACAAGGTTCTCATAGTGGACACATTTAACGATCTCGACGTATACAAAAACATTGTAGATTTCAGTTATACTCTGATGATCAAAAATTATTTCTTAATAAAATGTATTCATTTACGTCATTGTAGAAAATTAATTAATAATTTGAAAATTCGAAAAAATTTAGTAAATCTAGTTTTGTCTTACTAAGATTACAAATCAATTCAAGTATTAAAACAACCACTTTCCTGGCTAATACCCCGATAGATATTGAATTATACAAAAATAATTTGCGTATTACAAATAGCACTGCTGTCAAAGCAACACTAGTTTGAATGTATTTATTTCTGTCAAATAAATTTTAAAAATTCAATATACACTGAATAGTGAATATGGTGTAGAAATTGAAAAAGAAATAAATTCACGTTTACAATAAACTGGCAAAAGTAATTGAATAAACTTGATTGTGTACAATGTTTATTTTAAGTCTTTGAAGAAAATTTAATTAATTATTAACTTCTAATCTAAATTATTTTTATCAGGGTTTTTCAGGATTATTTTTATGTCAATTAAAGAGAGTATTATATTCAAAATTTATTCTCAATTCAGATCGTATACGTAAATTCATTTTATTTTTTAAAGTTCCTTTAGCAAAACTAGTCTTATTTTCATAGTTATAGTATGATTAAATATCTGATTGGCTAGAAAAATGGGTTTTCATCACTTATTTAGGTTTGTAGAATTGAAATAATTGTATTTATAAGAATTGTTGTATAATTTTACACGGCTTACTTATTACTTCTCATGAAAATTTATTAAATGAAATAAAATTTATAACTGCTTCATCAATAATTACTTTGTTTGTGGTTGTTTGGGTACGACACAGTAACATTCTTCATTTAATATGGCTACTTGATAATGGCCTGTCAATAAGTTGAAGGTTTCAAAACATTTTGTGTGTTTCTCCGAACACATAAAACTACTTAATTCACTTTTTAAATCATTAAAACAGGACCATAAATAATGATATTATGACTCGGGGCGTTTTTAGGAAAGCGCCTATATAAATCAATCCAGAAAAGTTTGGAATTCCGTGAATGAATACCACAACATTGTGTTCTAATGATGACAACGTAATAAAGTTTAATAATGGTATTTTGTAATGTAATTACATTATTAATTAATTACACATTCTTTAGAGATAGTTCTGGATCTTTGAGAGAGAAATTATATTGAGCAATTAAATTCCAAGATTCATACTCATTAAGATTTTAGCATATTCTATTAAACATTCATAATTATATAAATTAAGATTTCATTCAACTGTTATCTTAAATTTATCTGACGATTTTGTGATAAAATTGGTATACAATATAAAAGTAATATAAAGTTCACACTTTCTCTGCTACACACTTGATGGAAAAGTATAATAGATACATTTGAATTAAAACACTTGTTATTTTCTATACTTAGTTTTCTGACATGTGTTTCGGTTTATTACAACCATTATGAAAGGACTCACTGTATCATCCTTCGATAATGGTTGTAATAAACCGAAACACGTGTCTGGAAACTTAATATATTAATATGGAAAATAACAAGTGTTTTAATTGAAATGTATCCAAAAGTAATATATTTTAAATATAAGTAACAAAATTAGTTTCAGTTTCTCTTATTATAATTTATAACTAAAGGGACAAATTAGTTTCATCAGAAAATGAAGTTGAGTAGGTAAAATGAAAATTTCAAGGTTCATGAATCACATAAGTCATGTGTCACATTTTTTTTAAACTGTAGCTACATAAATCCGAAACCGCCTTAATATTTTGGAAACATGTGAAATACGATTCTCCAATTAACCACCGTTTCCCCTAATGGCAATAAAGCCAAAATCCAGACGTGGCTTCACTCATCGCGACGGCCCCTTTTACTTTTAAGAGAAAAGCCAAAAATCGACACACGTGTTCGTGAAAAACACGTGTGCGAGTGTAACCTAATATTTTCCAAAAAAAAAAAAGAAATCCGTACCGTTTTTGGTGGAGCCGCCTCGGCTGTCCACTGTAAATATTTGCCGGATCCGGCCATGTGGTAAATATTAGTAAATACATATGGCCTTTGTATTAGCCGAGTGCGGTGCTACCTCCGGGGTGGTACGGGGTGGGACCCTTTTGCGGCGATTAGTTCATTACAAAATGATTCTAAACATGCCACCGCACCCCGGGGTCGCCTATTTAAATAGGCGCCCTTCTCGCTTTTTACGTACGTCAACACTCGCCCCTAATGATTCCATAAAGCACTATCGCAAAAAGGCACTCAACGGGCAGGAAATTGCCGGATGGAAAACAGAGGAGTGCACTTTGGGACGATTAATCCATTAACACACTCTTGAAACTATGAATTTGTACCGTTTAACATTAAATTTGCATTTCCTTTCGACACTTTGACAAAAAGTCCCGTATTTCCAAAATAGTGAAACCATATACACTATTAAGATATTATTTTAAGTAAATAAATTACAATATGATTTACCATATACTTGTTTCTCATTATTCACTTGATGAAACATTATATTAATGTAGGTTTTAGATTAATAATTTGTGAAACAAGCCAAGTGAATTTAATTTAATCTAAAACCTACATTACAATATAATTTGTTTCATTTATTATATTTATGTTTAGTATTAGCATAACTAATTAGATTTTTTATATTAATGTATTGTCTAATGATATACAATTAAGTAATATAATGTTTTATTTTGTTATCTTAAAGTAAATTATCATTCAGAGAGTACAAATTATTAATTTGTAAAATACAAATAAATGATAAACAGTTTAATCATCTTAAACCGTCCAATTAAACTTTTGAATATTTAGGTAATTCTTAATACGCCAAGAAAATTGACGACCAATATATATACTTTTCGATATTTGCATAGGAGAAAAAACCTTTGGTCGATTTCAAATTAATATATATAAAGATTTAATTGTGGAGGTGTTTACTTTGTGTACGTCTAGAATATAATAAAGAAGGATATATATTATATTTGAAATATTGAAAAATATTATGATGTACTTATTACACTTTTACTTAAATTTTCATTACTTTTTCTAAAACCCAAATAAAATTTAGTTTTCATATCGCACAATTTAAAGAATTTAAGACAGTTAAAAATAATACATTTTATTTATATATTTGAAACTTATAAAGAATATATTTTTTTCATTTTATATAATCATTCCTTAAGTGAATTAAACAAAAAAAGTAACATGTCTTCTACACAAATAATATGAACGCTGCAATGTTTATTACATAAATTTCATTTAAATCATACTGACTGAAAAGAGTTAACATTTACATAATATACAGTACATTATAATAAACTTACCAATGTAATCAACACTTTCATTTTTCAGACGGTTGGGGAATTTGCAAAGTACTTAATAAACACCCATCACAAAGCTATTGACGCTAAATTGCGCAGTAATAAAATTAACTTATTTAAGTTCACACGAAAACACACCCGAAAGACTCATCGATAAATTGATTACTAACTACGCAGATTTACCTGATTCGGAGTGGAGGGGACCGTGAACACGTTAGCAAAAAAAATATTTCGGAACGTTATCAGCCGATTAACAACGATCAGTATTCTTTAAGATTACATTGTGTTCGTTTATAATGTGTATAATGATGAGTGCGGAAGATGAACATTTTATATAGTCAAGACGAAATTTTGCATCGACTTTATTTATATAAAGTTGGTGTGTTTTTACAAAATCTGCTTTTTACCAGGGCTATTTTTCAACGGAAACTAAACTAAAGGTAAGGTCTTTTATGCATGAAGCAGAACAATATAAATATATAATAATAATAATAATAATAATAAACATTTATTGGTCCAAGATACACAGTATGTACATAGGATAAGTCACAATACAAATATATTCCTATTAGTTTTAAAATAATAATAATAATAATAAAGTCTATATTATGCTAAATATTCATTTACAGAATAGTATGATTTCTGAATTAAATGATATTTTAGTTTACTTTTGAACATATGTTTATTTTTACTATCTTTGATATTTGCCGGAATTTTGTTAAAAATTTTGATTCCGTAAATATTAGGTGAGTAATAAAATAAAGCAAGACGACTATTATGTCTATATAGAGTATTACGATTTCTTGTTTTGTAATCATGAATATCGCTTGTGGTACTAAAATGATTTTTATTACTAAATATATGCAAACTAATTTCATAAATATACAGACAAGGCAGAGTCATAATATTTAATGTACGAAACGAATTACGTTATGAGGTCCTACTGCGGACACCTAGAATACAGCGAATCACTCTTTTTTGCAGAATAAATCAGTCACTCATCAAATTTAATGGTCCCCACTGACATATACTATATCTTAGTCGAGATTCGATAATAGACTTATATATTATAATTATCTGTTGTATATCAAGAGTATCTTTTAAACATATAATCGCATAGCAGTATTTATTTATCATATTTTTAATATCTTCGCACTGATTACGCCAACCAAGATTATGATCAAATTTTATTCAGAGAAAAGTTGTGCTATCTGTATACTGAATATTATTACCTTGAATCTTTATTTCAATTTCAAGATTACTTTTACATTGTCTCGTATGAAATCGAGAAAATACTGTTTTATTTTTATTTAGAAATAATTGATTTTGATTCAGCCAATTTAAAGTTAATTTTAGGGCTTCATTGCAGTGACAGTCAATATTTACTTGATTAGAAATTATTATGGATGTATCATCAGCATAAGTTATGAGGTGATATGGAATTGAGTTATGCAAGTCATTTATGTATAATATGAATAGAAAAGGACCTAAAATAGATCCTTGTGGGACACCAATATCTAATGTTACTTCATTAGATATATAAACACATTCTTGAAATTTCCCAGTAATTAGTTTTACTCTTTGCTTGCGTCCTTTGAGATAAGTTAAGAACCAATTATGCGCCACGCGGCGGATTCCATAGTTATATAATTTATCTAATAAATAATTAATATTGACACAATCGAAAGCACGGCTCAAATCAAGAAATATTGCTACTGGATGCTCTCCTCTATCCAGATATTCTGTAATCAATTTATAGAACTCGTTTATAGCAGTTATTGTTGATGTGCCTTCCCGAAAACCATGTTGATTATCTGTTAAAAAATTATGTTTATCAATGAATGTAACAATTCTTTTAAGCATACTATATTCAAATATTTTTGCAATTGCCATAATTTGCGTTAAGTCCGGTATATAATCTGAACCCGCAGAGAACTTATTTTTCAATTTTTTGATATAACTACTGATTTCCCTTTCTGTTATTGGTGCTAAAAATATAGAAGAAATATTGAATGGTACGTCAGTTTTGAAAGGTGTATATGAGATTTTGTTAACAATATCTAAAGGAATTTGTTTGAAAATATTATTGAATTATTCAACAATATGATTGGATAATAAAATGTATTAAAATCCTTTAGTTCGTTGTAGAAAATTAAATAATAAATTTAAAAATACGAAAACATTTCGTGAATCTACAACAATGAGTCTTACTAAGACTACAAAACAAATTAATTTGAAACAACTACTTCTCTAGCTAATACTTCGACAGACATTGAATAATACAAATTAATTTGCGTGTTGTACTATTTGTAACACGCAAATTAATTTGTATTATTCAATGTCTGTCGAAGTATTAGCTAGAGAAGTAGTTGTTTCAAATTAATTTGTTTTGTAGTCTTAGTAAGACTCATTGTTGTAGATTCACGAAATGTTTTCGTATTTTTAAATTTAATATGATTGGGATTATTGATTAATTCCCCATCAATATTTAGTTTAATATTCTTAGAACATTTATTACTATTGTTACATACATCTTTTTACTATTTTCTATGTAGTTTTGCAAAGATTTCTTGATGATAATATTTTATTTTGGTAGTATTCTTTCTTTGTTAGTTTAACTAAAGATTTATGTTTTACTTTAGCGTCTGCATAGATGTTATTTAAGGCAGGAAATTCCTTTTTCAAAATATACAAATCTCGTAAGCTGCTACTTGATACCCGAATATTTTCATTTACCCATGACTTTTTAGTTTATTCTTTTGTTTTCAATTTTAGTGGAAAGTGCTTATGAAAGTAAGTGAGTAGTATTGTATGGAAACGTTCAAACTTGGCATCTAAAGAAGTTTCAGAATATATTTCCTCCCATGTTTCGGATGCTATATCATTACAAAATTTAATACAATTACTTTCACAAAAATTTCTTGACAGAGATTTAAATGGTATATTATAGTTTATGGTTTCAAAGGAAAATTTCGCCAAAATTGTTTTATGATCTGAAAAAACATTGTCTAAAGTAGTACAAATGCCTGTGAAATTATTTATGTAGATATGATCAATACATGTTGCACAGGTTGGCGTTATCCGGGTAGGTTGTGTGTTTATTTGTTTTAAGTTAAATGTTTGTAGAATGTCACATAGTATATTATGTTCAGGTGTATTAATTAATGAATTTATGTTAAAATAATTGGGATATTAGGTTTAAAAATATGTACCAACAAACCATAAAGATACGATTTAAATTGATCACAGTTCGTAGATGGTGGTTTATAGTAATTGATAATTATTACCGTATTATTATCGCTGATAATCCATTCTACTGTACACGCCTCTAATATCGAATCTCGACAATAACTTGATATATCCAGAGTTTTAAAATTAAGGCCATTTTTTATCCAAATCCCTACACCACCTCCTCTACCTTGTCTGCTGTAACTTAGCCCTAGAACATAGGAAGAAATGTATAATGCAGCTAAATGATCTTTTTTAACCCACGTTTCAGTTAAACACATTATTTTTAAATCAAGTTTGGAGTAATCAATAAACATTTGATCAATTTTATTTTCACTTAATGATCTAACATTTACTAATAGCAAATCATGAGTTACATGTTGGTTACAATATGCGCTGTTTATATCAGTATGCTTTTTTAATTTATTGAATTTTGTTTGTTTAAATTTTTGCCGGTTCATTTGTTCAGGTAAAATAAAAAACGATTTATTTTAACACCAACTGGCCAGGATTCAGGATTAATTACTACGTCTGCATAATTTTCTGGAACTGATAGCTTCATTGATGTATATTCGTCAGGTCTATTGGAAGTCATACGTTCTAATTTAGAATATTAATAGATTCAAGATATGAATGTACAGATTCTATATTTACATCAACATCTAATACTTTTTCTATTCTAGAAATTGTATTTTCCACTGTAAAATATTGAATTATTGTAGCAATTATAATTTTATAGTTAAAATACTAAATACAAAATACATAAAAGAATCAAAAGTATGGGTCTTACAGCATGTATTTTTTACTGTTTATAAAATTTTTGTATACTTAAACATGAGAAAAATTTGTATAATGTGTTTTAGGTAATTTTAAATTAAACTGATTTAGAAATCGAAAACTAACCATTTTATTTAAAAATTAAGAAAACACTTTTACTTTTTTATACCACTTTAAACTTTTTGCAGTGACTAGTTTCGACTACACCTAAATCATTATCACACTTGTTTGATAATGATTACCGTGTTGTCGGAACTAGCAAATTAAAGTTCATCATAAAGTGGTATAAAAAAGTAAAAGTGTTTTCGTTATTCTTAATATCGAAATATATCAAGAAGTGAATGCCATTGAGATCCAAGAAACAATTTTATTTGCTTATAAGTATTCGATTACATAATTTTTGAATTTATATGAAGTTAATTATGTGGGTGACTAGGTGTATTAATTTATATAAATATATTTGTTTATATACCATACAGTTTATATGAAAGATAATTAAGTAAATATTTCTCTTAAATATAAATATAAAGGATTTTGCATTATTATACCTTACTTATATTTTTACCATTAAAAGGAATATACATAAAAGTTTAAAGGACTAATAACATTATTATAATTTATACTACCAGAAACATATTGTGCAATCAAATTTGGTAGCTTAAATATTTAATAGATTGTGATTATTATCTTTCAGTAGTATAATGTGACCTAAATATATTTGATCGTTTCATAAGAATGCAGTTTTTAGCTTTAAAATTACATCCTTTTAATCTTAGGATTAGTTTTGTCTTGTCGAATAATTTAATTTTCTACAACATCTTAATACGTTTCTATAATTAAATTTTGTTTCAATGAAGGAAACTAATAAAAATCAGTTTGAAAAAGTTATCTTTAAATGTAATTTATAGCTGTTTTAAATACTGGCACATTTTCTAAACAGTATTGTATGTATTTAAAAGTTATACTTCAGGAAGGTATAGAAAAAGAAGCAAGAAATTTGGAGAAAAAACGGTTCAAATAACAAGAGTGGTAACAGTTCTGCTAAATTAAAATATACAAGAAAGTAATAAAAAATTAAGGTTAATAGTTTCTAAAACAATTAAGGAAATCACATTCCTAAAAAAGTTTTTACTACAAGATGCAAGTAAAGCAAGCAAAAATTTTAGGGAAACCAAAGTTTAGTTCAAGACACATCTATCAAATTAAGATTTTATTTATTTATTTAGAAAAAACACGAAAATATTTCGTAAAATCTACAACAAATGAGTCTTATTAAGACTACTGTAGTCTTAATAAGACTCATTTCTTGTAGATTTTACGAAATATTTTCGTGTTTTTTCTAATTATTAGTTAATTTTCTGCAACGTAAAGGACTTACATATTTTATTATTTATTTATTTATTTACAACTTTGGTCTTCTTTCTTAGAAAAATACATTTAAAAAAAAATTTGGCCGAAAGAAGCAGAAACATAGTTCACAATAACAAATTATATTCTTCCACTAAAACCCTTCTTGCACCATAATGTTTGGGAAGGGAGCAATAATTGACAGTTAATGTCAGCATGGCAGATATATGAGATTTACAATAAAATTAAATTTAATAACTTCGGAAACAATTTAGAAAATCACATTCCAAAAACAGTTTTACTTTAAAAAGCTGCACAAAAAGAAGCTAAAAATGTGAAGAAACAAAACGTTACTTTAATATACGTTAATAGTTTTATTAAACAAAGAAATGAACAGAAAATTAAGTTACATAGCTTCTGAAACAAATAAGGAAGTCATTTTTCAACAAATAAGTTTTTCTTCAAGAAACTAGAGAACTTTAATTTTACAGAACCAAAAAATTTAAAGTAACAATATCTTTTACCAAAAAAAGATCTAGAAGAAATGTATAGAAAATCAAGTTTATTTTTTTCCAAAGAATTATAAGATACAATTTTGAAAATTGGTTTGTATTATAAAAGAAAATAGAACCACTGATGATAATTTAGACACATTTTAGTACTTCTAAATTTTATTAGCCTATTTTTGAAAACTCATCTGATATTCTTGCAGTCAATATTTTCCTTGAGATTTAAAAAGAAAATAAGTTTATTGGAGAAAATATTAAGACGCTTTTCAAAAGGGTTGTACTTCAAAAATCAAAACAAAAGTAATATAAATTCAGTCAAATAGAAGTTTACTTTAAGACACTATAGTATTGACACTCAAATTGAATTAAGATCTACTAGAAATAAATAGAAAATTAAGTTTAAAAGTTTTTGATGTAATTAGCAAATCAAATTAAAAAAGGACATCAGAGTTAAGTTTTAATACTTCAAAATTTAATAATAAATTTAAAAATACGAAAACATTTCGTGAATCTACAACAATGAGTCTTACTAAGACTACAAAACAAATTAATTGAAACAACTACTTCTCTAGCTAATACTTCGACAGACATTGAATAATACAAATTAATTTGCGTGTTACAAATAGTACAACTATTAAAGCAACACTAATTTGAATGAAATTATTTCTGTTGAATAAACTAATAAATGATAAAATGTACTTTAGATTGTTTAAATGTAACTATAACATGAAATATTATGAAAAATGAATTTTAAACTGATTTCATTAAATTAAATTAGCAAAAGCAATTAAAAAAATCTAGCATTCAAGTTTATAATCATCTGCAGACACGTGTTTCGAACTTTCGCTCTCTTCAGTACAGCTTTATTATAAAATTGATTTTAAATACAAATAAAAACACTTACTAAAATAAATATAATGAAATATGATAAGTGTTTTTATTTGTATTTAAAATCAATTTTATAATAAAGCTGTACTGAAGAGAGCGAAAGTTCGAAACACGTGTCTGCAGATGATTATAAACTTGAATGCTAGATTTTTTTAATTGCTTTTGCTAATTTAATTTAATTAAATCAGTTTAAAATTCATTTTTCATAATATTTCATGTTATAGTTACATTTAAACAATCTAAAGTACATTTTATCATTTATTAGTTTATTCAACAGAAATAATTTCATTCAAATTAGTGTTGCTTTAATAGTTGTACTATTTGTAACACGCAAATTAATTTGTATTATTCAATGTCTGTCGAAGTATTAGCTAGAGAAGTAGTTGTTTCAAATTAATTTGTTTTGTAGTCTTAGTAAGACTCATTGTTGTAGATTCACGAAATGTTTTCGTATTTTTAAATTTATTATTTAATTTTCTACAACGAACTAAAGGATTTTAATACATTTCATTATTCAAAATTTAATGGGCTTCTTTGTGGAAACTCATATGATTTTCCGTGTATCAATATTTTTCATTGACGATGGAGGCTTCTACTTCGTTATACATTTTAATCACAAATTAAACACAATAATTACTTTGTTTTGTATAACAGTTATTTATTTAAACGGTGACCAATGGTTTCAATACATTCACGTAGCATTTTCAAACCAAACTTTCGGTTTGAAAAGTAATTATTGTGTTTAATTTGTCAATATTTTTCGTTTAATATAATTACAACATAATTTTATTAGGTCAGTTAAGAGAAAGAAAACAACTTCAAGAATTTTCTAACAAGGAACCTAAAATTTCTAGGAACAAGAAAGAAACAGAAAATTAAGTTAAGGAGATTTTGAAACAGCTAAAACTAAACTAAACTAAAGACAATAGAACCAATTATTCTAATTTTGGAAATAGGTTTAATATTTCGAAAAGGCATTGGTTTATTATTAACATCACAGATCTTTCTGATAAAAACATTTTCATTTCAAGGTAATAATAATAATAAATGAAATAGTTTAACGAAGAGTAAAATATTCTAAAGATACTTTCCAAAATAGTTTTATTTCAAGAATCTATACAAAAAGGATCAAAAAAATTAAAAAAACAAAGGTTGACTTCAAAACGCAAGAGTAATAACAGTTTATCAAAGAAATATCTATAAGAAATGAATAAAACATCTAGTTTATCAAAAAAATAACTATAAAAAATGAATAAAAAGTTTAGTTCTGCACCTTCTGAAACTATAAAATAAGTCACTTTCTCAAGAAATGTTTTATTTCAGGAAGCTACAGAAATTGAAGCAAAAAAAAATAGAAAAACAAAACTTATCTAATTCTACTAATGTGAAGAAATTTTCTTCTGAAATAATAAAATTAGTTTAATGGAGAAAATATTGTTAAGACACACTCCTAAAGAGATACGAACTAAAAATTTGTAAATATTTAAATTTTGACTTCAATACAAAACAGATTTGTCAAATTTAGATCTACAAGAAACACACAGAAAATTCAGTTTATTAGTTTATGAAACAATTCAGGGATAAAATTCTAAAAGTGGAATCTTCTGACAATGAAAGACAATAGAACCAATGATTATAATTTAGAAAAAATGTTGCAAAATGTTTATGGATTTTATTAGGATCAGAAAGCTGATCAGTTTTTTTTAAATTAGAGTAAAGTTGAGTAATTTATGAATGTTTTAACAGTAAATAAAAAATAAATTTTATAAATAAACATATATAATGTATAATTGAAGTTTTCTCAAATCTTCCTGCAATTACTTTTAATTAATTTTATTTAAATTGATTGTACATTCAATAAATGCATTTTATTCTTGATTCTTATTGTATAGATTCTTGAAATAATCATTTTTTGGAAAGTATCTTTACAATATTTTATTCCTCGTTAAACTGATTATTTTATTATTATTATTATATTATTACCTTGAAATGAAAATATTGTTATCACAAAGATCTGTGACGTTTCCAAAAATAATCCAATAAGTTTTCAAAGTATTAATCCGTTTCCCTAAATTAGAATCATCGGTTCTAGTGTCTTTCTGGGTCAGTACAATTCATATTCTAAATGGGATCCTTTAGCTGTTTCAAAAACTCCTTAACTTGATTTTCTGTTTGTTTCTTGTGCCTCTACTTTTGTGCTTCCTTGTTAGAGAATTCTTGAAGTTGTTTTATCATTCCAATGGTGGTAGTTAAATTTCTAAAGCATTTATAGTAATTATTATTAGTTTATTTTTGGTTTCTTTTATATCTATTCAAAGCTCGATCGTTTATTTATTAAAATTATTTGAAACCATTTTATCTGATCGTTTATACAGCCATTTTTGTAATTTTATAACCGATAAGCAACATGGTTTCGTAAGAAAAAGATCGGTGTCTACAAATCTCATAAATTTTACTGAGGATGTTTCCCAAAATTTAGATGATCGCAAGCAAGTTGATGTAATTTACTTAGACTTCCGTAAAGCGTTCGATACTATTGACCAGAATATTGTTTTAAACAAACTGAGCGAATATGGTTGTTCACCTATCACGGTTTCATTGTTGCGGTCTTATCTTACGAATAGAACCCAATATGTTGGTTATATGGGTTATTATTCATACAAATATTGTGTAAAGAGTGGTGTGCCTCAGGGGTCTAACCTGGGTCCATTAATATTTAATATATTTATTAACGATATTGTACAAAATCTGCAGTCCGCGGTTTTGCTTTACGCAGATGATATTAAAATTTATAGACCTATTGAATCTGTTATTGATTGTGAAATCCTGCAAAATGATTTGTTTGTAATAAGCGAATGGTGTTCTAAAAATTCATTGTATCTTAACTTAACTAAATGTAAGTGCATGTCATTTTCGCGCAAGAAATCATTTATTATTTATAATTATACTTCTAATAATGTTCAGTTTGAGAGATGTAATACTATTCGCGATCTCGGTATTACGTTTGATTCACGCTTATCATTCAATGTTCATATAAGTAATATTTGTAATGATGCTATGAAATTACTTGGATTTATTCACCGAATTTGTAAAGATTTTAAAAACTCTGATGTATTGATTAAACTATATTATGCCTTTGTCCGATCAAAACTAGAATTTGCGGCAATCGTTTGGTCACCTTGCTACCACGTTCATATAAAAAGCATCGAAAATGTACAAAAAAGGTTAGTTAAATTATTATATTTTCGCGCTAATGGGATTTATCCCGATCATAATATGAGATATGCAAATTTACTTGAGCTATTTAATATTAAACCTCTTGTACATCGACGTAATTGTGCGGGTGTTGTATTTTTAAGGGCTATTGTAAATGGTTTAATTGATGATCCTAATATCTTAGGACGCCTAGCATTCAACGTTCCAAGAGTATCCGCTCGTTATAGTTTAGCTTTTAACTATGCGTTATCTAACACGACAGCTCATTTCAACTCTCCGATAAACAGAATTATTCGTCTTTATAATAGTGTCCATCATAGCATAGACATTTATAATGAACCTTTGGTAAATTTCTTACGTTACTTAACCGAGTTCTTATAGTAGATGCCACTCTGTAAATACTTTAATAATTTAATTTAATTTATTATTTAATTAATAATTGTTTTTTTTCATTGTATAATTGTATTTTTATTTCTTATTTTTCTAATTAATCTATTAATAAATGTAAAATTTCCCTGTAATTGGATATTTTGTATGTCTGTTGGGAAATAAAGTATTATTATTATTATTATTATTATTAAAAACATACAAACTCTTGGGCGTAGAAGTAGAATTGTTGACTCAAAATGTCGAAAATTATTAATTACGAAAATATACATATAATTTTGGCTGAAAGAAGCAGGAACGTAGTTCACAATAACAAATTATATTCTTTCACTAAAACCCTTCTTGCACCATAATGTTTGGGAAGGGGTCAATAACATAATATAATATACAGGATGTCCCGTTAATGTGGCAAAATGGCTGGGCCATAGATTCCTGGGGTCAAAATATGATGAATTAACACAACTTATCTATATCAAACTTTTTTTTTTCTTTTGTTTACAACAATTGAACGATTTATTCGATTTGAATGAAATTAATTATTAATAACTACCATAATACAATACATTATTTAAAAAATTATGGACATTAGTTATTAACAGGAAATATAGAAAACAGTAGTACCACCACTTAAAAAATAAAATATTTTTTTTATTGGTGCAACAAAAACTAAAAAAATACTGTTTGAAAGATAATTTGATTTAAAAACTTTTTTCTCTTAATAATATTTGATATCTTGTATGGTTTTTGCACAAAAAAATAAAATACATTTATTTTTATCCAGTAAAAACAAAATCTAGTTTTCCATCAAATCAAAAATATATGTTTTTAGTAGCCGTCTTTGTTCAAAAATGTAAATTATGTAAAATAATAATTACTGAGTGTCTTTAAATCATTTATTGTTAACTTTATTTTAGTTCATAAATATTCATATTTGCAGCAACAGTTTTCTTGCTTGTATTAGGATTTTGCGAAGGAAATTGTTTAAATAGTGTTAGATGTTGTTTTGATTTATTGTATCAATTAATATTATTTAATTTTTATTCAATTGAGTAAGATGATTTATTTAATAATGGGTGCAAATGAGCATACTATATTTATATTTTATTTTTTTGTGCAAAAACCGTAAAAGATATCAAAAAAGTTTTTAAATTAATTGGTCTTTTAAGAAATATTTTTTTAGCTTTTATTGGATGCACCAATAAAAAAATATTTTAGTATTTAACTGATGGTACTACTGTTTTGATTGTTGACTCAAAATGTCGAGGACAATACTTATTAGAAAAGTTTATACAAATTGTATTAGAAAGTAGCTTAGTTACTAATAGCAAACAATTCTTCCACCATTTGATCCGTAAAAAATAATTTAAAGTTGCCTATTTAAAAAAAAAAGTTAATGAAAGCAGTAGTTAAAATTAATTCATATCTATAATTATTACGGCCTAATCAATCTAGCCTTTCGTTGAAGAAATTATTTAAATTAAAATACTATAACAAATTATTATTTCAGAGTTTAAAAATTTGAAAAATGTTGTAGATTGATCTAAATCTAAAAAAGCGTTGTTAGTTTTTTATATCTCTTGAAACATCATTTTATAATTTATAAACATTTGAATCTGAATTTATGTTTTTATTTCTAAAAAATCTAAAAAGTTTTTCATTCTGTTATTGTTTTATATTTTTGTTATATTTACTATGTTTATAATCTTATAGCTAGAAACAAGAAAAAAACTTTTGACATATACTCAAATTAGTTCTTAGAGTTAATTAATTATATTTTACATTTCGTCAATACCAAAAATTTTCCAAACCCCTGATAAAATATTTACACAACCCGCGCACATTAACGCGTCCCATTACGATTATTATTTTTAAACATACCGAAACGCCGAAGACGACCCCATTAATCATCCGAATCATTTTCGGGCAGAAAAACTCGCTGCTCATTAATAATCGCCACGCTCGGAGATTTACAGTTTCCTTGTTTGTACAACGGTCCGCTTGGCGGGGTTTTCCTGTTTGCTTTTGGGGTCTGAAAAGTTTTGAAAAACGGAGACGTGTGAACGTGGAAAAGCACGTCGACAAAACCCAATAAACACCAGGCGTACCCCCAACGCCGGTGCCCCATTAATCCGGGGCGTCATCAGTCATCCCCCTCGGCTAAATCACTTCCATTTGTTTGAGTTAACTGCTAAATAATCCCCTATGTAATTAACAATCGGGAATGGGAAAACCACATGTTCGAGTTAATTAGGAAATTTTCGGAATATTAATGAACGGTTTTGGGCGAAGGAATGTTATGCTTATGCGGGCGGTTGCAATTGTATGCTGACTTATAAATTTTTAGATTTTAGAGCAATGTCTCAAGTCATAATTCTAGATGTTGCTTATGGATTATCTATATTATTATAAAAAATCTGTTATGCGGAAGTCACTCGCTCTAAATTATATAATTGAAAATTTCAGCTAGGTACAAGAAGTTGTTAGCTCTTAGAAAATTGAATTGACCAGGCGGATACATGATGAATCTCCATCCCTCTCTCAACCCTCTCAACTGCGTTGATTTATTCCAATATTAGAAAATGTGTATAAAAATTACTCCAGGTTAAACGATATATACACAATTCTTTGTCGGCCATAATTGATTTATAACTATCAAAGGATATAAACGGCAGAAATAACACGAATCGTTAATAAATTTCCAAAAATCGCATTGAAAACATTTTCACCACAATAAACCCCTTGAATGTATTTTAACAACAATTCTTCCAGCTCCCAAGTTTCAACAATAAACACCTTTTAAAGGTCTTTAATAACTATTTCATGTGCCCGCTGATTTCATAGCTGTAGAAAAACTTTATATTAAAAGAAATATTCGACGCTTTATGTATATTTATTCGAGTGTAATGCATACAAACGGTCCTGTGCAGAAGTCAATTACGCCGACTAAACTGGACCATTATGACGATGTTGACAATAGGGGCCCGAGGGTCCTTTTCGTCGGTTTAGGGAGTATTTAAGCGAAAATTAAGCGTCGCCTGTAAAAACACGAATGAATATATAAAATTCTGGAACTCTTTTATTCGCCGTGGAGGAAAAGGGAATCGGGGTTTCTGGGCGAAACGTGTTACATTATGTTATTATAAAGAAGTAATTTCTTCACGGCTAAATGGTCCGTAGATGCTATCTGGGCGAGGCGCACAATGGCCCAGGAATACCCATTGAAGGGTCGATGTTTGGTTAGCTGTCGGCCGCACAATGACTCCTTTCTTGTTTTCTTCTTCGGGATTTTTTTCCCGATTGTGAACGATTCGAATTGGGGCCCCCGGAATCCTGATAGCGATCGGAGATCTGTGGAGATCTCATAAATGTTGATGGAGATAAGGTTTCGGAGATGGCCAGATGGTAGATGCGATCGTATGGAGATAACGGATGGAGATAAGCCGAGGGACCATTTTCTGGTGTCTGAAAGGACTTTTTGTATGGGGCGCGAGTTGTGAACGGTGCCGCGATCTTAATTTCGCATCTAGATAACTTTATTGGCCCCTCGGTGCAGGTTAATTTGTAGATTAGATCGGAGATCTACGATTATTCTCATTACCCGCCACCCAAGCGACACAATAACCCTTTTTGTCGGGATTAAAACGTAACGCCTTTACATTGAGCCAACTGGTAATCTTTTTAACGATAGCCATCGATCTGATAGGGTTTATTTCGACAAATTTTTCACCCTCACACCAAGAAAATGCATTTAAAAACGACTTAGATAGATAATGGAATAGTAAAGGTATTTATTATTTCATGCTATCATTTAATTAAAAGTTTCATCTAGATATGCTCGTGCCGCAAGTCCAACATGTGCAGGAGCTCATTCTTGTTGAACTCATATTATTCGGTAAATTGAGATTGTTAATATTCGGTAATAATCATATAAGCTTTGGAATAAGATGCTCTCGCAAATGTAATAAATATCGTTCAGCGTTCAAATTTCCATTTATAAAATAAGGTGTCCAGCAATAATGCCACACCAAAAATTTACTTTTTGTGGTGGTTGGGTGTGAACTTTCTCCATCCAATGAGGATTTTTTTCTAATCAATACCTACAATTATATCGATTTACATGCCCGTTTACACAAAATGTAGATTCGTCTGAAAATAATATGTGGGTGACAAAGTTGGCATTTTGGTTTAGTTTGTCCAAAATAACTTCACAGAACTCGATTCTACGATCAACATTGTACCTAATTCTTGTACCAAATTAATATTATATGGATGGAATTTTTTCCATTTGCAAATTATTATTATTAAAAACCGGTCAACTTTAGTTTTATGATGTTCTATACGAATTTTGTTTGAAATATAGAATAATATACAGGGTGTTCCATTAAAGAAAAAGCAACTTTATTTCGTCCTCACGTTTTGACTGATCATGTATACTAAATTTGTTTTTATTGTATTAGTTAAAAAAATAAACGCTAAAACTTTTGTATCTTAACATTTTTCGCTAGCTATCTTACTTTAGGAGATAACCGACCGTGCCCATACCTATCAGCGACCCTGTATATGAACATAGAAATCCTGGAAAATAGTTTCTCATTAAATTAGAGATTCCTCAAGGTTGTTCGAATCTCTTTTATTTATCATCTACGTTAGAATGTAGTTTCTCTACATAAAAACATATAATATCGGTATAGATAAGTGACATGGCATTGATAAATAGTTTTTATTAAACAAGTTCCACTTAACAAAAACAAAATCAATCGGTCTTGAAAAAAAAAATTGTATATTCAATGTATTTCTTTTGGAAATAAAGCCAAAGTCTAATAAAGATAAACAAACATAAACATAAACTAGTAGATCAGTTTGTGCAATATATTAATTATAATTTAATCTTAGAAACCTAAAAATTAAAAAAAAAAAAAAATAATAATAATACAAATGTGTGATTCCTCAAGGTTCGTTGTTGGGACCAATTTTATTTATATTTAGCCTCTTTGTGACAAAACATCACAATTCATCTTATCTATAGATCATATATTCGCACCTGTATGTAACAAACAAAATTCATTTGATATTAGCAGAGATAAGTAACACTAAATCAAGAGTTAAGGAATAGTTTTTATAAAACACGCTACACTTAAATAAAATTAAAATCATTAACAAGTAACTTTTAGTATTAAAAAACTAGACCAGTTTAAGTCATGTTATTAATTTTAATTATACCTTATAACCCAAAGGCTTTTAATAATTTAAAAATACGATAACGTTTCGTAAATCTACAATAATAAGTTTTATTACACAACAACAAAAATCACTTATTGAAACAATTACTTATCTGGCTCATATAGCTACAGATATTGAATGATACAAAATTAACACAATCAAATCAACACTAGTTTGAATGTATTTATTTCTGTCAAATGCAATTTTAGTTAATTTTCTAGCGACCTAAGGATTTTAATACATTTTATTTTTAAAAATGGGTTAATGAAAAACAATCCAAATAAAACAAAGTTACTATAATACAAATGCCTAATAACCTCTAGCCATAATAGGAAATTATAATATAAAATGAACTAATAAAAAATCATATTTCATGTAAAAAGACTAATTATATGTTTATCATTTATGTATTTTATTGAAAAATGTATCAAAATTATACCACTATTGGGATAAAATTAATCGCGCTTTAGTGTGACAAGCTTATTTACACATACGCAAATAACACAGTGAAAGTACCACGTGGTGGATAGCCAAACACTACTAGTACTTTTATTACAAAATCATAATACAAAAAACTGCTCCTTATTACAATAGTAGTAGTAACATATATTTATTGACAAATTTTGTACATATTTACATTAAAATGATGAATAATCAATGAGGTGTTAATGTTAATTTTATATTGTTGAAACTAGTATTTTTCAGTAATTCTTATTCATTTTTCAAGAATTTTTTCTCAAGATTTTAAGATTATTCAATTAATTTCTTTTACAAATTGTTAAATTTTTTTGGAAATTTCATTTCAATTATTTTGTCAAAAATTTTCCAGCATTTCTGACTTATCTTTCAAATGTTAGAATTTTAGTTTCTTTAAATTTTCGGATTTTTCACCAATTATTGCTTTAAATACAACTTTTCTATGAATTTCTCTTTCAAATTGTTGAAACTTTTTACAGGAGTTTTGGAATTTTTCATCGTGTTATCATATTTAATAATGATAAAAATTGTAAAATATTAATGTATGCCTATGATTTAAAAATATTTGGAATTAAATTAATTATTATTATCCAAGGTATTTATTTATATATCAGGATGATGGTAGTTTTGTTCAATAAAATCTTAATAAATTAATGGTCTGGTGTACACAGAATAAATTATTTATGAATCCGGAAAACTGTAATGTGATTTCATTCTGTCGCAACAAAACTAAAATTAGTTTGAATTATTATTTGGATGATGTAAACTTCTCTGGAGTGAGTAGTGTCAAGGACGTAGTTTTACATTTCGTGAACATATTGTTAATATAGTATCTAATGCAATAAGAAAAACCCCATGTTTTGTTTAGCATTTGGTTAGGTCGTGGAATATTGAGTGCTTGAAAAGCTTATTTTTTAGTCTTGTTAGATCACAGTTGGAGTATGCGTCAATAGTATGGTCGCCGTACTTAAAATGTCACACTTAGATGATTGAGTCGGGTCAGAATAAGTTTTTAAGATCAATAGAGTATAAATTGGGTACATGTCATATACGTGGTGAATATGTAGTTATAAGATTAGAACTTAATATCACTATACTGACTAAAAGAAGGTGTATTTCAGATTTCTGTTGCTTAATTAATTAATGGGCAATTGGATTATAATGAACTGTTAGATCAGATACCATTTGCCATTCCTGCAAATGATAGGAGAACAAGGACTTCTAAGACGTTCAAAATAAAAATACATTCCTCCAATATTTCGCAAAATAATCCAATTAGTAGAATGAGAGGAATGGCAAATGATATGGCCAGGTTAAAGTGGTTTGAATTATTAAAGTCAAATTTTGCCTCATTAAAAAAAAAACTTGAATTATAAATTATAAGTTGTACTTAGTCTTAAATTAGCCAATGTATATTGTTATTGTAATATAATTTGTGTGCATTTTACTTTTTGTAAAATTATCTTTTGTTTATTGCTTTTTGTACACTGTTTATAAAAATGGTTTATCCGTTATACTTCAATTTTCTGAATATTTCACCATTTCCTACTACAACTTTTTCAGATATTTCTCGTCTAGGTTTCCAAAATTTTCTATAAATTTCTCCTTTTTCTTCTCGAATTCTAGAATTTCTTCACCAGATTTCTATGATTTTTTTTTCAAATTGTTAGAATTTTTTTGGATAGTTTGTTTCAATTTTCGGAATATTATCTGGTTTTGAAATAAGACACTTGTTTGGTTTCAAATTGGTATATTCAGTTTCCTCACGCGTGTTTCGGTCAATGACGACCATTCTCAAAGGAATTACAAAATTAACTTTTCGGGACTTTTCACTATTCCTTTCTACAACTTTTCCATATTTTTGAGATTTCTAAAATTATCTGTAAATTTATCTTTCAAATCGCTAAAATTTGCCTTAAGGGTTCTAGAATTTTTCATTTTCTACACAAAATTTCCAGAATTTCGTTTATTTTATCAGACTATTTAAACTATCTAGTAATTTGCACAATTTTCCTTTTATGTTTTAGAAAATACGGTTTTAATTTTAGGAGTTCTAGATTTTTTCAGCAATTTCTATTTCGATTTATTGATTTTTTGGCATACATCGCCTTGTTTTGTCAGACTGCTTACTAAGTCCCAACGCCTTATTTTAATTATTAGTAAGTTTTTCAATAAATTTGATTATCAAAAAAATTGTTCCTTGGTATTTTTGATTTTTTTAAATCTCTCTTTTTATTGAAGTTTATAAAATTTTTCAGCAATATTTTTAGAAATTTCTAATAATATCCAGCCTTCATTTTAGCATCCTTTTTATTATTTTCTTTGAGGATTATATATTTTTTTAAATGTCTTTAACTCATCCAATATTTCCAGTTATTTATCCTCTAGATTTCTCTTAGTTTGGGCGAATTTGCTTAGAGGGTTCTAGATTTTTTTAGATAATTCTTTTCCATATTTCTAGATTTTTTTTTAATTTTGCTGGTCTTCTCTTATAACATTTTAGTTCGTTTATATCATTTTACGAGACTTTCTTTACCATTTTGTAATAAAACTTTCCCGAGTTTCTAGATATTTTTCTTCTAGATTTCTAGAGTTTTCTATAAATTTTTCTTTTAAACTATCGTAGCTCAGTGGCTATAGTCCTTGTCTGGAAAACGAAAAGACACTATCTACAGACATGTTTTTTTTATTTCGAAAAAATATTTCCTTACCTACGTTTTATATTAGTTGAAAGTTTTAGAATTCTTTAACCCTTTTTGATTTTAAAACATCTATTTTAGTAAATTTGTTTTCTTTCTTCTCGAATTCTACAACCGTTAATCAATTTCTTCTCCAGATTTCTATGATTTTTTTCAAATTGTTAGAATTTTTCAAAATACTTTTTCTCAATTTTTTCATTATTTCTTTCTTCAAGTTATTCACATTTTTGAGATATAATCTCATCTAGACCAAATTTTCTGTGCATTTATTTTTAAATTTGCTAGAATTTGCCTTAATGGTTCTAACTTTATTCATCAATTTCTTCTTCAAATTTCCAGAAATTTTGTTATTTTATCAGACTTCTCTTTAAAATTTCTAGTAACTTGCATCATTTATCTTTAAATTTTTAGAAAATTTAACGCATTTTACTCAATTTTAGATTTTTTTGGCATAACTATCAACCTTTTATTTTAGTTATTAGTAAAATTTTCAGTAAATCTGAATTTCCAAAACATATTTTTTCTATATATTTAGAATTTTCTTTCAATTCCTGTTAAGAGTTTATAAAAATTTGTTTCCAATATTTCTAAAAAAACAGCTTTTCTGACTTCTTTTTAGGTAAGTCTTAATAAGACTCATTTGTTGTAGATTTATGAAATGTTTTCGTGTTTTTTGTAATGATTAGTTCTTCTTAGGTATTTTAATATTTTACCGCATTCATTATTTCATTTTTAGTAACCCTTTTACTATTAAATGTCATAAAAATAACTCCATATAAAATGGATAAATACGCCAGCAATTGCCAAAATTTTGCCCTCAATTTTAGTAAGTTTTAATGTATAATTTATAATTTTTATAGGTATATCTAATATAAGTAGGATATTGTAAAGTGAAATATAAAATAAATATTTTCTTTTCAGGGTTCTAGATTTTTTAACAATACATTTAACTCATTTCAAATTTCCAGATATTTTTAATGGGGAATTTTCTTCGAGGGTTCTATAATTTGTTTAATATTTCTTTTCCAGATTTCTATAAGTTTTTTTCATTTTGCTGGTCTTCTCTTTTAACATTTAGTTTTTTTTAAGTTTCCTTAATTTTTTTGACTTTCTTCAATCATTTTCTACTGCAACTTACCCAAATTTCCAAATATTTTTTCTCTAGATTTCAAGACTTTTCTATGAACTTTTCACTTAAACTGTCGTAGCTGAGTGGCTACACTCCTCGCCTGGAAAACTAAAGGACGCATATTCAATTCCTATCTACAAACATGGTTTTTTATTTCGTAAATATATTTACTTACTTACGGCTTATATTAGTTGAAGGTTTTAGAATTATTCAAACCGTTTTGGTTTTAGAACATTTATTGTCTGTCGTCGACTATCGTCTTTCATCTATCGCCTAAAAGATGCCAACTGTCATATGTTAAATACCAACGTCAAATTTTTACATAGTAAAAATTATAGTTAACATTTAATTTATTCTATCAATTCTTTCAAAATTTATATAAAATTCCCTTTGCTATTGCTTTATTGTCTTAAACTATCCAGTATTTTCAGCATGTTTCCCCTCTCCTTAATTTTGCTACTTCAAGATTTTTATATTCTTATATGAATTTTTCTTTCAAAGTGCTAGAATTTCTGTTTTTTTAATTGTTTTTTTTTTAATTTAACTTTTCTTCATATACCCTAGCATTTTCCAAAATATTTTCATTCAATTTTCGGGATATTTCACCATTTCCTACTTTAACTTGTCCAAATTTTTTAAAAAGTCCAGCTTTTCTGACTTCTCTGTAAGTATTATTATATTTTTCTGCATTAATTCATTTATTTTCAGGATGCCTTTTAGTATTTTCTTTAAAGGTTCTAGATTTATACCAATTTATTTAACTCATTTAAAATTTCCAGGTATTTATCCTATATATTTCTTTTAATTTGGGCGAATTAGCTTTGAGGTTTCTATAATTTTTTAGATATTTCTTTTTCAGGTTTCTAGAATCCTTTAACATTTTATTTTTTTCCGTTACTTTTCAAGACTTTGTTCACCAATGAAAATAACACTTAGCTTACTCCTTATGTCAATATTTTGGACATAACGCGATGAGTTATAAAGTTCTCCCTTTGGAAATAGAAAAGCCATATTTGGCAAAGTAACTGATGGAAGTTATTAAACAGAGCTTCAGTAACAACAGTATCAACGAAACTTAATTCGGCAAGAGTGGAAGATCATCTAAGCGTGAATATTTATTGTTGTTATGTTTTCTTTAGGAAGAATTATGTAAGAATATTGGATAAATAAATACTAGTACAACTAAACAAGTGAACTGATGAATAAATTGAGTGTTATTTTCATTTTTCAAATCACTTCATGTAAACTCAAACCATCAAAAATGACTTTGTTTACTATTTTCTGCTACAAATTACCTATGTTTCCAGATATTCTTCTCTAGGTTTCTAAAGTTTCCATAAATTTCTCTTTTAAACTGTCGTAGCGCAGTTGCTACAGTCCTCGCCTGGAAAACGAAAGGTCACGTGTTCAGTTCCTATCTACAAACATGATTTTTTTAATTTTGTAAATATATTTGCTTCTCAACGGCTATATATTAATTGAAAGTTTTAGAATAATTCAGTTTTGATTTTAAAACATCTATTGTCAGTCGTCGACTATCGGCATCTGTTTTCTGCTCTCTGTCATTTTCTTGTCATTTATCTTTTGTCATCTGTCATTAAATTTCTTGATTTTGTTACTTTTTGATACTTATAATTGAAATTTATTTAATTTAAATACCATATTTTTAATTACAATGTTAAATATTAATTAGCATTCGTTAATTACCGAATTTATACGTAGTAAAAATTATAGTTATAACATTTAATTTACTCTACCAATTCTTTTAGAATAAAAGTGTTAAATAAAATTTTCGTTGCTATTGCCTCATTGTTTTGTACTATCCAGTATGTTTAAGTATTTTTTCTCATTCGTTAAAATATTTTCAACCATTTGCTACTTCAACTTTTTCGATTTTCTAAGATACTTTTTTAGATTTTTAAATGAATTTCTCTTTCAAAGTTTTTGAACTTCTGGAATTTTTCATTACTTTTTTTTCTAGTTTTCTAAAATTGAACAACATTTCCGACTTTCGTTAATATATATCCTGGCATTTTCCAAAATATTTTCTTTCAATTTTCGGGATATTTCACCATTTCTTACTTCAACTTATCCAAATTTTCTATATATTTTTCATCTAAATTTACAAAATTTTCTGTTAATTACTCTTTTAAATTGCTAGAATTTGCTTCAAGGGCAAATATTCTAGTATTTTCCCGCATGTTCTTTCATTTTTAAGACCTCTTCACCATTTTCTTCTAGCGTTCTAGTTTTTCTTGTAATTTCTTTAATTCGTCGGAATTTTACAGACTTGTCTCTTCTAGATTTACAGTTTTCTAGTTTTATAGAATTTTCCCCATTTTTCTTGTACGCTTCTGTCAACTTTTTAGTTTATATCACTATTTTCTACTTCAACTTTTCCAATTATTTTTTTAGATTTCTACAATTTTCCATGACTGTCGCAGTTCAATTGTTTTCGGCCGGAAACAAAACGCCACTTGTTCAATTCCCATATACAGACATGTTTTTTACAATTAAAAGTTCTTAATAACATTCTTATTTTCAGTAGTAATTTATCTAATAAATTCGTTGATGAAATTGAATAATATTCCTTATTGGTGTTAATTAACAAAATTATTGTTTTACATATAATGTAATTGACAATAATAATTACAATTATGCAAATAAAACCGAATAAACTTATACGCAAATTTAATTTCATCATAATATCAGAGCTTATGTTAATTTAGTAAGGGTACAGATTCATAATCAGCGGTTAATTTATTGGTGGTTGATTAAAATATTAAAAGATAATTTCTGTTCGCTCTTGTAATAGGTAGTTACCGCACTAAATTCAGTATTAATATTTTCAATTTCATTTTAATAATCGGCAAATGGTTATAATTATCTATCCCGAAACGACGCTAATGAATTATTTAAAAGAACGAACGCCGCTTTCGGTCCAGGTAATTAGACCGAGTATTAGCATTTGGATGCACCGACCAATTTACAAGCCATTAAAATATTTGGCGCTTCTATAATGCGACCATTTAAGCTGACAACTCCCTTCTTTGTGATCAATTATGCTCATCTGTCGTTAATAAATGTCCCTCAGGGTTCGCACTTGGTACCTCGGCGTCGTCTCCCCATTAACTCGGCGGAAGGTTCAATCGGAATTTTCGAAAACTATATTGGGTATATTAATATATTAAAAAAAAAATTCGCCGCCCAATCAAAAAGCTATAAATAATGAAGAGAACGATCGGGCCGTAATTGCGGGTAGCCATGAGCCGCTCGTTAATGTCTCATCTAGGTGGGAAAAGGATCCGCCGAAATTACAGGGCGCTGCTCTTTTGTGTTTCGGGTACTACCGTTTTTGATTCTTTCCTCTTTTTTTATTTTATTTTTTGGAAATTGCACTTAAACGGTTATAACGAGTAGGGTATTCATTTCACGTGTCCCGGCCCTACGTAAAAAAAGACCATCGGACACAAAAGGGAGCATTCATGCGCTGGCGGAGGTGGCGATTCGATGCGGATGACAGGAAACGAATAGATGCGCTCTTGTGTGCTCGGTCTGAAAGAAGTAAGAAGGCCCTCGTAGGTCGTTAAGTCGGTCCACGGATGGACGGACACGTGTGCGTCGTTATTTTTCTCGCCCCGATAATGATCACGTCCGAGTTGATTTGTGGAATTTTTAATTTTTCGGCCAGAGGTGGTTATTTCGCCGCCACTAATCCGTCGCCAATTAGGGCATCCTTCGGAACGTCGGCGTAATTGCCAGAAATTGAGGGCCCATCACTTCTCGCCTAATGATCGCCTTCTACGGTTTCACTTCCCCAAAACGCCCATCGGTGCTCCGGAACAGATACGGGGACATAATTTAGGCAGGAAAGAGGTGTCCTAAGCACTCCCCAATTTATTGGTCTTCATATTTCAGCAGTTTCTTGGAAAGTGTTTAAATCCGTTTTCCATATGAAACATCCTTTTAACGATCGAATCAGAAGCTGAAAGTATAACAAGTAATTATTTCAAGGGCTGAAACATTGTATCGTGTTTACATTTAAGCTATTTTGGACATTGTTTCGTTTCAGATGTTGAGACTGGTAGGAATAGGCAAACTTACTGAATAAATTGTGTTGAAATAAAACATTATAAGCTGCCTCTTTATCAGAGCAATTGTTAAAAACACAGCTTTGATAGAACATGACTTGGTTGCTTTATGCCTGTAGTAAATTATATGCAGGGTTTTTATAATTCGCATTGGGAAAGAAATACCCCAAAAACTAACAAATTAAAAGAGTTTATCTTATTTTAATGCCTATCTTTCGATATCTTGCTCCCAAGGATAAAAACTTTTCAATTCTTTAATTTATTTTAGCAGTCCGTTATCTAATAAAGAGTCAAGTTCAGTCTAGTATATAATTTAATTCTGGACAATATTTTGCATTTTAGTTCATTTTAGCTTGAAATTATTTTTCTTCCATTTGATAAAACCACTCTTATTCCTATTGAATGTCTCTAAACACTAATTTTTCATAGATGTTCGCTGTTTTCTGCATTAGTATAGTATTTCTAGGCATAGATATATTATTATATGGATATTGAATATTAAACTCATGAAGTCCGTTCAGCTTTCTTGCCATTGAATTACTGTTTTTTTGTAATTTAGAAGCAAATTGGACAGTTCTCAGTAAGAATTTTCTGTCATATAAATATTTATAGAAATGCTAAACTGTCTTCTAAGCTGAGTTTCAATCCCAACCCTTTTAACCTCTTCTGAGTTATATTATTAAAGTATTCACATATATAGTCTAGAATATTAGGTTGTATTTTAATCTCCTGAAGTTTCATTTGCAGATGCTTAGCTACGTGATCATAATCTATTTGAATATGGTATACTTTCTGCAATACATTTGTTGCATTTTTACAAAGATGTAGACTTTTCTGCTATATCTCATCTATTTGTTCATGCAATTGTGTCAAATTTCCTTAGGCGATTGTGTCAGGATGATTTAAAGTAATTGTACAAATCTTTACCGAATCTCTGTTTTATTTGTTTGTAGGTTTTGTATATTTCCTTCTATTCCAATAATTTTTCCTTCAGATTTCTATATATTTCCAAAAATTCTTATTTTATCAGAATGAAAAATAAATAAATCAAATACTCCTCATTTTGTCGCCGTTTCTTGATTTCTTTATAAGATTTTGTAAAAAAACTGAACCAAATTGCCAAATTTACCAGAAATTTGCTTTATCTCATCTTAATTCTACAATAACATTTCTTTAAATTTACGAAAATGTTCTTCGAGGATTTTTGGTTTTCTCAAACTTCTTTAAAATTCGAATATAAAATTGCAATTGGTATAATATGGCGAATGAATCTTGAAGTAAATCACAAATTTGAGCCTCTTTTTGATTTGGATTTAATCAAACGAAAGCTTTTTATAATTGCCTTTTTACTGGATCAATCTTATTTTCAATAATTTGTAGTCAAGTTAAACTGCAAACGACATGAGTTGATTGATTGATTGATTGGTATTAAGTATAACAGAATTAATACATAAATAAATATTGAAGTTGGTATAAAGTTTTTGGCATTTTGTAGTTTTTTTAATAATAGCCTTTAGAACAAACAAACAAAATTAAAGCCAAATATCTTGCAAGTTTGATAGTATAGGCGTTTACTTCGTGGTATATCTTGAATGAGTTGGAATTAAAACACGATAACTTTATCTTACCACTATATTTTTTAAATTACACAGTACTACAGTTTCTACTATAAGTAGTATGTAATTATCAAACTAGAACTTCTAGCTTATAGTCAAAACTATTATTAAATTAAATATAGTGGTTAAACAAAGTTATCGTGTTCTAATTACAACTCAAATATCTTGCAGTCGTGAAAATAAGTTTTTAAGAGTATATCCATTGACTTCATGGGGCTGTTTTTATTATTATTTTATTCACAAAATTCCCTCTGTCGGTACCTTACCATCTTTTTGTATATTCTGCGAAGCTCCTTAAAACAGACCCAATCTATTTCCTGCTTGGAGTGCTGTGCGTTGTTAAAAGCTTTCTTGCTTATTTCAACTGGTTGAGTTCCTTATTCCACCAAGGGTTGCTAGATTTCCCGTTACCCGAGTTAAGGAACAACATTATAACCAAAGCATTTTTAGTCATTAACTTTTATAAGTCAAAGTAATTCTACTTCAACAGCATTCTGTATTTATAAGTTAATTTGTCAGTTTTTTATCTGCAATCAAATTTTGTTTTATTGTCAACATACGTTTCCAGTGTAGCAGGATGTTTAGGAAAACTTTCTATCGATCAAATATTTTAATACTTTAGTAATAGATGTACTTTCGTTTAGTTAACATAGTTCATCCTTTATGATTTTAAATAATATTTCATAGAACCTTTAACTACAAGAAGATGTGATAACTAATTATTTAGAAAAATATGAAAGAAGAAAATTTATAATAATTCATTATATGATTATGAATTTTATTAAAAAATTGACAACCAATTTCTTGTAAGATAAATCAATGAGAAATTACTGAAAAAATGAAATAATATTTTAAATTAAAAGATTTTCCGAAAGTAAGTTGGAACAAAGCTTTTTAGAAGAAATCAGTCTAAATTTTAAGACTTTCGTTCCAATATTTGTATAAATACTTGATTTAAAAATAAAGAGACAATATTAATTGTTATAATTGATAAATAAATGGTGGTATGAAAACATAAAAGTTTCTTCTTTGTTCTTGATGGCTTCTGTATATATTATTTGCTTTCTCAACATGAAGAACGGAATATAAAAAATATATATTAATAATATTTGATTAATTGTTGAAGACGTTAGTTGTGAGCCGTCTCGATTACGAAAAATACTTTGCTTGTATCACAATTATTATTTTGATATTAGTAGTAAAGTGCTTTAATTCCTAATCTGCTTCGAAAAAATATCTATTCGTACCAATAATAATTTTATACCTTATTTAAAAATTAAGAAGAATATTAATTCTATTGTTATTTTCACATTATTTTAGTTATTTCAGCAATTTAGTTAATAACTGACAATTGTCATTCAGTAAATTTATGGAACAGACACGATTTTCCTTTGATTTATGAATAATATGGTACAATTCATACAATTAATGGCCTTTTAAACCAACAAGCTCATTTATGCACACACACACAAATACACAAATAATACCGTGGAAGGACCACGTGGTCGATAGCCAAGCACAAATACCGCTACTACTACGATATAGTGACAGTATGGATTGGCATTACATTATAGTTTGTTTTTATAATCCAGCAATTTTGTATTTTTTTGAATAAATACGATTGTCAAATAAGTTTCTAATGGTATATAGTTTTCCAAAATTCAGTATTTACTAAAGACCTTTTTGGGTTTTCTTCTATGCGTGTTTTCTTTGTTATGGAATATTATTGATTGATAGGTAGGCACTTTTTGTATTGTTGAAAGTATCAGTGATTAATGTAAAAGATAAGAGAAGATTAGAAAATTATAGAATTGGCTTTGGCTTATTGATTAAGTTTGTACTTTGTACTCTGTTTAAAAATACTTAAACGCAATTAAAGCCGAAAACTCCAATATACGGATTTAAATGCGATTTTTTCTTCTGAACTTCGTCCAAAAATATCTAAAATTGATCAAACCGAAAAGTTCAAAAATGCAAATCTAAGTAAGAATTTGTTTATTCGTCCCTTATCCGACAATTTATGAAATCAATCATATGAAGAAACTCAAATTAAAAAATTAGAGATAAGAAAATAGGTTTAAGTAATTCAATATCTAAAGGTTAAATGAATAAAATATGTTGTACAATACATTAATTTAATTTATATCTAAAAAATCGTACTCAAATCATGAAAAAAATCATTACAAAAAAGCATGTCAGTCTTGTAGCATTTTTCCTTAAATATTAAATAATAATTGGAAGGATATCATAGTATTCTCAAAAAAATTTAGAGTTAAAAAGAATTAAATAATTATGTAAATTGTAAAACTAAAAAATTAAAAGCTTCAAGTATATTAAGACAACAAATAATTTAATAAAAAATGTAGCGTAAAAATCTAAGTGGGACATGTAGATATTTAGAGGGAGAATTTTTTTATAAAAAACACATTTTTTTCAAAAAATCACTTACTTTTTGTTACAGTCGTATGCGACCCTTAACCGTATTTTTTTTATTTTTGTCTATTTTTAATTAGTCAAATGGTTTTTAAACACCAAACTAAAATACTTAATATGTGTCTGTAGTAACTATTTAGTTTAGTTAGTCTATTTTTTATTTTTCATAATTAATGGGAATGTTTGCTCTTACTAATAAAGCCATAATACATGGAAAAAAATTAAAATTTGTGTATTTTATTGCATTTTTCAAAAGAAACCTGTATCTGGCCCACCCCGTATTATGTAAAACTGTGGTTTAAACGCTAAAAAAATTAGCTTTTCTCATTATTAGTTTTATTTTCAACAATACTCCATCTATAAATCATTTTAAATCAATATTAAAAATACAGAATTTTCTTCTTCGTACCTTATCTAAAAATACATGAAATTAATCGGCCAGAAATATTCAAAAACCTTAACTAAAATTAGAATGTTAGAGATAAGATATGCTTTAGAAATTCAATAAAGGAAATCCTATCAAATCATGAAAAAAATCATTACAAAATAAACATGTAAAATATCTGTTAATTTTTTTCCCCTCTACATTAAATAATAATAATTTTCTCAAAAAGAATCTACTTCAAAAGAATAATGAAAATTCTATAAATTTTAAACAGACAAATTTGAAAACATTAAGAGAAGAAACAAATAAAAAGATGTTGCGTTTTAAAATACAATAGGAAAATGTAGATATTTAAATAAAATATTTTATGATATAAAAAGTAACAATTTTAGCAAAGAAATCTCTTTCTTTCAGTTAGAAGATTTTTGTCTATTTTTAATTAGTTAAATGGTTTTCAAACATCAAACTAAAACACTTACTCTGTTTCTACCATTAAAAGTTTTAGTGGTACCAACATAGTTTTAATTTAGTGTTTTTCATTAATTATCACGTAGTAACGGTCAATAAATGGTTTTTCTTTTTTAAAGAAAATATTTCATGCTTAATAATTAGAAAAACACGAAAACATTTCGCAATTTTTCGAAATACAAAATGTTTTCGGGTTTTTCTAATTATTAGTTAATTTTCTACAAAGTAAAGGACTTTAATACATTTTTATTATTTCAAGCTTATTCTGCTTTTTACTATAGTCTCAATTTTTAACTGAAACCAGTTATTTTACTTTGGTCCATTTTTTTTTAATTTTCAATGTCTTGTTTTAAACTAGAACATTTGCACTAAATTTAAAAAAAAACAATATATTTTAATCCAATATTACTATGAATTACCACGTAATAACGGTGCAACCATTCTCTTTACTAAAACATTTATTAGCGCACTCTTGACGTACCTTGATGTATTGTTGACGAAGATAGGTCAAGGGTACGCTAGATCAGTAAATAGGAAATTGGGATAGGTCAGGAGTACGATGCCTCAAGCGTTGATGTAATGTTCAAGGTCAATAATTAATTGTGGTAGGTTAGGGATAGGTATAGGTTTAGTGTATTAGATTAAAGTGAAGCATTATTGATACACTGTTTCTCTACGGCTGTGAAGCATGGACGCTCACAAGAGACATCAACAAAATTGAAGCTTTTGAAATGTGGATCTATCGACGACTGGTTAAAATACTATGGACAAGCAGAACCTGCAACGAAGGAGTTCCCCAACTAATATTACAGAGAGTTAAATATGAAAAACTTAAATACCTCTGACACCTATACAGATGACCTAGATATGAATTCCTACGCCTGATTCTAAACGGTAAAATAAGAGGATAAAAACTGTCGTGGGTACGGAATCTACAGAAATGGACTGGTGTGAATACTGATGATTTCCTTTACGCGGCGCAGGATCGAGAGAGCTTTAGAACAATCACAAATATGGCAGTCGCTAACTTTCCCTATAGAGCTGGACACTTAAAGAAAAAGAAAAAGAAGATACACTGTTATAGTTGCTGGGTCATTGAAAAAAAAATACAATTATGTAAATTACTAGCATTTACTGACTCCCTTGTCTGATTTTAAAGGGCATAATTTTTGATAATTCTGTTGCGTTAATGTTTAATTATTATAAAGTTACTCTTTGTGTATATTTATATCAGTATCACATTTAATAATTAATTACTTAATGACTAATAAATGAAGTAAAAAATCTCCTTCCAACGTTTCTCGATTCCAAGCACCCAATTAATTGCCTTAGGTTTGAATCGTTCCCATAGATTTCAATCGTATAAAAATTGCATATTAAGGTAACTTTCAGTGCTTCTTTAAACTTTTTCAAATCCTTGCCTTTGATTTTTTGGCTCGGACATTGGACTTGTATAAAAAGACATGAAGTGTAGGGTACTATATATCGACGTTTCATGTTCTAGTAACATATTTTGCATGTATTTTGAATGATTTGTATTTTCTAACGTTTCCATAAAAATTGTACCAAAAAATATCGTCAGGATTTTTTTTATTTTTGAAGATTCATTAATTTTTAGTCAGAAACTTCTTCGAACATTCAACTTGTTTAATAAGTCATAGGGCGTAGGGTACTATATTTACATGTTTCATGTTTTAGTAACATATTTTGTATGTATTTTTAATGATTTGTATTTTTTAACGTTTCCTTAAAAAAATTGTAGGAATGTTTTTTTAGTTTTCAAAATTTATTAATTCATTAGTCAGAAACTTCTCTAATTACTTGTCTTTGATTTTTATGCTCGGATATTATACTTGTTTAAAAAGACATAGAGCGTAGGGTACTATGTTCCCAAGTTTTATGCTTTAGTAATATGTTTTGTTTGTATTTTAAATGATTTGTTTCTTTGACGTTCCCTTAAAATCGGCCTTAAGTATTGTCAGGATTTGTTTTTTATTTTTAAATATTTATAAATCTATTTGTCAGGAAATTGGGAATAAAATAATGGTTGATTATTTACTCAATATTTACTTGACTAGAAAACGTAATATATTGACTTATTTAATTAATTTCATTAGATGTTTTCTTGTTTGGTTATAAATACCAAAAATAGTATCATCTGCGTATCGAATGTTTAATTATAAATAAATAGTTTCATATTAATCATTGCAAAACTTTGAAAAAATGAAAAAAGTAAAGACAGTACTACAAATCAAAACTCTATTTACTATTCAGAAATATGTATCTCCTCTCTGCTCATAAAAAAAAAACTTTCCCAGTCCGCCAGTCTTTAACCTTATTGCACACCATCTTAAATTGGTTTTTAATTTGTTTTATATAACACACTGGAGGATTCATATAGCATAAAAAATACTTCCTTACTTAATTATTTTAGTTAATCATTTCCAAAAATGCTATTAGATCTGATAAATACACAATGTGCGTCTTGCGTCGGGACATTCCTCAAGGATCTACATGATCTCCACTTATAAAAGTGATAACTCCTACATTATCTCGATAATAATTAAAAATTATTTTTCATATTTGTTAGAAATAAACGTACAAGCCACTAGTACTTACAAAATTCTTTCGCCGCTCACATTCATTCTTTATTCACAAGAAATCTTCAGAGGAGCCCTTGAGAATACCGACATAGGAATTCTGCTGAATGGAAAACGATTAATATAATATAACATTCGATACGCAGATGCTACTGTGATATTTACAGTTAGTTTGAACAGCTTACAAAATCTAATGAACAGAAGACGCTAGCATTCGCTATAGTCTCGAAGTTAACATTAGTAAAACTAAATTCATAGTAATTAGTAAAAAGGTAAATAAAAGCTACGAAGGAATGATCAACGACATATTAATACAGTTCGTCTACTTGGTAACCATGGTCAATGAGGATTGGTACCATTCACAGAAGATTAGATGCAGAATCGAGAAAGCAAGAACCAATTGGCTAAATTGTTCAATAGTCACAACCTCAGCATCGATATCAAAATCACACTTCTTTGATTTGATGACTTAATACTTTTCTATGAAATGGACAATAACCGAAGCAATGCAAAGAAGACTCGAGGCTTTCGAAATGTGGCTATACAGGAGAATATTGTGGATCTCTTGGGTAGACAGAGTGTCCAACAATGCAGTGATGGAACGAATGAAGAAGGATTGGGAAGTAATAAAAACCATCAAGGGAAGAAATCTGAGATTCGAGACCAAATATCGCCTTCTAAAATCCGTTCTCCAAGGGGACCAGGAATAAGAAAAAGAACATCATGCCTTAAAAACCTAAGAGCATGGTTCTCAAAAACTACTACCAAATTATTCAGAGCAGCCATGAACAAAGTAATCATATCCAGGATTGTCTGCATCTGAAGAAGAAGAAAGACACAAATTCGGTAAAATATCTCCTTTTGAAATCACACTTAGATTTAAAGATGCAAATTTAAACTATTAAAAACTTAAAGTAGCGATTTCTTGATACAAGGAAAAGCTTAAGTTTATAATGAAATTATCATCCACCCACTTTAGCCAATTGATGCTACAGGAGTTTTCACAATAATTATGGTAAAATTAACTTTAAAAACGTATGAGAGTATCTATTTAATATTCGCAGTGGTGAAATTTTCCCAACAAAAACAACGGTAATATTTTTATTTCATCAAAACAGTGACGTTTGAAATTTTAATGACAAGATTCGTATGAAAAATTGAGTTCATTTTAAAAGTAGTATTTAATTCAAAAAGTAAATATTATCTTCAAGTGAAATCCATGCTCATATTATAAGGTTATGTAATAGTATTTTGAAACTAAATGCAGTAACACTAACTGAAATTTTAATTCGTATATGGAGTGGGTGGCTTCTAACCAATATTCGAATATTTAACCTATCATTTAATATTAAAACTGACAATTAACTTTCTAATTAAATATATACTTTTATGCATTTTTTAGAAACCTTAACTTATAAAATAATATATAAAAAGTAATCGTTGTTTTACTTCGTGATACAATTTGATAATTCAAAATAGATAAAACAATTAACTTTGTTGGTAACACTTCATTATAAAAGTTAATTGTTTAATTTATTTTGACTTATAAAGTAATTATTAGAGGATAGGATAGTAGTTAATTAGCCACTATATATATACATGTAAAGGTAAACTTCATTTGCAAATCTTGATAATCATTTTATTTCAATTATTTTTATGGTTTTTAGTTTTTAAGAAAATAATAACCGTGTTACTTTTGATGTTAGGGGATTTAAAAGTAGTGTAGTATAACGTTATGTAATCCAAACATCCAGTAATTATAATATAACCAAGATCTTTTTAAATGATTAACCTAAATATTAGTCTTAGAATTAAATGGTTATTTAGTGAATCACTTATGTTTTAAGGATTGGGAGATGGAATAGAGATGTTCCACACCCCCCTAAAAATACATTTAAATTTAACTCATTCCTATGGTGGGCAATAAAATATTTAGTTATTCTTCAGGGGTTCTACAAGGGTTAAACTTAGAGCCACTGTTGTTTTTATTATTTATGGATAACCTTATAACTTCAATACTATGTTCCGTTTTGTCTTATGTTGACGAACTAGAGATATATTGCACAATTCAGTGCATTCAATTACCCTAATCGAGATAAAATTTCTTTCTCATGTATTACTTAATCTTCATTAAAATAACTTTATCGCAAATCTTCATTAAATAAATTTCATTACAATATTCATTACACCATTTTTAAAGTAAATGCGCAAACCAGAGATCTTAGGGTATAATTTGATAATCATCCAAATTTTACAGATCATATAAACAACGTTTCTGTATATGCATTCAGTTTTAGAGCTTGTAATGAGAATGCCTAGATACTTTATTGTTATAGGTTTACTGAAAACTTTACAATATGCATTTGTTAGAAGCAAGTTAGAATATACATTCGTTATTCCCTTATTATAATAACGATTTATTTTTAACTTTGATTAAAACACTTAGAACCTTTCTTAAGTGTTTTAATCAAAGTTATTATTATCTTCCAAATTAAGATTTATTTTTAATTGAAACTAATCCTAAATTTCTTATCACATTAAAATGACAGCAAATCTCTTGTCAGATCCATTATTTTCAAAGTTTATTATATGCGAATAATTTCATATCACTGATAACAATTACCTCCTAATCTTAAGACGTTTCTGCAAAAGAAGTGTATAATGTAAGTGCAATAAAATAACAATAAAACGCCACTTTCGCCGTAAATGGAGTCGAGCACCTCCGTGCATAATTTCTGTTTGAGAATCGCGATTCGTCGCGTGAAAATCGGCGATTTTTCGGCGGATAGCCACGTAGCAAACGGATTTTGAACGGCGTACATCTGCCCCTCGGTTCTGAATAAAAAGTTACGAATTGTATAGTTCACGAATTGGCAGAAAGGGTCCCAAATTCGACGCGCAACACCGCTAACATTCAAATTCGATTCCGGCGTCGGCACCGGCCAAAAGGCAGGATTCGCCACGGTGGCCCATTCTTCGGCGACAATTGACGATCGGAGCTTGTGGCCGCCCCCTTTTTGCGGGGCACAAAAGCCGCCTCTGCGATATCCTTAATCGGCGTTTCAAAATCCGTGTCGGCGTTGTTTGTTTGCTGCCAGAGAGGACATTTCCAACGGATTTTAGGCTGTGTAATTGAAAACTAATGCAGGTGAAGTGTCACCAGAATGAAACACTAACTATGCTCTGTATTACTTTGCGGAGGATGTATGAGCCGTGGAATTTCACAGGAGTAATTCTATGTTACAATGGTCAATACAAATTGTATAGGAGTACCGAGAAAATTTATATTCCTTAGAGATTTTATTGTAAAATATAGAAATATTTTTTAATGCCTAAATATTTATCAGGGTATTTTAGGTTCTGATAAAGTATCATTTTTTATTAAAATCTAATAATAATAATTCAATAGTCTAGTTAAAATAAAAATGTATACTATATTAGATAATGCCACAATGGAAGTCAACTTAACTCATAAATGGTTAAATGGGCTTAAAATATAAAAAATAAAAATTTGTTACTTGCAAACATCTTGGTCAAAGACCTGGTATTGTTCAAAATTTTGATAAAAAAGAAAGAAACTCCATTTGCCAAAGTATATATAGGCTTTCTTTTAGAATTTGCATTGCATAAATTTAAAAAAAATGGTAAGCTGGCCATCATAGCACTTTCTCAGTATATTTCTTCTTACTGAAGACAATTAAATAATCTTTATAATTAAATTTAAAATTGCTTAAGTATATTTGAATATTTCACTATAAATTATATTTACAAAAGAACACAGAGTTAATTTATTAAATTACAAACCATTGATTACAAGGAACAGCTGGAAAAAATATTTAAAAACAATTGAAACAACGAAACTTTTCTAAATACTTCTTGAAATTTGGCAATTAAAAACAGTTTAAAAATTGTTAGAAAATAATTTGCTTTGAAACAATTAGAATTAAAAAAAAATAAATTATGGTAAAATGTAGTACAGTGATAATTTTTGTCAATTAAATAAAAGAACATATAGTATGAAAAATAACTTGGAGAGTAGAATTTCCAAATTGGAAAAATATATCTCAACATTGGTGATGTGTCTTTTGAAATGGAAGATAGATGATGTAAAGTTTTACTTTACAATTTAGTCGAGTCTAGTTCTATGCAGCTAGAAGACAAAATCAAGGATGATTTTAGTAAGATTGATAACATTCTAATAAAACGTCATGTCGCTTTTAAACCGGTCAAAGTGTTTTGTTTTGGAAATGAATCAACTTCTACTTCGTGCAGACTGGTTAAAATATTCTCAAGTCCACAAGCAGGCAAGAATGCCCTCAACTTCCATCTACAATTGAGAATGGGAAAAAGACCTAACGATTAAATATCGCAATGATGTGCCCTATATTTTGAAAATGTATCACACTGGTAGAATCTTCTGTTCTACTATCACAGGGGAGGTATGCGGATGAAATTAGAGAAATACATGCTTTACCTTAATATTTGTGTTTATGATATTATTATTATTACTGAAACGTGGTTGTATGGGGAATTTCTGAATAGCAAATACCTAATTGCAATGTTTTCGGGTCAATACAGCTCTGTATTTACAACTTTAATATACAAATGTGAAGTAGTATCAGGGCTTTAATTGCTTTAAAACGCTGTTTTAATCCCTTGGTATGCAGCAATGCTGATATTGAACAACTATTTGTTTTTGCCATTATTAATGGATTAAATATATTAATGGTGGAGTGTATATTCCTCCTGGCTCCTCTGAAGCTACATATAGTAACTACTACAATCTTGGGATCGCTATAAGCAAAGCATAGTAATCATAGATTCTTAATTTGTGGAGATTATAATTTGCGCACGGTCTCGTGGGATGAATCTGGCTAAAGACTTCTTTCTTTTAGTCTGAAAACTGAAACAATAATTGATGCGACAATTTGAATCAAGTTAATTTTATTACAAATCCTAGAGGTACCTACCATTTTGGACTTGTTCTTTACAGATTGTGTGGATTTTTTATATCCACGTCGGAAGACTCTATTCTTAAGACATGCCAACATTACTCTGCTTACACAACATCCCTTCCTTTCAAGATTAAAACCGAAACTATTGATACATATGAGAAGTTTTTTCTAAATTTTAACATGTCATCTACTTTGGTCTTAATGACTATTTACCTAAAATCGATCGTCAGGATATTTTATCTAAGTCTGATATAAATATTGCAGTTAAATTAAGTATTGTATTATGGTAAAATTAATGCCTTTCTCTAAAGTGGTACAGAAAATTACTCAAACTTCAACCACGCGGTGAATAGTGAGCTAACCTATTCCCTCAAAAGAAAAAAAAATCCTCACATTAGGAGAAAGATTATTTAATTTTAAGTATTGTGATGCAAGAATGTAAAAATATGTGGAATAAGCTTTATAATGCTCATTTGAGAAGAGCTGACTGTAATGTTTTTTTAGTCTACGCTCGTTCAAGAATCAGGTAGCTTAATTTTGTGACAAAGCAAGTATATTTGAATACTTACAAATTTGGTTAAACATAATGGGAATTTGACAGTTGAAAAAATCTGAAAATAAAGAACTTTTCTCAATGAAGAAATTATTGATAAAAAACCGTTGAGAATTTATTACAAAACAATTGAAAAATTGCTAAAAAAACAATAAAACATATTTATTTTTAGTTCGAATAGTTCTCAAAGAAGAAACAGTTTAAAATAAACAAACAAAAATTAAAAATTCTAAATGAACAACTAAATAAATCGCAAAAGGTAATAAAAATTTGAAAACTTTCCAATTAAAATATTTTAACAATAAATCAATTTATTGCAAAAAATAAACATGGCTTAAAATAAAGAACAGGGGAAGTATTTTAAGGGGTAAACAACTACTTTAAAGCAGAGTTGAAATATTTCCAAAAAGTTCAAAATTAGTTTTAAAGATTGAATATAATTGAAATTTTGCAATAGAATTCTTGAAATTTAATAATTAAAACAGTTCAAATTTCGATTTGAATCAATAATTAATTACTGAAACCTGTACTGAAACTATTGAAAATTAGGAAACACTCATATAAAAAAGAACTCTACAAATGCAAAAGATTGCTTCAAATAATTAATTATAAATCTGTTAAACAGAATTAATAAAACACCTTAAAAATTCGTTAAGAACAGTTACAATTTTGCATAAAAATGTTAAAATTTTTATGACATTTATGAAAAATATGTCTTAATTCTAATTGCAAAGTTTTGTAAAAAATGATTAAAAACACTTTTTTTAAGTTTACTTCAAACCAGTTTGAAATTGAATCAAAAAGGAAAGCAAATTTGATATAATAAAGCAGTTTAAAGTAAAAAAATAGAACTTATAAATTAGAATTTTTGCAATTCAAAAACAATTCATTTTTTTCAATATTAAACACTTTATGATATCATTGTCAACAGACACAATTTTTACGAAAATAGAAAAATAGACATTTGCTATCAATGAACAGTTTAAAACTTTTTTTTTTAAAGTTACAATTCCTTAACATTATGACACTTTCATAAGTAAAAACAAAGTAAATAACCACATACCCGAATACCAATTTGGTTTTCCACCCAAAAAATCAACCACTTATCCTCTATCCATTCTAACCTCCAATATCCAAACCAAACACCTAGAAGGACATAAAACAAAAATTCTTTTTCTCGACATACAAAAGGCATTTGATTCGTTTTCGCACATTGGCCTAATTTATAAGTTTTTCCTGCTCAACATTCACGTCATATAATCATCCTTATTTATGTATAACTTCCTCTCTAACAGAACCTGTAAAGTTAGATTCAAACCAACCTATTTCGGCCCGTTTCTTATCTATCAAGGACACAAGGATCTTCTATTCCTCCCCTTTTATATAACATCTTTTGCCATGACCTATACAACCTCAATCCATTATACTTTCATCCCTCAAGATACGAATTCCTCTTTGGCGACGACACTGCACTGGTTACCCACGCCCCGACTCTCCATGCTGCCCAATTATCCCTCCAATCACAATTCGATGCAATCCAATTCTGGTGTTACAAATAGCATATGAAAGTAAATCCTTCGAAATCCAAGCTATTTATTGCCCATCATAAAATCACATCGCATTTTCTCCTTCTATTATTATTAACAACACTAACATCCACCTCTCCAACACCTGCAAATACCTAGGCATTATTTTCGATTCCAAAACTTTGTTTACAGCCCAAACACAATCAATAAAATCCAAAATTAAATTAAAAGCTCGAAATTTTGGTGCATTAATGTACAAAAATCAAGAAATTTCCACCAAAACAGCAGTAAAGATATACACATCGATTTGTCGACCTCTTATTGATTATAGTGCGATCCTATTCAATTAGATTTGCCTTTCCACTCTCCAGCACCTCAACGTCACCGATAGGTCAGCCCTACGTACCCTTATTAAATTAAGACATCCAATCAACCCCCCAGAAGTTTGGTTTTTAGTACCTTCCTTTTTTTTAACTTAGTTGTGATTCTTGCATTATTTTTTCCAGAATGTTTCATGTAACCTTCTGCTAATGTGGGCAACTTGCAGGTACACCGTTCAATTTAACGCGATTTTATAAAGTGTCAGTCATTTTGTCATATTTTTATAAGAATTTTCCAAAAGTAACATACGTTTGAAAAATTATCCAATGTATAAATACTTTTCAAAAAAAATTAGATTCAATTTGCTGAGGTTTTTCATTTTTTAACTAAATTGAAACATAATTTAACGATAAAAAGCAAATTATCTTACTTTTCTTGAAAATGTTAATAAAAAAGATTAATTTTTAATTCCAATAATAATTAATATTTAATAATGGACACGTAGTGTCCGAAATGTACATCTAGTGCTTAATTAAAAACAGCGAAGAAAGAAATTTAACCGCGTTTTTATAATCAATATAATCTACACATAACTCAAGAACACATACAATTATTTTCACTTGTTTCACAATTTATTTTCACACGTTTACATGACTTTCCTAACTAGTTTCGATCACCCGATTATTTAGAAGTTATTATACTATTACTAGATTAAAATTAATCAAATATCTTATATGTCTTTGGCTACGCATTATTTCATGAATATTGTAATAGAGGTATTGATTAATGGAAAATTTCCAGGTTATTATTAGTTATGGTTTTACCATTAAGTAGGGTTTTTTATTGAGGAAACTTTCCTAATAATTCAAGTTTTGCTTTCTTTGTATCTGGTACAAAATTTTAAACGGAGACGTGTCTAAAATATGATTTATATTGATACAAAGTTTTCAGATTCTTGTTCAATATAGAATTTTTGTATTTTTTTAATCACGTGATTATTTCTGTATTAGAAATGTTAATAAATAAAATTGAAATTTTTTCGTTGAAACGTCATATTTCTTTTTATTATAACAAATTGTGGAAACCTATGATATATAATTTAATGTATCATTCAAACCAGTGAAGTACGGTTAAATTAGAGTAAATGATATTGTACGCTTTAAATTCTAGTATAGCTGTAGTATTTATTTATAAAATGTCTTCCTTTAAATAAATTTGGCATAATTTGTAAGTACAATGAATGAAATAAAATATGAACATAACTATGAATATGAATTAAAAGTTACTGTTGCAAGGGTCTGTTTCTGTTACAAAATATCCTACAGGATGCTTTCAAAAGAGGAAAAGTAAGTCCAACCGACACTGAAGAATATAATCTTAATAACAACTAATTGATCGTCTCATCAATGTATTAGTTCAGTTAGAAAATATGGACACTAATTTGAAAATAATCAACTAGTTTCTGATTTATAAAAATATGTTTTTAAATTGGTTAGAAATATTGAAAAAGCCTATTATTTATCTATTTAAGGAACCAACCATAGAGCAGAAAATTAAAAAAATATAAATTCTAATTCAAAAGCACAAAAAGAGAAAAACTTCAATAATCAAGAAAAACTTCAGACAGGCTAGGGTCTACTAAAAATATAAACAAAGATAAACTATTTAAAACGATATTAAATCGAAATAAAAAGATAATATCTGTACTATTGGTTTCGTTGGACAAAGACGATGGAAAATGGCAGATTTAAATGAAAACTAGAAGAAAATAACTAATCAGATTAAGGCAAAACCAAAGGCATCTGAGGATGATGTCACCACGTATATTTGGAAAAGTATATATCCTATTAGTTGTCTGGAATTCAACAAAGCAAAAATTCAAAAGAAGATGAAGTTACATTCGAAGCTGAAAACATATTTAATAAAATGCTGGTGTGGCCATCATAGTACTTTCCCTATATTTTACTCGAAAACTATGCGGTTTATGCAAAAAGGTTATTCTCAATAATTTATTCAATTTTGAATTCTCTACAATTATTTGTTATATAACTTTCATGTTGCTTCAATAGTTTATTAGCAATTAGCAAAAATTGTCAACAATTTCAATTTTTATTTTTTTTTTCTCGAAAGTTAAGAATTTTATGAAAAATATATTTTAACGAAATTTGTTCAGTTTCTCATTCTCTTTAACTTTTGTTTGAAAAGTTTTGTAATAGTTTTCATATTAAAAAAAAAATCGAAAAAAACAAAAAACGCCTCGAGTAAACACCCACTTCCGGTTTATGAATGTTTCCCAAAAGCTTTTCAGTTCCAGTTTTTAACGATAAAACCTTACGTTTAAAGTTTCATCTCAATCGGATCAGTCGTTTTTGAGATACAGCACCCACGGACAGACAGACAGACAGACAGACACACACACACACAATTTTTTTTCTCCAGAAATTAGTTTAATGGACTCAGGGGAAATTTTCAAAAAAAAATCACGATCACAATACTTCCCCTATATATACTTCGTATATAGTGAAAGTAAAAAAAAAAACGTCATGTCGCTTTTAAACTGGTCAAAGTGTTTTGTTTTGGAAATAAATTAACTTCTACTTCGTGCAGACTGGTTAAAATATTCTCAAGTCCACAAGCAGAAACAAGAATGCCCTCAACTTCCATCTACAATTGAGAATGGGAAAAAGACCTAACGATTCAATATCACAATGATGTGCCCTATATTTTGAAAATGTATCACACTGGTAGACTGCTATAAAAATCTTTTGTTCTACTATCACAGGGGAGGTATGCGCTTGAAATTAGATCTTAATATTTGTGTTTATGATATTATTATTATTACTGAAACGTGGTTGTATGGAGAATTTTTAAATAGCAAATACCTAATTGGTTTTCGGGTCAATACAGCTGTGTATTTACAATTTTAATATACAAATGTTGAGTAGTATCTGGGCTTTAATTGCTTTAAAACGCTGTTTTAATCCCTTGGTATGCTGATATTGAACAACTATTTGTTTTTCCCATTATCAATGGATTAAATATATTAATGGTGAAATGTATCCTCCTCCTGGTTCCTCTAAAGCTACATATAGTAACTATTACAATCATAGAAGCATAGTAATCATAGATTCTTAATTTGTGGAGATTATAATTTACGCACGGTCTCGTGGGATAAATCTGGCTAAAGTCTTCTTTCTTTTAGTCTGACAATTGAAACAATAATTGATGCGACAATTTGAATCAAGTTAATTTTATTACAAATTCTAGAGGTACCTACCTTTCTGGACTTAACATGGTTGTATAATAAGCTAACCTATTTACTCAACAGAAAGAAATTGGCTCACATTAGGTTTAAGGACACCAATAGAAAACATTATTTAATATTAAATGTTTTGAAACAGGAATGTAAAAATATGTCGAATAAGCTTTATAATGCTTATTTGAGAAGAGCTGAATGTAATGTTTTTTTAAACCTACGCTCATTCTTTTCTTCATTCGTTCAAGAATTATGTACACAAAAATACAAGATTAAATACTTAATGGGAATTTGACAGTAACAAAATCTGGAAATAAAAAACTTTTCTCAATAAAGAAATTATTGATAAAAAAAACAGTTAAAAATTTATTAGAAAAATAAAATAAAATAAAAAAAATATATTTATTATTAGTTCTAAAAGTTTTAAAAGAAGAATCAGTTTAAAATTAATAAATGCTAAATAATAAATAAATTAGAAAATAATTGAAATTTTGCAAAAGAATTCTTGAAATTTAATAATCATGAAAATATCATGAAATGAAGCTATACTTTTATACACAGCTATATTTTTTTATTCAATTGAATGAAGGAACATTTAAACATTGGGCGAATAACAACAATTTATTATTAGCAAAAAATAATTAATTACTGAAAATCTGTACAGTAACTATTGAAAATCAGGACATACTTATACATAAAAAAAAACTCTACAAATGCAAAAGATTGCTTCAAATAATTCATTATAAACCTGCTAAACAGCATTGATAAAACACCTTAAAATTTTTTAAAAACTATTAAAATTTTTCACAAAAATGTTAAATTGTTTATTCAATTTATGAAAAATATGTCTTAATTCTAATTAAAAAAATAGTATTTTTTTAAAGTTTACTTCAAACCAGTTACAAATTGTACCAAATAAAATAAATAATAAAGATAATTGAAATTTAACAATTCAAATAAATTAACAAAATTTACTACAAAAATTAAAAATGGTATACAAAAAAATCATAAAATGAAGGTGATAAATTTCTTCAATCGAATAGAAAAACAATTGAATGTTTACAAAAGAAATGAATAAATTAAAATTTTTAACAGTAGAAATTGAAAACCGGCAAAATATGATATAAATTGATGAAAACTTTAAAATTCTACAAAATTGAAAATTAGTTATAATTTTTTCGAAAACAAAAAATCTATTAATACCATTCATAACATACTGACATTAAACAAACTATAAAATTACAAATTTCTAAAATAAGGAATATTAACAAACTTCTTGAAGAAGAAACAGTTGAATTAGATGCATTATAATATATAAATATTATACTATATAAACTAAATTTTAAAAATGTTTACCATATAAAAAAAACTGTTTTGATATTTATTTATTTATTTGTCTTCGGGTTTCTTTCTTGAATAAGAAATATAATAATAAAGGGTTTTCCAATAAGAGGTTTCATTTTGAATAGCCCTCTATCTAGACAGCTGTCATTTTTGCAGTAAAAACTACGCCATTAGTAAAAATGCAATTGAAATTATTAAAATTCACTATAGAAATGGTGAAAATTTTGCAGTCACAGTTTGCCAAACTAAAGCACTTTTGGGTCGTCGTGAAACACCTTCTCCTCCAGCAATAGTAAAACTGGTTAAAAAATTTGAGCTGTTGGGACAACTTAGTGAAGTGAAGAATCGAAACTGTGTGCGTCGCTTAAGAACAATTGAGAATATTGCTGCTGTAACCAATAGTGTTAATGAAAATCCAGGTTTGTCGATTCCTCGTCGATCTTTGGAATTAGACATTCCAAAAACGACATTACACCGTATTTTGCATAAAGACTTAGGTTTGAAGGCTTTTAAAGTTCAGTTTACACAAGAACTCAAGCCGGTCGATCACCAGCAACGTCGTATCTTTGCTGATTGGGTCCTTGAAATGCATCAAAATGATCCGGATTTTCACCGAAAAATCATCTTCAGTGATGAGGCCCATTTTTACTTCGGAGGCTACGTGAATAAGCAGAATTGCCGCATTTGGGGCTTGGAAAATCCAAGAATTCTTATTGAAACGCCTCTCCATCCTCAACGTGTCACTGTTTGGTGCAGTTTTTGGACTGGCGGTGTGATAGGACCTTACTTATTCGAAAATGAGGCTGGCGCCACTGTTACGGTAAATGGATTGCGCTATCGAGCTATGATTAATGAATTTTTATGGCCGCAATTGGAAGATATTGATGTGGACGACCTTTATTTTCAACAAGACGGCGCTACGTGCCACAAGCCACGAAACAATCGCAATTTTGCAAGATAAGTTTCCTGGCCGTGTTATTTCGCAAAGAGTGATCACAATTGGCCCCCGAGATCTTGTGACTTAACACCTTTAGACTTTTTTCTTTGGGGCCACGTGAAAGATAAGGTCTATACCAATGCTCTACAATCGATTCAAGACCTTAAAGATGGAATGCGTGAAGTTATCGAGGACATACAGCCGCAAATGTGCGAATTGGTCATAAAAAATTTCATGGTGCTGCAACCGTAGTCGTGGCGGCCATTTGGCTGATATCATTTTCCATCGTTAATGGCATATCTTTCTCTTTACAATGAAATAAATATTCATTGATTTCTTTTAAAATATACTCGTTTTTTTTAAATATCAAAATGAAACCTCTTATTGGAAAACCCTATATGTATTAGTGAGTTAGTTCGTCAAAAGTCTATCGACTAGAGGACTTTCTGCTTTGTTTTGTCCAGTCATATGGAGTCAGTCGTTAATGCGTAGATGGATGAAATGATGAAATGAAATCAAATATGGTTGAATTAGGGTTTTTAAATTTAGGGTTTATACTAGGATTTCTAGGATGACAATATAAGGATAATATGTGAGATTTGAAATAATTTTTGTAGATTTTTTCTGATAGGAATCGAAGGCGTTCTAGGATGGGGATAAGGATTGTGTAAAGGATTAAGAGGATGCCGGAGTTTCGTTAGGGTACAGCGGGATATTCGCTCCTTAACTTTAATATTGTGGGAGGTTGGATTGCTGGAATTGGGATAGAGGCCACAACCGTAGCCAAGTAATAGACGGCAGATCATCTTATATATTTTTACAGTTGTTCTTGCATTTATACCACTGTACTTGTACGTTAAACTTCGAAAGCGTTCTGATCTAGAAGTAATTTTACCGTTTATTATGGCGGTATGTTTTTTAAAATTGATTTTTTGATTTATGGTTGTGCCCAAGTACTTACCGGAAAGGGGCCAATAAGCTGTTAAAGGAATTGAAGGGCTTTTGGTAGTGTGGGAACATGGGTGATTCGGGCAGTATCATCTGCAATTGCAAGAGATCGATTAAAGTAGAGAGGATCAGGGTTGTAGACATCAAAAAATGTTATATAACTGAGGTGAGAGAGGAGAGCCTGAGTACAGGAAGAAGAGAATGAATTGTGGATTTTGACTTTTAGGGATATAGAGGAACTGTTTTATAATGAAAATGATATAAGGAGGGATATTTAGGAGGTGGCACTTGAATAATAGACCTTGGTGCGAGAGTCAAACGCTTTCTGGACATCCAAAAATAGAGTGGCCGAAGTTCTGCCTTCAAGGTGGAAGGTTTGAATATTTGAAACAAGGGTAATGAGTGGAAGGGAAGTTAATCGACGGGGATGAAAACGAAACTGGTATTTGGGGATGTGGATTAGTTATTATTTAACCAAAAAATGGAAATTATTAAAAACCATTAATAACACAAAAACATTATAAATATAAACACCGAATACAGTGTTTTATTCAGTGTTCATTATGAATTACCACGTAGTAACGGTCGCAACCATCATTATGATTATAAATATAATAAAATTTTACCCAAAATACAGCAAAGATTGAAGACTTAAAAGTTGGTTAAATATAATGAGAATTTAACAATTTGAAAATTAAGAACTTAAATTTTATCAATAAAGAAATTATTGATAAAAAACAATTGCAATTTGATTAAAAAAACAATAAAAAATATTTATTAATAGTTGTCAAAAAAGAAACATTTAAAAATTAACAAAAACAAACAAAATTTGTAATTAAAATTAAATTTTCTTAAGAATATTTGATATTTTGACAATAAATATTTTTTTACAAAAAAACATTTTAACATTTCTTAAAATAAAGAACTGAGCAAATATTTTAAAAGGTAAACAATTGATTACAAAGATTCAACTGTTCTTGTGGTAGAAACAGTAAACTTTTTAATTCAGTGTAATTTAATGTAAAATAATTGGAATTTAACTTAAAAAAAATGAAAATAAGGAACTATAAATTCCTCAATAAAGAAAGCAGTTCAATTTTACTGGAAAATAATTGAGAATTAAAACAATAAAGAAAAGTAGAGAGAGAGAGAGAGAGAGAGAAAGAGGGATGATACACATTTAATGAGATAACTTTTTTAATAAGCAATTTACAAGCGATCTTACAGCTTCAATAAATATCTATTCATGGTTGAAGAAATAGTTAAAAATAACAAAAAACAATCAAATATTTGTTGAAAAACAATACATATATCGAGTGAAGGAAATTAAACTTTGCATAAAATACTTTCTAATTAAAATTTAATTAGCTTAAGGTTTTACCAAATAAACATATTTATAAAAAAAATATTTGAATGTTTCTTAAAATAAAAACAGGAGAAATTTCCTATTAGATGAACAATTAACTAAAACCAGTTAACATTTAGTAAAGAAATTAAAATTCAAAATATAATATCTTAAGAATTAAACTTTAAAAATTATTAAAAATTTGTAAAAGAATAATTGCCAATTAAATAATAATAATAAATTTGCAGCCGTAATAAAAATAAATTACGATTGTATTGGACAAAACAAATGTATTCAATAATAAATAAAGATGTTTGTCTCTCTAATAAATTTGCTTTTAAATAAACTTTTAAAAGCACACAAAGAGAATAAAATCTATAACAATCAAGAAAAACTTCAGACAGACTAGAGTCTACTGAAAGTATAAACAATGATAAACTATTTAAAACAACAATAATATTAATAATACACATTTTAATTGACAAACTTTTAACATGTTAACATTTATATAATAAATAATGAATAATGTTTTAATGTGTTAGTTTCTCAAAAGGCTATCGACCAGAGGTCTTTCTGTCTTGTTTTGTCCAGTTATATGGCGTCAGTCGTTAATGTGTGGATGGATGAAATGATGAAATGAAATCAAATATGGTTGAATTAGGATTTTTAAATTTAGGGTTTATATTGGGATTGCGGGGAAAACAATAAAATGATAATATGTGGAAGTTGGAGTATTTTTCTGAAAAACTTCATACAGCCTAGAGTCTAAGAATATAAACAAAGATAAACTATTTAAATCCACATTAAATCGAAATAATCTGTACAATTGGCTTGGTTGAACAAAGACGATGGAAAATGGCAGATTCAAATAGAAAATAGAAGAGGTAAAAAAGTAACTAATCAGCTTAAGGCAAATCCAAAAGCAACTAAGGATGATGTCACCACGTATATTTGGAAAAATATATATCCCATTAGTTATCTGGAATTGAATAAAGCGAAAATACAAAAGAAGATAAAGTTACACTTAAAATTCGCTCTGAAAAAATATTTTAAAAATTCAGGAATCAGAATTATGGTCTATGAACATTAGTTATGAAGATATTTTTTGCAGAGCGTAAAAAAACAAAAATGCCGAAAAGAAAAATAAATAATACAATTTGAAATCAAATCAAATGGATCTAAATGTTCAAATATTATATAAAAATCAGAAGAAACGAATATGCTCCTTACCTTAGAAAATTTATATTTTTCGTGTTTCTAAACACTAGTATAATGAGGCCTACATAGACTTAATGACATTAAATAACTATATTTTGAACACAAAATATATTACCACATCCTCATTCCAAAGAGAGGTGATTGCCTACAGTAAAAATAAAATTGGAAACAAAATAATCAAAAATCTCATTTGATAATATTCCCTATAAAACTAATAATTAAAAAGCAGGTTACGATTGATATTTAAGAACTAATTCAATTCGATTATATCACACTCACCAAATCTTCATGAAGCATTTAATATGTTTTATTAAAAAATATTCAACACTACTATTAAATTTCTTTATGCATATTATAAAAATTATCTTCTGTCGCAAAAAATGAGATCAAAAAGGTGAGAAATGTGGAATCAGAAAACACCACCCTTTTAGTAACAACACGGAATGTGTTCTATAATAATTAAAACTATTGAAATAAAAACCAAAGATTTTGGGAATTCATTAACTATAAAGAAAAAATAAAATCATAAGAATGGCGGCGACCGTTAGTACGTACGTGGTAATATAGGATAAACACTAAAGTAACTAAACTAAAGTGTGTTAGAAAAATAAAATGGTAAACAAAATGAACAAATTCATGGAAAATTGAAATTATTTTGCTAAACCAGAAGGCATTTCTAAATATTTTTTTATGAATATCTAATTTAACACTTTCCAAATATTACCTGTAGACGATGTTCAATTAGAAATATTTTGATCAAAAAATAAATAGTGTTAAGGCTATGGAAGACTTTAAATATCTCTGATAAAATAATTACCAAATGATGCATCTAGTACAATTATCCTGCTGATGAATAATGCTATATAAGAATTAATATTTCTAGTACATTCTATAGCATTTGCCGTTAAACCAGTTTCTAAGAAAATAAATAAACGTTTAAAATAAACCAGTTAGAATTGTTTTTTAATATGGATTTAGGCAATTTAATTAAATTAAAATGTGCATAAAACATAGATAGGTGTAGCCCAAGTGTCTGTTTTAGGCCTACTAATATTTGTCTTATATGATCAATCATATTAGCTACAAATTAATAAATTTGCTGATGATGAACCAGTTTTTGTTTACGGATTCAACAGTTATAAAATATAACAATTGAAGTAAAATTTTATGAAGTATAATAAATCTTATTTTTAATTAAAATATAGAGTAATTGATACTGGTAGAGCTACACTCTTGATGGACCGAGATATGTAAATTCAATGGGGTAAAACACTTGTTAAGTTTCATAATATTTTTATTTTCAGTTGCCTGACACGTGTTTCGATCATTCCTGATCATTAATTATTTTGTACTTTGAAAATGATCAGGAATGATCGAAACACGTGTCAGGCAACTGAAAATAAAAATATTATGGAACTTAACAAGTGTTTTACCCCATTGAATTTAAAATATAGAGTCTCATAATTATAAGATATTGGAATTTATAGCTAAAAATGGCATTAGTTAAAAACATAAAAGTTGAATGCATTTATCTTGATTTTCAACCTTCAAAAAACCTCATACAGATTTTGTTTCTAATATACTTAATAAAGTCTACTAGAAAATTTTAAATTATTAATATTATTAAATTCTATTTTACTTCTTTAGACATGTTTTAATAATTGGTATCTCGTCAAGAAAATCATGTTAACATTGGTTTTTGTGGGTCATTGAGGTTATACTTGATCTGTTTCGGTTTTTCTTTTCGTTTGATTTTTTCTATCTACAGAAGCCCAATATTTGAACATGCTTGACCAAGACGGTTTGTTGAAATGTATTCATTTTGTTTGAAAATTCAAGTAAGTATTCCATTTATGCATAAAGGCTAATAGGATTATCTGCAAATTTATCGTTCGTGAATGTTAAAATCCAATAGAAGTACCACTGGTCTATTATTAATATAGCTGTTGAGGCACTATAATCTCCACTCAAAATAGGCATTTGCTTAAATTACAGTATTTACGGATATAATGAACGTCTTCCGTTCCATTCTGGTGGCGATAATCCGCGTCCAATAATGATGTAGACGTGCCGGTTGAAAGAGGCGACCAATCACCGTGTATAAATATTGATATTTTCGTATTGTAAATAATATTCCTGAAAAAAACCTCCAGTTTGTACACAATGCGTGGTGGATAATGGACGTCCCGCCACGAGCACACAATCGGTTAACCATTTCTGGTGTCCATTGTCCGCTCACGTGTTACGTGCTTGGAGCATTAGAATTCGCCTTCACGTGCTCCGGTGGACAAAGGCGGGCGAAAATTTTTATGGTAAATATTTTTACGGATAAAGCCATCATGTTGGGCAACACGGCGACCCAGTATTGTAAGCGAAAATTACCTTGGATTCACTCACAATCACTACCCGGTGGATGGATAATGAGAGGAAGAAGAGCGTCGCGATGGGGAATTTTGTGGAAGAGGACCACACACTTTTCGACTTTTCCTGGCTTTCACGTTGTATACGTATTGTGATTGACTTGTTACTACATCTGTCCTTGCTTTATAGTCACGGAGTTTTCTAAATTGGAGCATTGTTGCGCTTCCTTGAATGCTGGATAGGAACAATTCAGACGTAGGTGATTTGGTACAGCTTGTGTGACAACATAACTACAATATATACAAGTCACGATGCTAATGTTCGAAGACGCACAAAGAAATTATTTTGTAACATCTTTCAAAATGTATACTCAATTGAGTTATTTACATAACAATGACAATGTAGATTCGATTTAAGCAAATAAAAAAGTGAATATGAAGTAAAATAATATTAAAGATTTTTTAGTTTTGTTAGAGTATAAGTCTATTTATTTGTCACTTAAACATCTACATCAGTTAAGGTCGTCGCCTATACAATCGATAAAAATCTGAACCACGTGTTCGTCCCAAAAATTCAATCGCGAAAAGCCGACAACAAAAATCTCAAAAATTGATACGTAACACCGAAAAACATTCCAATTATCATCGTGCCGTGTGTTTGGAAATAAAGAAGCCCCTGCACGTCGGGATAACACCGTCCTAGTAATTTATTCGCACAATACAAATCCTCCCATTCTTCGATTCTTGCAAAAGCGATCTCCGGGTTAAAGCTACCGTAAAACACATTATTATGGTATCAAAAATCTGTAACCCAATCATAATCCCCTGTACGTGAATGGGGGCCGGTATTCACGTATTCGGGATTAAACCAACGCAAACATTGCTTTGCAATCTCCGACGACATTGTGGATCGAGCGCCAAAAGATGATCGGCAGAGTGTAAAGTGATTTGGGTATTTGGTTCTTCTCTTTTTCTGGTGTTGGCACAATAGGGGCGTTTGTTTAACGGTGGCGGAAGGGCTTTCTAGGGGGGAATTAAGAGGCGTGTAATTATGTTTTCTGCTCGTTTATTCCGTCGACAATTTTCACGGCAGAAGCAATTTCACGGAGAGTTGGCTGGCTACGAGTCCGACTAATCGAATCTGCCCTTTATTTAGTTTTCTCCAAGCCCAATTAAACAAAACACATATCTTATTATGTAGTCGTTAGGTTTTAAGTTAATTTGATATTTTACACCTTATAATTTTAGATTAATTTCATTTTATTCTTCCACCCAGTAAACATATCATAAAATAACAAAAATATGTTTTCTCAGATATTTATATTTATTTAGGTAAAATGAAAATATCAAAACTACGATTTTAGAATTGAAAAATGTTGGAAAATTTTGCGAAAATATGTTGATTAAAAGAATCTTCGCCGAAAAAGATAAAAACTGTAACAAGGATTAATCAAAGTTTAAATAAAAAAAAATCCATATGTAATTATTAGAAAAACCTACATTTTACCCAAGAACTTTATAATATTACCAATAAGTTCCTACAAAGAAGCAAGAAATTAATTGAAAAGCTGTAATAATATTAAATACTAATGATTAAGTTTCTTTCTTATAAACATTTATTTGTTTATTTATTTATTTTTACTTTAATCTGTTAAAATTAGATACAAAAATTTAGATCACAGGACTTGCGGGCGAAGTTTACCATATGTACTTCCACTCAAGTCCCTTCTTATACTTCAGATGATCAAATTCTCTGTCTGCAAAGTATTTTTACCATTTAGGCAATATTTTGGCCATTACTGGCATACTTATCCCATTTTACCTAGATATATTTTAATGACATTCCATTGTCACATTGAATTATTTAGGAAAATAAAATTTGAAGATTAAGATATGACCTTTATGGTATTATCTTGATTGATGGTTTACCCAAAGAGTCAAATACTAAGTCTAACTCGTTTTACTGTCTCCAACTGCTCTACGCTGATGATATTCAAAATAGATCGAAAACGATCCATCGCTGTTATTGACAGAGAGCAATAATTAATTCTTTGAAGAATCTTTTTTTATATTATATTGTCGTTTTAGTCTTCCAGCTTGAAAAAAAGTATTTGAATTTAGTTTTATTATATTTACATATTTGTGTGTATATAGAAGAAACAGTAACAGCAGTTTTAGTTTCTATATAACGATGCTTAATTGTGCAAACTGGAATCAAATCTTACAAAGAGCAATTATTAAACAATAATAAATATAACATATTTAGATATAATTTATTATGATGATGTTAACATTTATTTATTGTTATATTATTTTATTTTACCTGAATATGTTTTTGACTAAAATTAACATTTTCATTGCTCTAGAGTTGAATATTTGAACCAATTTTGTGTGTCATATGTTTGATGGTGGAAATCATTACTTTGTGATACATATTTGAAGTTTATTTTAAAATTACACTTTTAAGTGAACCAACACACTCATTTACACACATAAGTACTACGTGTTCGATAATCAATATAGATATAGGCTGTCAATATCACTGAGTTAATGCTATCACTAAGACCAATTATACTTTTCGAAAAGTATTAACAGAATCAGTTTTCAAGTCTTCCTATCCTCTTTGACTAAGTTTAAGATTTTGCTAAGAAACAGGCCTTTCAAGTTGGCCAGTTATGGTCATCCCCAGGAGGATTCACCAGACTGTGACTTGACTTTGTACTCAGTATTTACAGCAAATCCTTTTACTGGCAACACATATATGTTAATTAGTTTTGATGAGATCCTGAGTTGTGCCAAAGCTAGATTTATTGTCTTTAAGAATGCTGATGTTTTCGTCTTGTATCCCACATCCTTTAGAAGCTTTTTAATTGACAAAATAATTTCGACATGGTAGATATCTGCCCTTGTTCTGTTTTTACTCCATATTTGTATATACATCTTAGAAACTACGGGATCTTCTACTACATTTATGTCTTCTAAAAAGGTAGACAAGTAGATACGAGTACACAGTCCTTGAAAATAATATATTCCTAGAAGTCACTCTTAATATTCGGTTGTCTCATGTTATACCTAATCAGATTGAGAATACCACAGTCATTATTTAGGCCTAAATAATCTTTCTTCTATAGGAGAAAATCCAACATAGGAAGAGGCAGTAGGGCTTCTATAGCAGCCTTCGGAATGATGCGCTTGGTTTCAGTGTTTCTTATTCATGTTAAACGTTGAAGTTGCTGAACTTTACACGTTGCCGTTTTGAGTTAAACTCTAAGCTACAATATAACTGCTACGAATGTTAAAACGATCATATCAACTTTCTTCAACCCTTTGGCAGTGATAAAATATTATGCTCGTATTATGTACTGTGTGTGTGAGTGATTACTTTAGTTCAACTTCGAATTCAGGTTAACTCCTAGATATTCAACTTATGAAGCTAAAGTAAGTGAAGTGTGTAAATAAGCTAGGATGTTTTGAGTTGAAAAAATTTGATTTGTTAACAGCACCAGCTCTGTTATAAATTGACTGAAATGTGGCCCATAGTTTAAAGAGCAACTTTGAATCAGGATTTTCTTATGAACTGCTAACCATTTAGCTGCTTTAACAAGTCATCCTTCGCGATGTTTCTCAGGAGATTGCCAATTTATTGTTAGTACCGATTAGTTTCCGTTAATGTAACTAATATAAAAACAGGAAAAACAGTTTTTAAGTTTGTTTTACTTAAGTATAACACCCAAATCGTCCGAGATAAAAACTCTATTTTACTTTTTAATTATTTGCGTCACTTATAATAAGAATAAGCTTGAAAAGCTAAAGACTGCTTACATCAGTTCACCTTAAGAATTAAAAAATAATCACTTTCTCTTCTTTTTGCTGAAGAATTATGAGATTTGCGCAAAATGATTATTTTTTAATTCTTTACAATTATTTCTTGTATAAATTTTATGTAACTCGTATAATTCATTAATAATAGGCTTAAAATGTCAAAATTTTAAATTTTATTTTTTTCTCGCAAGACAAAAATTTTATGAAAACTACTTTTCTAATCGAAGTGCTTATAATGGCGCAAACCTAAATGATTTCGACATAAATATAAAATATTTAAGAACAGAACCGAGATTACAGTTTCCAGCAAACAAGCGACTCTTTAGAAAAGTGAAAATTCATTTCCTGCATAAAATCTCAAACTAAATTTTTGTTTTTCTTTCATATACAGGATGTTGATGTTATAAATTCAGTTGGTGAAAAACCCGCCCGTTTGTTAGATCCCGCCGGTAATTACTTCAGATTTCCTCATGACGTGATTTGTTTTTCCAGAAAAATATAGGGAACGTACTATGATGGATACATACATTGCCATTCTTACACTTAATCTAAGACATATTGGTATTATTGTTTTTCTGGAAACAAAAAAGTGTTAATGATAAAAATTTTAAAGCATTTGAAGAGTGGGTGGGTATCTTTTATTTCACCCTTCAATTAGTACAACACACACGAAGATAAGATAATTGATTAGACAAAGTTGTGTAGTAAATGAATTGTGTAATTTTTTTATCAATATTGTAGCATCATGTTTCAAGTTTACTTCTTTTGCTTATACTTCTATGACAGCAAGTATTACATAGGTATTTGATAAAAATTCGTAATAAAAAATTTATACAGAAATACAAGAAATGAATTGAATGGAAAATACAATTCTTGTATTTCTATATTAATGTTTTATAACAATTTTTTTATCAAAATTGATATATTTACAAATATCTTATACTACATACTGTAATAAAAATATATAAGTCCTTTACGTTGTAGAAAATTCACTAATAATTAGAAAAAACACGAAAATATTTTCGTTAAATCTACAACAAATGAGTCTTATTAAGACTACAAGAACAAATCACCTTTGAAACAACTACTCCTTTAGCTAATACGACAGACATTGAATGATACAAAAGTAATTTGCGTGTTACAAAATAGCAAGGCTATCAAAGCATCACTAATTTGAACGCATTTCTTTCTGTAAAATGAACTAAACATTATTGAATGTACGTTAAATAGTTTGTGAGTGAACTAAAAATGATTGAATGATACTATGGTAATTTGGAACCAGAAATGAAATGATGTAATTAAAAATAAATTAGCAAAAGCGATTAAATAATTCAATACTCAATTTTATAACCATCTGTAGACACGTGTTTCGACATTTCAATCTCATCAATACATATCATTATAAAATTGATTTCAAACATAAACGTTTTTGTTTACTAAAATAAATATAATGAAATATAAATAACTTTTTCAGGTATGTACGGCAACTGTCACAATAATGAAATATAATCGACTGAAGGTCTTATTTATACCTGAGATGGATTAAAGAATTGTTGTAGATTTTACGAAAATATTTTCGTGTTTTTTCTAATTACTACATACTCTGTTTTTTTTTAATGTTTCTATCATCGTCTCTTTTTGAATTTTTATTCACGTTGAATGAATAAACTCTCCAACGCAATACTTACTAAAGAATAAAGAAAAAAGGATACTGATAAAACATAAAAAGTCAAAATAGATATGAGTGAGTATTTTGATTTTTCATCTTTCCATCATCTCTTTTCTTAATTTTTGCAGGTATTACTCTTTCATGATGAATTTTAATAAAACTACTTTTATTTTATCTTTTTAGTTCTATTTGTATTTTTATTAATAGAACAATTCCGAAACATTTCGTAAATCTACAACAATGAGCCTTATTAAGACCACAAAAAAATTGATGTTTGATGAAGATGTAGATGAATCATGATAAGATGTTATGAATTCGAAAATTGATGTGAAAGGACGTTTGGTTTTGGGGGGGGGGTGTAAGGGATTGCGAGGTAAACATAGGTGCTTGAGAATTGGATATCAGGGTTAGTGGCAAATTTTATAGCAAGGTGTTCTAGGCGGTTTTCAATGGGGATTAATTGGGTTTTTTGGTATGGCAGAGTGTTGGAGGGATTGTGTAGAGGGTTATTGGGATGCCTTAGTTTAGTTAGGATTCGTAGGGCCGATGACTCACTCACCTGCAAGTTTCTCAGAACGGGAGGAAAAGGATTGCTGCATAGTCTAACAGAGGTCGACATATCATTTTGTAAATATTTACTGCAGTTTTTGTGGAAATCCCTTGATTTTTAAATGTAAGGTGTCTGAAATGTCGGGCTCTGTTTTTAATTTTCATTTTAAGGATTTGAGAATGGTGTTTGAAGGACAGTTTTGGATCAAAGGTAATTCCAAGATACTTGCAGGTTGCGAATGGTGAAATATATGTATTATTTATGTTAATACCAAATGGAGATGTGGATGCACGATGGAAGGGAATGAAAAGATGGTTTTAATAACTAAATATGATTAAGTGCGGTATTGTGGTGCAGAGCGGATTAAGGTGCGGTGTTTTCAGGAGAGGTATATTTGATTATAAGAGCTTAAATAATGGCGAAGAAATTAAATCCGTCTGCTCATTAAGCAGATTAGAATTAATATTATTACTTTGGCGAGATATCTCTAATGACTCCAAAAGATTAAGCCTTTGGCCTTTATTGCAAAAATGTACAAATTTTAAATTATCTATATGTGGAAATGAATGATTACATTCTAAAATATGATTTGAAAAAGTACTTGTTGTATGTCTAAGTCTGAATGCTCTATAATGTTCATTGTATCTCTTTTCAAAACTCCTACCTGTCTGTCCTACATATGTGCTATTACATTCGGAACATGAAATTTGGTATACTCACGATTTTTTAATAGATTAAATTTTGTCTTCCGCGTTAAAAAGTATATTTGAAAGTTTGCTCGCTGGTCTAAATGCAATTTGATGATTTTGTTTTTTGAAAATATTTGATATTTTATTTGTTACATGCCCAAAATAAGTAAATGTTATAAATTTTGTGTTCGTTCGGTCTACACTATTTGGATAAATATGAGCCCTGGTTGATTTGTATAGTTTTTTGTGAATTAAATTTTTAATAAGATTAACTGGGAAACCATTCTCCGTTGCTATTGATATAATTTTGTCTAGTTCTGTGATTCTACTTGAATCAGATAGAGGAATTATGAACGCTCAATGTATCATGGAGTGAAATGCAGCTAACTTATGAGATGGATGATGATTTGAATTATAAGGAATTGTAGAGTTGACGTTAGTAGGTTTTCTAAATATTTCAAATTTAATTGTATTATTCTGATGAAAAATGTAAGGTCCAAAAAATTGATTTTATTGTCGGTTTCTCTCTCTACTGAGAATTTTATTTTAGGGTGAACACTATTGATTAAGTTTAAAAATTGATCTAACTGGCGTGATATACCACTAAAACATGCGATAACATCATCTACGTATCTAAACCAAAATGAAATGTGTGTTTTTGTGAAATTTGAACTGAACATTTTTTTTTTTGACATAAAAATTTCTGCTAACAAAGTTAGTTTGTTGGAAATATTTATTGTCAAATTGCAAGTAATTTTGATTTAATGAAAATTCTAATGCGTCTAATAATTCTGTTTTTACAACGGGATTAGTGTTAGATTTATCTAAAAGAGTATGTGCTATTTGAAGGCATTCACCTGTGGGAATATTAGAGAACATACTACTAACGTCAAAAGAAACTAATTTTGAATTCTTGGGTGTAGTAATGGATTTTAGTTTTTGGGATACTACACCCAAGAATTCAAAATTAGTTTCTTACATTATGGATGTTGCTGGTGCAAAGGAGTATGTCGGGTGTAGTTGAGTGGTTATTTGGCATTATGAATGTAGTGGGGGTAGTGATGCGTATAAAGTTTGAGTTCGACATAAAAAAGTTGTTTTCGTTTAATGTTATTCATATTTAAGTCACCGATTGTGATAGCACGATCGTAGAGGGAAGCTTTGCTCAGGATGGTATCTTCAATTTGGGACGCGGGATGTATATAAACTAGGAATATGTGTAGGGAGAATAGTGGTAATTCGATTGTGCAGTGCAAACATTCATTAAAGGGGTTGTTAATTCTGGGTGGGTTGCATTTCCCCAGTTTAAGTTATGGTCGCACCGCTACAATCAAACCACCACGTTGATTTTGATTAGGAGAAGAAGAGGGAATTTGTATGAATGGCCAATAATAATTAAGAGGAAAGGGTTTATCGGTCTTGGTTTCGACCATTAATTTAACATGAATGGGGTTATTGATGAGATAATGAGAGAGAAGATGAGCTTTGCATATGAGTGAATTAATGTTTGTATACATGAAATTGATATCAGCCATTTCTGTCAACCTGGGTGCTCGCTATACGTACACCAGTGGTTGGTTCCACTGGTGAGATGACTTCTGGATGCTCCATATCAAATATAACAATGAACATCCGGTTGCCAGAAAATTTGACATGTGTATCAATATGCATCTATGAATCGTGATTTTAATTTTTTAAGTAGAAGTTGTCTGTCAGTGTTAGTGGGTGAGTTAATTTCTGTAGTGTATGTGTCGATTATGAAATCATGATGAGTGATGGGTGTATGAATGCGAGATGTTTTTGTCAGGGTGGGGTTAATATCGGCAGATTTTTTGTTATTGTTTTGAATTCTTACATTCGGAATTCCTTCAATGGGTGCCATGGGTCGTCTTGGACATTTGGTTGACCAAGCTCCGTGTGTGGTGTCTCCGCATGCTTTGCATCTGGGCGAGAGTTGAGTGGTACATGATGTGGTTGAATGTGCCCCTCTACACTTGGCGCACGATATTTCCTCTTCACAGTTTGCTGTAGTATGATTGAATTTATTGCATTTGTTGCAAGGAATCGGCAGTGGTGTTGGTGGTCGGCTTTCCATCACAGGATAAACCTTGCACATGAATTTAATATTTTCATGTAGTAGTTTTGAGTACTCTTGATGTGAACCTGTGATTATACGGATCATGTGCGTCTTTTTGTTATTTTCTTTCGCTATTATGCGACGACAATAACGATGTGTTATTCCCATTTTACTGAGATGCGCGCTGATAGTTGCATCTTTAATTTCAATTTCCACCCTTCGAATAATGCAGGATGGTTGTTCTTTATGGTCTTATCATTAGATTTGATAATAAATCCATGTTTCGTTTAAATTATTGGTGTTTCTTGGTTAAATTTATGCGTGTACCATATTTGCACAAAGGCAATTCTGGATGTTTCGGTAGTTGTGGTGAATTTGTATGTGTATTTGAATGTTAGATTGTTCTGTTGGGTGTGTGCTACTGTTTTTGGCTGTGGTTGTGGTTCAGGTTGTGTTCGTATTATTTCCACCTTGGGATATTTTACGTGTACGAGTGCGTGTGTGTGTGCTTGTTGAATTTACCTCTGTGATCGAGCTCTCGGTTTCGGTGGTTGCGGAGACTCTTTTAGGCCTTCCGCGGCCCCGAGGTTTTTTCGGAGTTATGAAGAGAACTTCATCCTCTGCTTCCATGGGCATCTCTTTAAGAATATCGATTTAAATTCACAATAAAAATTCACTCTGACTATTGCACGTGTGTATCGGTCAACGTCTCGCTAATGAAATGTTTTTCTCGATTTTTAAGTTTTCCACATTTTCTCTTCTAATATATTTACTTTTTTCTAATGAATTAATAAATGAAATTAAAAATGAAAGTGTGATTAGACGTAATATTCAAAAAGCAGATAATCAGATAAATAGTATATAAAATAATATATTATTTAGGTAATATGCCATTTAAATAAATATGTTTCTTGTTCTTGAATTATACTGCTTATCACTATTATAATATGTGAGGTCTTTCAGCTAAATTATATCTAAAGTAAATCGATAATAATTGTACTGTACATTTTCCTATTGGTATGAATTTTATACGTTTTATTTCATATGTACGTAACCTCTTTAGAAAAAGATAAGCCATTTTTTCTCCCTGAATTATTGTTTTCATAAATATTATAAATCTCTCTCTTAAAAATTACAAATATTACAAATCATTACAATAAAACATACGTCAAATTTTTGGAGAAAGAAGCACGTAAAAGCTAATATAAAAGAATTCCAGATGGTTAACAGAATATTTGCTCCCTCAGCATCATAGAAGAGGAAGGGTTTGAGTGGAAGAACACGATTTGCAACAACTCCGCCACAATTCCAAATCGTGTTATTCCACTCAAATCCTTCCTCTTCTATGATGCTGAGGGAGCAAATATTCTGTTAATCATCTGGAATTCTTTTATATTAGCTTTTACTTGCTTTTTATCCCATTTTTAGGGGAGACATTTGAGCTGTTTTTGTCAGCACGACAGATTTGTTTTTAGTACAATCAAATAATAAATTAGGTAGTAATTGATTATTTGGTTCCTACTTCTTTTCTATCTTAGAATATAATTTTAATTATTTACTACGAATTACCATTTTATCAATGTGGGTGGTCGTTTCTTCATAATTAAATATTGTTAGTGAAACAATTAATAATTAATTAATTTTGAACTAATAAGACATAGATCGTATAATAGGTTATAAATGTTAAAAATAGTACCATCAGATAAATGAACCTGCAGCCTTAATGACCAGCAGTTTCTCAAACTCGCCGCTGAGGTTATCATCTAGTAAATTTTCATTTAATAGCGTCGTGTTAAACAAGCTTTCGAATAGTAAACAGGCATGCTGTTTCAATTACTCCAAGAGTGACTTTATCTGAATAATAGCATTTTTACCATTATTATAGAGATGATCGTAAAACACAAATGCTGCCTAGTATAATACCTGATTTAATAAGCAAGCACCCGCAAGACGGATTCGCACCTGCACAAACCAAGTTTAAAATCCTGGCCGTTGTGGGATTTTTCGTAATTTTTGCATAAATAAAATATTTCTGATTGTGACAGAGATTAGTACTTGCGCCGGACAAGCTATACATTTTAAACGTTATGTTTTACCTACTAACAGGCGCAAATTCTTAATAAATTCCGCACAATTACAAGGTCTCGTATCAAAAGCGCATTATGCTCTTTTTCATCCTGTCTTCTTTTAGAATTATGTTAATCGGACCCAGCCCGCATCTTTAGCGCATTATTTATTTGCAGTACCAAGACGGCGAACATTGGAAAATTACTTAGCGCAGATACGATCATAATTGACTAATTAAAACAATTTGCTACTAACGTTTTTGTGTTCTTTTTTACGGTAAGGGTAGCATACAATTAATAATAAATCATAGCGTTTTAATGTGTATGCTGTGTTAAACTCAAGTGCATATATAATTTACTTTGGACTAAATTAATCTCTATTAGTACTACCATCCATTTAAAGCTTTTACGTGCATAGACATTAGAAGATATAAATACTAGAAGTTGCATGTTAAACACTTAATATATTTTGTTATTAAAGGAACAATAATTAAAGATTTTTTCCTCATCTCTTTAATTTAAACAGAAAATCTAAGGATATTTATTAAAATGCGGTGGCCCTCAGGGATCTAATCCAGGACCATTGCTTTTACTCATTTACATTAATGATGTTTCTGATCTTCGCTCAAAATACTGAATGAGATCTAAAATAGATCAAAAACAGTCCGCCGACAACAAACAAAGAATAACAACAAAATTCGTGTTTTCCCTGTAAAATTTTTTGGACGTTGTTTTTTTTTCTGTTACTTAAGTAAGGTTAACATACGGTATTGCTCTTATATTACCTGCATGATAATTTATTATATTACTTTTAGTGATAGTTATTTTATTAGGGTCCAATAAAAGGGTGCCGACTAAAATAGTGCAGGTGTCGTAATGTATAATGAATCCCGGGTACAATTCAAACCTCAGCACTTGTATAAAGGTTAACGTCCCTTCAATGCATATTACACCCCAGAATGTTAATTTAAATGCACCCCAATCGGTTCACTTTTACAACGAGGGGTGAATGCTTACGGAAGTACAAAACACATAACAGGTCAACAACCGGAGAAATTTCTGTGTTAAGGGTGCTGGATTATTAATTATTCAACACAATTAATTTACCTTTAAAAATTATTTCAATTTCTCCCTCTATTTCTCAGGAAATCCCCATTTCTCAACGATTTTTGCCAATTTTGAATGTTGTTGATTATAGCGTTGTTTGTCACGAATACAAAAAAAAAATCAGATTAAACTTTCTTATTTTTTCCAGCAGTATTCAAATCCGTACAAAAATGGAGGTTCCTATTTAACTTTTCTATTTCTCACCCCCTTCCCTGGGGGGTTGAGGGTAGTGGGTCGAGTTTCATATCATTAGATGTCCCATTCCGAGGCGAACACATTTTAAATATATATATTTTTTTATTCGATGTGTAGTTTTCCAGATATTTCAATGTCTTCACTTAAATTGAACTCCCTGTATACAATTTCTCTCTAAAAAGTAGGTAAACAAAAATTATTAATATTATATTGGTAATATTTAAGATTAGAATATAGTTAATAAGGTATCATGAAGAAGTTTATAAGAACAAGTTTAGTTACAATTTAAACAATCATTATTGTATATATTTTGTATTGTCATGAAACAAGAGGGAAATGAATAATGTAAAACCGTTGTAATTTGTATTCTAAAACATTATAAAAATAAGTTTTTTCTCCAAACGAATTGCTCCTACGTTTTGACACACGAATGAGAAACGACGTTTTAAAAACCCATTATTAATTCGAAACAGTCGCAGGTAGACGAAAAACGATGAAATTTTAATTTAAGATTAGTTCGTGGGGTATTGCATTAAATCACCGATGTCATTAGAAACGAATCAGTTGAGGAATATTTTATTATATCCTTCACTTCGATTAACATAATTCGAGGCGGACATTCCCCAAAACACCCGTTTAGTTCTATGTAAATCAACAAAAACGCGCGGTCATTAATATTTAAGACTACATTAGGAATCAATTAATGGTTTTATTACGACAAAAAAAAGAAGAGAAACGAGTTAACCGCCGATGTAAATATAAACAAATAAAACGTAATGCGCGAGTCCACTTTGTCATTTAATGTTTATACATGAGGTGTTTCAGATCCTCGGTGGAATTTTAAACGTGGGAAATATTTATGCGTACATAGACACGTTTTTGAATATAATGATAATAATAATTTTTATTACTCGATGCATATAGGGACTGAATACAAGAGTAATTTCAAAGTCAAGACATAAGAATGCAGGTTGATAGACAACTTGGTTTTTAATATTATAAATTATACTTTATAAAATAGTGTTAGAAGGGTTACTTCTTCTATTTCGAAAATAGTGAACAGAAAAAAATTATTGCAAATGGGTTTATTGTTTTTCAAATATTTCTCCACAAGAATCAGTACACTTTTGTATGCCCTTGGATCAATTTTTCAAGCACTTTTTTCATTCCAATCAGGTGATGGAAAACGTTAACCTTGTAATTTATTTTTGATTTGCGTAAATAAAAAAAGTCATTCGGTGCGGATGTGTAAAAACTCGCATTGTCCTGGTACAGAATCTTGCGAATTCGGGTTTCCCTTATTTTTCTGAAGACTCTGATAAACAAATGATTGTGTATCATTCAAATTTGACCATAAACTAATGATATAATTGCCTTATATCCGATGACCATTGCCTTCAAAATGCCTCTAGCGCGAAAAACTTTTGTTGAAGTTGGCTCATCATATAAGACCTAGAGAGTGACCAGTTTTTACTTTCAGACTTCGACGTATATATCCGTGATAGACGTATTTTGAGAAACTAATATTGTACTTTTTGACCATTTCTTTCGAACAACTCAGACAAGATTTTTTGAGCGATTTTTAAATTATTTTGACAACACAATATTAATGCACTATTGAATGTATGCTAGTCCCACTATTATCCAAGAATGCCTTAATCTAACGTTAAGTCACGATTTTGCAATATCATTGTATACACCTATTTAGGACGGTCTTTACTAAATTCATCACTAAATAAACTATTGTCACGATTTAATTCCACATAACATCGAAATATAATAGTTTATGATGATGCTTCATCGCTAAAAGTCGAATTCATTGATGTTGTTGACATAAGTCGAAAGTTGTAAAAAATAATCGTACTTAATTGCATTTGTTGGCTGGCATAAATTTTTCATGTCATTGGACAAATGGTGCATGGATATCAAAACTTCCTGAGTAACTCTACTTACAAACAGTTGAACTATACGTTATGGACGTCGGTTGTTAGATGGCAGCACCTGAATCGTCTATTCCCGAACTATAAAATGGATTACTCATATATGTATACACAGGAGCAAAATTCAAATCTTGTGTTTACATATAAACATGAAAAATAAAAGTGTCATAAATATGCAGTTTTTTTTCTTTATTTGAAATCAGTTAACAGTAAAATGTTTTGATTATTAATAACATTGACATTCTGGCAATTAAGCCAGTATATAATTTGGCCGTTAAAAACGTTACCCAAATAGATTTTCTAGTCATCTGAAATAAAAGGACAATTAGAAAGTTAAGTTTTTTATATAATTATAGAAAAATCTCAACAAAAGCCTTTCCTGCAGCAACTAAACTGTGTTAAGTTGGCTAGGAAAAGTTTTGAAAATAAATTTCATTTAGACAATAATAATACAATTAGTCTACGAAAGCAGAGCACAGTCCTATGCTTTTTACAATATTTTCAGATTTCAGGCAATTTATAACTGAAATTAAATGTTTGCAAAGATGTAAAATTTTTATTTGATTTTTGTATTTTGGCATCTGAAATGAAATAGTAAGAATCGAAATACAACAGACAAAAAAGAAACAAAAGGATCAGAAACAAGTAGCAAAAATAGGTACATTGAATATAAGGAGTATAGCGGGAAAAGAGGAGGAACGAATGCGAGAAAGCCAAATTAGATGTTCTTATAACATAAGAAAGGGAAAAGGATGAAAAGAAATAGAAAACCAACATGAACTATACTGAAGCGGAGTAGGAGAGGAACAAAGAGCTGCAGCAAGAGTGGGAGGTGCAGTACACAGAAATTTAAAGGATAAGGTAAACAAAAGGGAAGCTGTGTCGGAAATACTATATAAATAATACTAATTGAATTAAAAGTTAAATATAACATAGAGACAATAATAGGTGTATATGCGCAGAATGAAAATGACTAAGAGAAAAATTATAAGGACAAAACAAAAAACCTGGGAGAAAAACTTGAAAGGGATAGTAGAGGCAACCAGAAATTGTTTTATAATATAGTAAAAAATTTGACAAAAAAATCTGAGAGCAATTAGAATAAAAGAGGATGACAGGAAAATGGTGAAAAACAAGATAAGGGTTATCCAGATATGAAAAGAATATTTTGAAAAACTACTGAAGACAGAGGAGATACAAAAAAAATGAAACAGCAAGAAAAGTGGCCCCAAACGAGAAACGGATAAAGAAGGGGAAATGAAAGATTAGGAATAAGCTCAGAGGAATTAAAAACGGCAAGAAAAACCTTGAAGAGTGGCAGAGTTCCCGGAGAAGACAAGATAAGATTTATTACATCAAATAATTAATAAAATGCAGAAGGAAAATTAAGGTAAATAGAAGAAATAGGGCTAAGTGAAGCACAGAGTGGATAAACAGGGAAAAAGTACACAAGAACACGTTTTCACATTGACGGAACAATATCAAAACTGCCTGCTGGACTTCAGTGTCCGACTGGAATCACTGTCCCTTTAGTGCTTTCTTCAATGGTCCAAAGACATGGAAGGGTGACAAATTCGGGATGTAAGGGAGTTGCTGTAATACCTCCTACCTTATTCGCGCTATCTGTAACTTGTTGACTTTATATGTGGAATAGCGTTATCGTGAAGGAGGATCACGCTTTCCGTAAGCATTCCAGGACGTTTGTTCTTTATGGCTGTACGCAAACGAGTCAAAGTTTCTCTGTATCGGTCAGCAATGATGTTAAGATGAGGGTCTTTAAATTCAAGAAGTAAAGATCCACGATGATGAAAAAGCAGATAAACATAACTTTGCCAGCGGAAGGTTGATTTTTGAATTTTGTTGCCTTGGAGGCGATGGAAGTTTCCATTGCATCACCGGTAACAATGCAGTGCAAGAAGGAATTTCCTTCTTCACGGTTGGCTTTGTGTTCTTCAGTCAGTTGACGAGATAGCCATTGTGCACACACTTTTCGGTATCCAGCCTCATGAATGTTGGTTGTTCCAACACTGATATCAAAACGATCTGGGAACTCTCTAGCACGAACCTGCCTATTCTCCATAATGGCTGCTCACACAGCAGCGACATTGCATGCCAAGGTGCGCCCGGCCTTGGCAAATCCTCAGTTGATTGTCGTCCACTACTGAACTTCCGACACCAATCCACGACTGTGGTTTTCGAAAGACACTGTTCATCATAAACACCTTGCATTCTCCGATAAATTTGAATAGTGGTGTTGGACTCAGCGTTTAAAAACTGTATTATTGCTCGCTGATCCGTCTTGGACGATCCAAAGATACGATCTGCCTTACTGAAACGCGCACAGCGACTGCGCGTTCTACAAATATTAAGAGTAAACTACTACAGTAGACACCTACATTACCAGCGGCCGTCTTATGTAACTTTGTGCAGTTTTATAACATTAACAAACATTAATGCTACAGCGCTCGAACGTGTATATATTAAACCTCGTATTACAGGGAACAGAGCGATGAAGCAGTATCTAGAAGCAAAACATAAAATATGGATGGCAGCCGAAAGAATAGCAAGAGATAGAAAAAATTGGAAGAAGTTTATAGAAGAGAAATGAGAAGATAAATAGTAATTTTTGTTATTTTGTAAGGTTTTCCGGCAAAAATTAAAATATAATTATTTTCATTCAGTAAAAAAATCTAGTTTTCCATTTGTTTTTGGTAGCCGTGATTGTATGATATATATACTTCAGTTTCTACAGATTAATTAATATAATTATGATGTTGGTTTGAGTAGTAGTTTCTATCTAGTTGTCAATTAACAAAAAATGTTTTAACTAAAAATTTAACAGTTTTAACAGCATTTGATTCAGTAAAAAGTTAATGCCCCACCCTCAGGGTGTTCATGAACAGTAATATTAAAATTTCATTCTTCATCTGAACAAAATGTAGTTTTAAACAAGTTGTTTATTAGGGGCAGTGCCAAATTACTGAAAATTATGTAAATACTTACATATTGCATAATTTTACTCCAAAGAGTAATCGCTTGATAAATTCATACCTACAAAATAGAAAGCAATGCGTTGTTGTCACAGGTCATACGCCAACATTTGCATCGGTATAATTCGATGTGCCCTAAGGATCCATTCTAGTACCATTACGTTTATTAAATATACGTAAATACTATATAGAAAATGCTTAAATTATTATGTACGCTGATCACGCAATCTTCATAAATATGTGTATTATTATCCACTACTCTAGAGAACAGCTAAACGATTAGATTTGAATGTAATTTCTTTAAATGTCACAAAAACTGTAAATTTGGTGTTTTTCCAGAATAAAAACAGTAATTAAAAACATAGTCCTTGTGAATTTTTAAGTATTAACTTATGTACTAAATTAAACTGAAAATTCTATGAAGTATAATTAAGTAAAGACTGGCCTGAGTGACATATTTGTTTAAAAAATATATTTTATTTGAGTAAATCACTTCTGAAATCTGTTCTTTATTTAATTATTTACAAAACCGAACAGACTCAAAGTCCATTAATAGGGTTACAAAAATAATATACAAATTAAAATTATTTCTTATAAAATATTAAGTATGAAGATACATTTAAGTTAGACGAAGACAATTTAACAGATCATCTTTAAATTTAGTAAATGAGCGTGTAAAAATATCAAGATCGCTAGAAAATGCATTCTACAATCGTGACAATCGTACAATTGGAGAATTTAAATAACAGTTTGTTCTCGTAACATCATATACTAGACATCACAATACCTTGTTGAAATTCGTGGAATTTTGAATTTAAATAAACTCAATAGCTGCTGGTCATGAATATGGCTACGAATCAGTGTGTACAGGAAGCATAAGCTTACATATATAAGCATGTTGTATATTGAAATTAAATTAAATTCACATAGCAAATTATTATAGGGCACATCAAATCTATATTCTATATCTTATGAAATATAAGTAACGAAGAAACTTTTTCTGTATATTTTCTAAAATAATTATATATTTCGAATACATAGGTGACCATACCATTTTAAAAGCAGACTCATTACACTTAAATCCATGTAGAGCAGTTAAAGAAGTTGGCCTAAATTAGAACCTTGAGGCATACCACTGGAAGCGAGGTAGCGTCTAGATTTATGACCATAAATTTACACGAATTGTCCACGATCATGCAAGTAAGATGTTAGTACCTTTGTAACATTATGATGTAACCCAAATTCTTTCAGTTTAGTAATAAGTAAGGAATGGTCTAATCGGTCAAATGCTTTGGTTAAGTCGCCATAGATAACATCCACCTGCTTGTTATTTTCCATTGCTTCAGTAATTCCTTCGGTAATGTTGATTAGGTTTGTAGCTGTTGCCCTATGCTTCATAAAACCATGTTAATGGATAGAAAGATGAGGACTCATTCGGTAATATATATGCTTTAGTATTGATTTAAATAATTTGGAAATATTGCTAATAATTGCAATTGGTCGATAGTTTTCGATATCTTTACGAGATCTAGATTTTAAGACTGGGCATATCCTCACATCTTTCCACTGAGTGGGAAATATTCCAGTTTGTAGTATAAATGTGAAGATATAAGTTAGTGGCTAACAAATAACGGGTGCTGTATCACGTAATATAACTGCGGGTACTAAGTCCAATCCCATAGTAAACTTCGCTTTAAGGCTTTTCAGTTCTTTGAGAACATCAACGGAAGTTATAGTAAAATCACCAACAATATTCTTATTTGACTCAACAGCAGAATTATTATTATAATAACTGCGTATAAATGATTTTATAAAGTGATCAGCAAAGCCATTCGCAATATCTTTGGTGGTGTTATATGTATTGTTTTCACGTGTCATAGAATTTGGTATACGAGCATTGTTTTTTTTTGTTTATATAATTCCAAACTAGGCTTGGCTCCTTAGAAAGACGTTGTTGGGTGTATTCAATATATTTTACGTGAGCAATGGCAATGTCTTTTTTACATGATTTGCGCAGTTCCTGATATTGAGCACGATCATCTGGATTTCGCGTTTTTAAAAATCGTTTATATGGTTTATATTTCAATTTTAATTTAGTATTAATTGAATGAGTTATCCATGGGGCAAATGTGCAATAGGTATATCAAGGATTCGATTAGATGTATTGGTAATATTGTTAAATTGATTGAAGTTATTGAAGTCCATAAACGTATTGAGTAAGTCTAACGGAGGAGAGCTGGTTCCATCTACGTAGTTAGGAATATTGAAATCGCCAATAATAATGATTTTATTCTCCAAAAAACGTTGTTCTAATCGTTCAAATAACATTAAATATTGTTCGGATGGAGTAGAAGGTTTAAAGTATATGCATACAAGAACTAAAGTTATGTAGTTAAAATTGAAACCCACAACCTTAAGTTCAATGGAATTTATCCATCCATATTAAAAAAACTTCGGAGGAGAATTTATTGTGTAACGCAATTAATACGCCACCGCCTTTCCCGGTTATGCTGTCAGATCGGTATACATCATAATTAGATGCAAATTATTCTCAGTTATGAATATCAGAATTCAGCCATGTTTCAGTTAAAAAATAAATATCAAAATCATTATTCAACACAATATTATATAATTCATTTAGTTTATTATTTAATCCACGCACATTCTGGTAAACAATACATGTTTTAGACTGAGAATGTTAAGTAGAATTTAGTTTTTTCGCTGATCTGAGGTTCTCTCCACTATCTTAGGTATATTATTAAAATATCTTATAATTACTTCTTCCCCAGCGGCTATAAGTTCTTTTTGCTGTTTAGTTAACATTATAAATTCATCGCGTTGCATTGGAGTGCGGTCAGGTTTTTCATTATTAGTGACACCGATTTTTCACTGGATAGAATCAATTTAAAAGACCGTGGACGATCACTTTTCTTTCCTAGGCGAAAACAATTTTTTAAAACAATAGCATTATCGTTTGTTTGATCTAATTTAAGATTCTCACATTACTAGGAGTATTTATTATGGAATTATATTGCAAGTTCGCAACGTTGAATTATGTTAAGCCTATGAAAATATTCATAATTACAATACTATATTTTTATGAACAAAAGTTATTTTTCTCCCTATAGTAACATTTTAAAATACTTGCTAAGTAAAGCTTTTTTCAGCATATATATACACGTTGTCCCCTGAAATTTTGAATATGAGTAATGTAATTTGTATTATATCTCGATTATTATTATTGGTTGCTATGGTTATTGCTTCAATATGCATGTCAATTTGACATTTTGAAGCTATAATGTTAACAGGAATTTTATGATCATCTGGGATAATGTTTGTCTCAACAAGGAGATGTTTTCGAACATTTAATAAGATGAACATTGCAGTTATTTGTTATTCGTTGCGTTAGCATTGTGTCCGTAAAAATAGTAATATTAAAATAACGTGTAAATATGTTTCATTTTGATTTCCTATTTTATTAGAAATTACTGATTATTTCCCGTTGGTCAATCCATTAAAATATGTGACGAGCGTGGTAACCAGGCAACGAGTAATGCATTGAAATGCCCGTATTCAAAATTTCAGGGGACAACGTGTATATATATATATATACCGTGTGTCCCGTTTGAAGACGCATCATAGGGAATTCCCATGTAAAATTTTCAATTGCAGTTTGTATCTCTATTATTGAACGAAAATTATCAAAATAAAATTAGAATGATTCCTTTATCTACTAAGATTATTTTGGAGGTTTTATTTTTGTTTCATCTTTAGTTTTAATCGAAATATAGCTTAAAGAGTGTGAAGAAATATTCGACAATAAAATCCTCAAAATAGTAGTTGCTATGCAATGTCAGTGTTTGTCATCTAAATTGATTAAGCTACAAACCAATAATTCAATTCAAAATAAGTGCTTACACCATAAAAGAAAAAGTTCAGATCATCAAATTGAGTTTTGGCGGATAATTGCGACTTATTTATTATAAACTTTGAAACCTGTCCAGTGCCGTGTCAATCAACAATTATCAGAATTGATCAGAAATTTGAGGATAATGGTTGTGTAAACGATGAACATATTGTTAGGAATAAGGAAAGGAAATCTTAAGAAACTGTAACAAATGTGTTGCAAGGATAACAGTACATCTAACATCAAGTGAAAGCTTATTGTTACAGACCCTATAAAAGCCAAAATCATAAAGAACTGAGCAGTGGATCCTGAATCAAGATCTAAATTTTGTTAAATTATTATGGAAAAGTGTAACGAGAATAAGAGATTTCCGAATAGTGTGTGTTTTTCAGATGAATGTACTTTCTATTTGGTGTCTGAAAATAACGAACAAAATAATCGTCAATGGTCTCAAAACATTCTTCATATTGTAACATTAAGAAGTGAATATCCACAAAAACTTAATGTATGGGCATGAATTTTAAAAATAGCGTTGTTTGTTTTATTTTTATTAAAAGCAAATTAAAGTATTTATCGGTTTCACTTTATGTTTATTCTGTACACAAGCATTATTTCTAAATTTGGAATAGTATAATAATTATAATTTAACTGGATGCGGTTTTGAAATTTTGTATAAAATAAATGAGAAATACTAAAAAAAAATTTATTTTGTTTCGGGCAATTGTACCTTTGAGTTAACTCGTTTCAACAAGAATAATGAATTTGTGTCTTTGAACTCGCCATCTGTAATTTTAGATGTTACACACTGACTTTTTAAAGCACTGAACTTTTCCTTCTGTGTTGTAAGCACTCATTTTAAATTTAATTATTTATTTGTGGGTTATAGAATTTAGATCACAAGCACTGATTTTTCACAGCAACTACTATTTTGAAAATCAAATATTTGCTTACACATTTTAAGGTATATTTTGACTAAAAATAAAGATGAAACAAAAATAAAACCTTCAAAATATCTTTAGTAGGTAAAGGAATCATTCTAATTTTATTCTGATCATGTTCATTCAATAATAGAGATATAAACTGCAATTGAAAATTTTACATGGGAATTCCCTATGATGCGTCTTCAAACGGGACACACGGTATATAAAACCAATTTACAGATTTTAAATTCCGACCTAATTTATATATTTTTAATGACGATCGTATAGCTTTTAATCTATCTGTTTTACATGTTTGTTACTTAATAATCTGTCATTTAGGTTTATGTATGTTCATTTAAATATTTTGTTGTAAATTTATTATGTTTGACTTTATATTTAGTCGTTTTAGTATGTTAATTATTTTATGATGGTATGATTTTTATAATAATTATATGTTCTTAATTATATTTACTTATAGGACATTTCATCAATCTGTTCATATGATAATTCTCCAATTAGTTATATCAATTTCGATCATATTATACATGACGTTTGGTATATACAAGAATAAATTTCTACTAAATTCAGTAGGCCTTAAAGCTTACTAAATAAAATTATTGGTATGTTAATTTTCTTACAGAAATCTTGGATGCAAATGGAATTTTACTAATATTTAACCCCTTGAGTACTGAATTATTCGTAGATTTGTATGCATATATAACGGATTTAATTTGTTGCTTTATGGATTTATTAATCAATTAATGTATTACTTTTACATATTTGAAAAGTAATACATTAACTTTCTAATCTTTCCATCTTAGTGCTAAAAACCGCGGGATGATTACATTTTGGCCTCTATTTTTTTTAGTTGTTGTTAGTAATTTTAAATATAATTACATATATTGGAGGTTAGCCTTCTCTTCTTCTTCTAGGACAACACTCTCAGACGCCGGTATAACAATTCCCGGTATTTTATCTGCGCCAACCTAGATTTTAAAACACTTGCAAAAATCTGATGAAGACTCGCAAAGTCTGTAGATTTTTATTCCAAACCACACTCGTTTTAATGGAATGAACTGAATATAATTCAAACGTCCTTTGAATTTCATAAGAGATTCATTGATTGATACTGAAGTATAGATTTTTGAATGTAGTATTCGGATAATCAACTAGATTTCTGATCTTCCTAATTCTATCATTTTTATCAAACTTTTCGTTGTCTGCATAGTGAAGGAATCTTGTGATATCACAAAACCTATCCCGTGACATAGTAGCTGCAAAAATTGGTTTATAATACTTCTTTGTGACCAATATGAACAAAATTTAGATTTCTATATTTGAGATATAATAATACATAATGCAACATATTCTTTCATTTCATCGGGATGAAAACCACAAAAACAGGGGTAATTATAAAGATAATTGAATTTTACCTTATTTGCAACTTAAGGTTTCATATACAAACGCCAGGCAATTGTTTGCCTGCCTTTTAAATTCAGATGACGAGTCAGACTCGTTACCCGTAACTTCGCCCAAGTAAGCAGATGACGAGTCTCACTCGTCGAATGTACCCAAAGGGTTAATAATTAATTGGATGCATTAAAGCTATTTTAATAAAGTTTTATGCATTAAATAAAATACTTACTTCACAGTTTATTCTAACCAGTATTTATTTAAAATTAAAATAACTCAATACCCAAAAATAAATAAAAAATGTTTTATACAAGAAGTGAACTGTAAAACTTTCAAATATCAAATGCAGACATATTTCAACAGTATAGTTAATCAAAAGAGGCAGCTAAAATTGACCTTGATAGATATATATTTTGTATATTATTTCTTTAAAAGGAACACATAGATGTCGCTATTTTAATTTTTAAATATGAACAAAACATGACAGTTTAAAGATCGTAAAAAGATAAAAACCATATCATTGACAAACAAACAATTGATAAAAAAATTAGATCGAAATTAAATAAATTGTGAAGGCAGAAAAATTAAAATATAGATGTGAAAAAAATTTCTAATCAACAGAAATGTAATCAGCAATCTAAAACCATACGATATTTAGTTGCTTGGTCTCGGAATGATCATAAGCGCTAAACCTGAGGTTTGAAAAAAATTAGAACAACAGTAAAGATTGCAAAAAGTACATTTTATTTAATAATAACTAACTTAATAACCTTTGTTTTAATTTTAAAAGATTCTTCTCTGGATATTCATTAACTAACTAATTTATTAATTTTTGAATTTTATCAAATGACACGTTCAACGCTTATCAACATTCATAAAAGATCTTTTTTAAAGACTTTTTTGTAGGTTCTTTTAAAGTAATTTATTCATTGTGAGTGTAGATATTATTTCAAAATTACTGTTCAGAGTGAATTACTTAATTTTATTGATAATTGTAATAATAAAATAATGAGCTTACCGCTAATAATTAAAACTTTAATAATTTTATTCCTTATGTCTTGTTATAAACAAAAATTGAATACCTCACTTCATTGTGGGTATTGGGTGATTTTAAAATTACTGTTTTAAGTGAATTTTTAAATTTTGTCAAATGACACGTTCAACACTTATCAACATTCGTACAATATCTTTTTCTAAAGACTTTTCTGTAGATTATCATTTCTTTAAAAGTAATTTATTCATTGTGAGTGTTGATATTATTTCAAAATTACTGTTTAGAGTAAATTATTTAATTTGATTGAGAATTCTAATAACTAAATAATGAGCTTGCCACTAATAATTAAAGTTTTAATAATTTTATTCCTAATGACTTGTTATTAGCAATCATAAATTTGATAGCTTACACTTCACACAAGTTTATATGTGTATATCATATTATTTACTTTATTTTTATTGGATGGAATAGAAGGGAATATGGCATCATAAAAACAATCATATTTATTTCAATCTTTATTTATTCAACTCAAATTTTCAAAGTAAACATAATCGAGTACATGGTACGTGGTACAAAAAAATACACAGCATATCAAATATGAGGTAAACACAATAAGTATAAAAAAGAAACAACTAAAAACTAATGAGATACAATGTCGAAACTAAAAGCTAAGGAAACACACACAATTAAATTGGAAGAACGTGATTACATCTAGTCAGTACATCTACTTAAAACTTAAAAAAAAACTAAAACGAAACACTTAATCTAGGTCAGAAATCATAAAAGCTGATATCACAGTGTAACACACACGATTAAACACATACATATATAAACGATCACATAGCTTAAAGAGCGCATTACTAAATCAAAATTTTATATAGTAAACGCTTCTCGTGCAAAACTTAATATTTAAAATGTCAGGTGCGAATCTAATAAAAATAAACAGTTTCGAGTATTAAAGCTTAAAACTAAACGTGTTGAGTATTAAAGCTAATAAGTAAACATTTCACGTATTTAAGCTGTAATAATTATATAATATTAAATTTTGAAATAATTTAAAAGTTGAAAATGATTAATTTAGTTAATAGTTATTAAAGCTATAAATGCGTGAGTGTAAATACTTTTTTTGATTATTAAAGCTCTAAAGGCTAACTATAAACTACTTAAAACAAGCGCATGCAATTTTTTATGTACAGATAATTGACACTATTTCGGCCTATTTTGATTGTGTTCAAAACTAAAATTAATTAAAGCTTTATCTTATAATCCTAAAACCATAAAGCTTTGTATCACAGTTTAATGCTTTTAATTTTTTTTTTTAATTTTATTTTTTTTATTAAGTTATAATTATATCCTATTTAAATTAAATAAAGCTTTTAATATTGCATGCTGAGCATAAAAGCTCATTTTAATAAAAGAAATGTGTGTTGGAAGCTGTTATTATGGAGCAATGAATTTGATTATTTTAAATATTAATATTTTTAAAGTTTTTTTGATGTAAATTATTTTTTTTTGCGGCCATTGATTGGTGTATTTAGGATATATATTTAATTGTTAACTACTTTTATATGTTAATATAGCACTTTGAGAAAAAACTCGTTATTTCTTCACATATTTTATAGTTTTTAAATTAGTGAATTAAAAGTCAATTAGGGCAAAGCTTTTATTAATCATTTAAATTGTAGATAATTAGATGTTAAGTGCAACTTAAAAATCGAATTAAAGCTTTTAAAAATTGCTGGTGCGACTATTCTAAAATCAATGTGAATAAGAATGTGCAGTTATAAATCTAATAATAAAGCTTTTGAGAATTGCACGGGAAATTTAAACGCTTTTTGAATCGAAGTTTGATTTTGCTTTTATAATCATCAAGCTGTTGAAGTTTGAATAAAAATTTTATTCCAGAAATGTTACCTTGATTATAAAAAAGCAAGAATCGTAAAAATTTTGTTACTTTAATTCAAGCCACGTTTAAAATTTTTAAATGATAAAAATTAAGTGCATGCTATAAAGATCTACTTAAAAATTAATTATTGCACTGTGGAGAGCTTTTATCCTAACATAGATTTTAAAGAATTAATTTTAATTTAAAGCTTTTAAGAATTGTATTGCTTGCGCAAGAAAGCGCTGTTAATCACAGTAATATTATATATATTTAAGAAGCTTTCAAAGTAAAATAACTAAAAAACCAAAGCTATTATAAGAAGAAGAATCATCAGATTAAAAAGTGAAAAGTTGCAAAGTATTTGTAAATATTGTACAAACATAGCTGCAAGCATTCAGACGTGAACTTTTGGGAAGCAATTGAAGAATGAAAAAGCTGGTGCAAAAAAACTCAAAAACTATAGACAATATGTCTAGAAGATAAAATTGAAAACTTATTTTATATGTCTACATTTAATCACAGCTGTAAAAATGAAATTAAAACTTTTCGGAAAACCTAAATTAAATCACAGTTTGATCATCTATATTCCTAGAAATGTGAATTTTAAATTAAATACCTATATTCCAAATCACAGTTATGCAGAAGATAAATTAACTCCAAGCGGAATTTTCTAAATTATCATTTTTAAATCACAAGATATAATATCATAAAGGTAGAAAAGTAAAGCTAAAGATAAAATCGCAAAAGATTGTGCTAATATTCTAAATAAGATAAACTAATATTGCAACAGATGTTAAAGCTACTAGCTAACCTAATAAATTCGAATAATCCTAGCTTTAAATTTATATTTATAATTTCTAATAGATTTTTCAATAAATTCTTGTAATAAATATAGATTTTGAGCTCTAATATATTTCTTATAAACTTTTGAGAATAATAATTTCCATAATACATCTAATATTGCAGGTAATAATTTTATCACAGGAATAATGTTAAAAGCTCTGATTAAATAATACACATTACCAAATAAATTAAAACTATTACTAATCAATAAGAGATTAATTAAAGCTTTGCCCTAAAGTAAAATGTTTTGTTTTGAGGATGGAAGAATTAACAAGCAACTAAACTCAGTTTAAGTTTTATATAACAAAACTGTTAACGGATTAATTTAAAGCTTTTTAAAAATCGAAATTAAATCTATTATTGCATTTTATCACGCGGTCGCAAACTTATATTAAAAGATTTGCTTATCATTATCATAAAGCTAAAGATATTTAAGTTAATTTCTAATATTGCAAGCAAATTGTATTGTATAAATTTTCTTCTGAATTAAAGCTTCCTTAATTTATTCAAAATAAAAATGAATATCTAAAGAATAAGCTTTTACAACATCAAAATTAAAGAGCTTAATCCATTGAATTAGTTATATTATTGTAAAAGCAAATTCGATAGTAAAATACTAAAAGCTAATATTGCAAAAACTTTTATAGAAACAAAATTGTTAATATAAAAACGTCATTATTATTTAGATATAAATTTGCGTAAATTAATTAATTAAAGCATTAAAATTGCGTGTAAATTGATACTATCATCAATTAGTATCCTTAAGTACTAATATTGCATCTGTTTAAAACACGTGCAGCTTTTAAAATATTTAAAAGGCATCAAACACACGTGTTAATAAAAATAAAGCTAAACACTTGCAATCATTATTGAAAGATTCGAATATAAACCTCATTCATGCTTTAAGTGTACAATTAAGGACCGAATAATTTCGGTGTTTAAATATTGCAAACAAACTTAACACCGCCCATCAAACTATTAAGTCTCTCATCTCCTAACCTCGTAATTAAAGCTGATATCCGACGATTAAAACTAATTATAAACTAAATTAAAGCTTGAGCAAAATGTTCGATGTGTCCGATGTTTTCGCGGGGCTATCACAATAAGTCCTAATCTCTAAAAGCTATCACAGACGTTTTAAAGCATGCCCGCAACGGGCCCTTAACGCTAACTTTTATGAAATCGTGCCTAGGCTAAGCTTAATCTAACCTTAAATCGTAAATATTTACATTGGGGATCCTTGTTGTTTGTTGATCGACAGCAGTCCAGCCGGTGATTCAGTGGGACATTTCTGACAACTCGTTGAGAATGTTATCATTGATCTCGTTGTCCGCACTGGCCAGCTCAAGGACGGGATGCTGGGTCCTCGACAGGTCTTCGAATTTCGACCAAAAGTCATTGAGGTTTATCCTGGATCCGGGCACTACGCGTCTCGACAGCCTTGGTTTTAATTGCTGTCAAAATTAATGTTTGAGGTTAGTGAATTGAAAGCGTGCGTGGGTGTCAAACCACTTACCTGTCGCAGACGCCGCCACGGGCTCCTCGGAGGTGTCGCCGTCTTGGGCTTAACTGGTATTTCCTTTGGAAGACACATGATGTCGTTTTTCTTTATTTGTTTGGATTTAAAATCGCAAAAAAAACTCGATACGAATATCCGAACTCTGTACACGTGTGTTACTCACGGAGGTCGTGATCGGAGTGTGCTGTGCATTTCGTCAGGTGAGTGTTATATAGTTGCAGGAGCTACCTGAAGACAAGATCGTGCGCCAAGCTCGCGCTGAACACGTGCACAGCGCGCGCAGACACGCTACACCCCCGCACCCCGCGACAAATGGTTGCCCCTCACCTGTCTCGCTTCAACCTGTTGGAATTAGGGTGGTTCCGTCCCTTTCCCAAGCTCAGGTGTAGCCATCGCGTTTCTGCTCGAACAAGTTGGGGCGGCTCCATCTCTCTCCATTTCCGTTCTCTCTCTTACTTTAACAAATCAGTTTGTGCATCACTCTCACTCTTACGGCTTGTATCGACCCATCATATTTTACTATAAGATTTCATACCATCACAGTCTCGCTTGGTAATATCACCACACCATCTCACTCAATCTTTGGGTATAGCTATCATACTCACCCCCTAGTAGTATCAGGTAAATCCGTCGCAGTCAGGTGTTCCGTCCCATTCTCCCCTCAACAGGTAAATCCACCCCATCTCTCTCAACCCTCAGGTGTTTCCATCCCACTCACACCGTAGAGCAAACAGGTACATCTATCACTGTTAGGTGCTCCATCCCGCTCACCCACATATTATTCAAGCCAAGCTATTTCACACAATTCCGCCCTTAACGGCGAAGTCCACACCCATTTAATTCTTATATTCATCCCCTGCAATAAGTATTCTAATTCCATCGCCTTTCCTTTTCCGACAAACTCTTCATTTCACTTTCTAACGTCTCTTTCCAAAGTATAGCGAGGATATTACATCACTCTCCTTTACAAATACCCCTATTTTATTTTACAAATTGTCTTCCTTATAACGGCTAATACTATACTAATATACGTGGTTATCTAAGATTAGAAGAGAATAAATACATACACATAGGAAGTACTTTTAGTATTTTATTTATTAATATAGGAAGAACGTTTAATTATAATAGATTGAAATATTATACACGTTTTAATTAAAATGTAATTAAAAATAAAATACGATAAAACTGATATATTATAGCTTTAAAATATCAATTACCTTATTTATATGATAATAGTAAAGTGTAGTAACAAGAATATTGCATTTAACTAGTGGATTTTTGGTAAATCTGAAATTTAATTTAATGATTGGTTAAGTGACGAACCCACAATTCGTATAATTGTATTAGTAACGTGTTTATTACATTCATAACTTTACCTTAAACTTAAACTCAAGTCTTTATGCGTTATATAGTATAAAACATATTTTTGAAATTCAAATGACCTAATTTATAATAATTAAAATGCTCTGACAACATTATTGTACTTAACTATTGAGTTACTAATGGATTTCTGGTGAAGGTGAAATTGAATTCAATGATAGGATAAGCGACGAACCCAATGTGTATAAAGATGTTTTACTTAAACAAATTTTGCTATTTCTATAGAAAATTGTAATAATAAAGAGTTTATTTTATATCTTTGAACTATCCATAAAATATTCAGCCTATAATGAGAATAGTTGCTACCGTTACTACGTGGTAATCCATACTTACACTGAAGTTTAAATAAATTTCTGGCACTTCTGACTGCATATATTTGTAAATTTATGTATAATTTATCCAGATTCAAGAATTAAATAGAAAAATATGTTCTATAAAGTTTCATTTTGTTAACCTAAATCAAAATTAAACAATTTTTTAATCGAATAAAACTACTACATTATTATACCAACAAAAAATCTTTGTTCACTAAAAACCACATCAATTACTTATAATATTTATTTAGTAAAATATGAAGTTAAATACAATTCTTCAAACAACATTAATGTAGATCATAAGAATGGTTGCGATCGTTACTATGTGGTAATTCGTGATAAACAGTAAACTAAAACACTCACTATGTCTTTAATAAACATAATAGGTGTTTTTTTTTTTAGTTTATTGTTTGACACTAATCTTATTTTTGATTAATAGATTCAACATATATAAAATTTAATTTGATTTGAGCTTATAATTTAATTTTGTAATTTATACCGTATTTTAAATATCAAAATTATCATATATACTTAATTTATTTGTTATTGGTTTATTAAGTGCATAAAACCGGTTTCCGTGTTTGATTTATAATATAAATTAATTGGGTACCCGCATTAAACGCGGTCAATAAAGTTGACAATTGCGCTTGACGGAAGTTTTTAAGATTGTAATATTTGATTTGTGGCGTTCGTTAATAATTTCAAGGAATAGAGATAATTACATTTCGAGCTTTAATTGGTTCCTGCGGTATTCATATAATTATATGAGCTCTATAAATATCCCCGTTTGATTGGAGCTTTAATTAAGATTTACAGCTTCATGGAAGTTTTTGAGTTAATCCTTTGTAAAAAAATATAATTTTAAGATTTTTTAAATTTCCATATTTAAAATTTATGATTTAATCTGTTCGTAGTTTTATATTGAATCTGAATTCTCTGACTTCATTTAAATTTGATGCTTTATTTGTTATTAATATATATTGGAAGTTTGTAATTGTGGAAGTATTTGCAATATTAATGGCATGATATAAGAAGAAATTGATTTTACAATTTAGGTATTGCGGATTAGGAATATATATGTCATGTTCAAAGATATTACATAGGAAATGAGATAACGGGAAGCTTAAGCAAACTTTGTTGCGGAATATTATATATTTTTAATTTATACGCTTTCAGCATTTTTTTAAATTATGGTTTGAATTTATTGAGTTATTTATATAATTTAGTCACTGTCAAAAGTGTATACCTTAAGAATTTTTTTAATCGTTTTTCGCCTTCGTGTGTTTCCTTTTGCTTTCAATAATCTGACACAGTACTTAATATTTTTAAGAATATTTTGTGTTTTTCATATCACGGTTATTACAATTTTGAAAAATATTATGAATATCTGGATTTTAAAAGAACGTTAGTTTTATTAAGTACTAACACTTTCGACAATATTATAAATTGTAAAAATTCGTTAACCTTTAGTCTAATTTTATGACCTGAAATAAAAAAAAAACATTGTCATATTATATAAAATTTAAAAAAAATTGTTGTACGATTTCTCTACACATGACAATTAATTTACAATTCTGATAACATTTTCTAATATATAAAATTAGAGAAACTACTAATTTATGTTTTTTTTTTCAATAATGTACAAGCATTTTGTTAGGTACCTAGAAATTTCATAAGTTGATGCTATTATTATGTAATATTGATTATCTTTAATTAAGACTTTTTGTCAATTATTCAAATTGTTTCACCTCATCAGTATATATATGCTTTTTAAAAATATGATTTAGTGTCTAAATTTTTGAACGAATTTTTAGTAATTTAGTAAGTTTATTAGCAATAGGCAAAACATGTCCAAAATACTAATTTATATTTCTCGGAAGTTAAGAACTTTATAAAAAATATGTTTCATTAAAACTTATTCAGTTTCCCATTCTCTTTAAATTTCGTTTGAAAAGTTACGTAATATTTTTAAAATTTAGAAAAATATGGAGAAAAAGTTAAAAGTAAGAAAGATGTAGAATCCATCAACAATTAGAAATTAAATGTATCATGTGTGTGTAGGGTGGGTAAAACATAAGCTATAATTTTAATAAAAAGTTGTAAAACGTAAGAAAGCATTATTGTAAAATATTATTTTAATGTTTTAAAATTTTTGAGTGAGTAAATTTGTAAAAAATTGATGCATGCTGGGTGGGCTGACTTGAAATCAAAATTATTATAGATAAGACTAGCTATAGAAATTCATTTATATCTAAACTTAAATTATAATTTTGTTTTATTTGTTATTACATAAAGGGTTTTATTGGTTTTAGCAGCAAAATCGTCAACGATTAGCAATTAAAGTTATCATGTATATGTAGGGTGGGTGGGCGGCCTTTATCCCACCCTCCAATCAGTTAAACATAATCAAGGGTTTTAGTTAGAAGTTGTAAAATGCAAACAAACATAAAATAATTGCATCTTTTAATTGATGTATTCAAACAATTATTTCAAATAATTTTTCATGATGTTTTACTCACTGGAGGCTAAGATAAAGGCCACTATCTACCCTACATATTCATATAAGCTTTAATTACTGATCGCCTCACGGTTTGCAATAACTTTAATTACAAAATTAGAATAAAAGAAAATTGAAATTAAAGAAAATTTTTGATTGTGCAAATTAATAAAAATTATATACAAGATACGTAGGCTTTAAATCAAACTTAGATGCCATTAGCTATAGAAAGTCATTTATATTTAAACTTAAAATTGCAAATTAATAAAAATTATATACAAGATATAAGATACGTAGGCTTTAAATTAAACTTAGATGAGATTACCTATAAAAAGTCATTTATATTTAAACATAAATTTGGATTATGCTTTATTTTTTTATTACATAAAAGGTTTTTTTGTTTTTTGTGCAGCAAACTCATCAACGATTAGTATTAAGTTATCATGTATATGTAGGGTGAGTGGGTGGCATCTATCCCAATATAGGGAAAGTACTATGGTGGCCACATCAGCATTTTTCTATATGGGGAAAGCAAAATGTTTAGTTATTTAAGGCTATTGTGTAAATTATTTAAATTTGTTAGTTTACTTACTTACAAGACTTGATGTTTATAATATTGACTTTATTATATTTATAGGTCATTTCTCTAGTTTAAAGACAATCTTTACAATTATTAATTATCTTATATCTAAACTTTAAAAAAATCATGTCTAACAAATGCATTAACATATTTAGAAGTAATAATTAACCTACGCCATTCTCCTACTTTTATAGCGATTTACCAAATTCAGACTAAATTTCTCAATAGCTAAAATTTAAAATGATTATCTTTTAATGATTTTTAAAAAAAGCTTCGTTTTGTATTTAGCATTTTCATAACTTAATGCTTAAATTATGTAATATTGGCCATTTTTGATAAAGACTATTTTGTAAATTATTTTAATTGTTTTACATTTTCAGTATCCACTTCGCTTAATTAAGGCTTAATGTATGTAAAATTCACTTTTTTGATTTAGAGCTTTTGAAGATTTCGCAAATTTTTATTTATAAATTGGTTCCCTTAATTAAGACGTTTTGTAAATTGTTGTTTCACTTCTTTAATACATACTTGTTTTCAAAATATAATATTGCTTTTTTTGATTTAAAATTAATTAGTTTTTTTGTCTTTCGTTATTTTAATGATCATTATTAATTTAGACAAAATTTCTGAATATTGAAAATTTAAAAGAAATTTACTTTCTCAGTAATTACTTGCTAGGATTTTAAAGTTTAAATAATCTCTTATTTTTTGTCATTTATTTAATTCCGCGAAAGTATTAAAGATTCACAAATTTGTGAAGAAAGTGTCAGTGTTTTCAATACAATTTACTATAATAACCTTCATGTAACTCGAGAAATATATTTCTATTTAAAATAATATAGGATTTGGCATACTATATAGAAAATTTAAAATTTCAAGATTTACGACATAATTTTAAATTTTAAAAACTATTTTACCTCTAATTTTCTCACAATAATTATAATTTTAACAAAAGTTCTCAAACCTAAAATTAGAAAAAAATATGGTTAGGATTGGCCACATTTTATAAAATTTTAGAAAATCTCATTTAGTTTTTCGATATAATTATAATAATTCTATGGATTTTGTATTAATTATAACAATTTTATTAAAATTCCTCAATAATAAAGTTATTAAAATTCTACAAACTATTAGGATTTCCTTATTTAATTGATTTTTCAAATAATTAGAGCTTTTTGTAAATCACTATAATTATTTAGTTGACTTTTTTATATTTATAAATCATTTCTGTATTTTTAAGACAATATTTACATTTTTGACAAATTATCTTAAATCTGGAACGATTTAAAAAATAATTATTAGTCTACGCCATTCTCCTACATTTCTGACGATTAACAATATTTCGAAAAAAAAATAAAAAAATGTCCAAAAGTACCTAAAATTTAAAAAAATACAAATAACTTAGTTTAGATTTCTATTTTTACAATTATTAGAAATAGTTTTATTTGGTATTTAACATTTTCATAACTTAAACTATGTCAACTTGGCCAATTTCGATGAAGACCTTTTTTTTAAATTTATTTCAATTGCTTTAGTTTATCAGAGTTTGTTTGCTTTCAAAATTTATTGCATGTAATATTAACTTTTATCGATTTAGACCTTTCGAAGCTTTGGTCCCTGCATTTTTGATAGTTCAAAATTTTTCCAGGGTTTATTTGCTTTCAAAGCTCTATTTATGTAATATTGACTTTTATCGATTTAGACCTTTCGAGGATTTGGTCCCTGCATTTTTGATATTTCAGAATTTCTGTTAGTTATTTTAAATATAAAAAAATCGTTTTCCTTTTGACTTTATCACAATGATTATAATTATGAGATAATTTGAAAAAAGGAAATATCATGTCTAGGTTTTGTATTAAAATTATTAGTTTGCCAATATTTTTTCTTAATACTTATTTTTTTAAATCTACAGATTATTTAGGTTTTTTTATTTAAACAATTTTTATAATGATTTTTAAGTTTTTCGTAACTTTATGTGTATATTTTCTGTTATAGACTTTTTTATTTATTTCATAAAAAATCAAATTACAATAAATAATTAGTACATATAAAGTAGATCATTGAAATTTGTTTACTTTCTAAGTATCTATTTCATCATTACTACGTGGTAATCCATAATATAGGCACTGGGTAAACATAGTACATATTTGATTCACTGTCTATACTATCTATTTCCTTTCAAAAAGGTATGAATGTAGTGTTCACTTTTTTTCGATTGGCAGTTTTTGAAAATATAATTTTTGCATTTTTCGACATGCTGCTACTTTCAATTAGATTTTTTAAATTTACATAAAATTTCTTAAAACTTAAAATTTAAAATATATATACAAATTATTAAAAATTTATTAAAGTCCTTTATGTTGTACAAAATTAACTAATAATTAGAAAAGCCAGAAATCATTTCGTAAAATCTACATTGTTTTGTAGTCTTAATAAGACTCATTGTTGTAGATTTACGAAATATTTTCGTATTTTTATAATTATATACAAATGGATTAGGTTTTTCTATTACAAAGAGAATAACATCGTTATTCGAACAGTTATATTGTATACAAGTGAAGAAACATTTACAAGTGATATATAATATGGGTTGGTCTGTTCGTTTGGGCTACCAATGATGGTACGTTCTGCCCTGTACTACACTAAGTAATCTGTAAAAAAATTAATTATTTTGCCAGCTAGCTTAACTGTCTGGATGATTCAAACTAATTAATTGATGTAGGATGAATGAAGAGATGTTGCCAAATTTAAGACAGGCTTTTTGTATTCGTTGGAAGATAGGAGTAACCTTGGTGTATTCATAAAGTGATTATGGGGTTAATTGGATATCTAAATTTGGTGAGGGTCCGTAGGGCTGATCTTTCGGTTAAAGTGATGGAGAGTGGAAGGGCGTATTTGGTTGAATAGAAATGCGCTGTAATCTATAAGAGATCTGCAAATAGATTTATAGATTTTAAAGGCCGGTTGAGTTGAAATTCCTTGATTTTTGTATGTTCGGAAGTTTGGAGCTCTAGTTTTGACTTTTAACGATTGCGCATGGGTTTTGAAGGAGCGTTGGGAGTTGATTAGGATACCTAGGTATTTACATGAGTAGGAAGGGTTAATTGTGGTATTGTTTATGTTTCTAATGGGGGAATGTGGTGTAATTTTGTGATTTGGGATAACGAGTTTGGATTTGTAGGGGTTAACTTTTACACGCCATTTGGAGCACTAGGATTGTATCGTATCAAATGATGTTTGAAGGGAAGGGTAACATGGAGGAATGGTGCATGAAGGGTAGTATCGTCGTCGAAGAGAAGGGAGTAATTTAAGGAATCGAAGTCTATGGGGTTAGGATTATACAAGTCGTGGCAAAAATTGTTATAATGGAGAGTTTCTATTATTACAATTTATTTTCAATGATTTTTAGGTTTTTAGTTTATTATTCAGAGTTTTCATAACTTAATGTTAAGGCTATGTAATATTAACTATTTTCTTAGGAAGATTATTTGTAGATTATTTAAATTGTTTTACTTTCTCGGTATCTTCTTCCTTTCATAACATGATGCTTGTAATATTCACCTTTTTCGATTTAGAGTTTTTGAAGATATTTTTTACTGAACTTTTTTATATTTCTAGGAATTGTGAGTATATTTTTTTAATTCTTTCGTTATTTGTTTAATTTTATGATAATGATTATAAATTAAGAAAATTTATTTAACCTGGAATTTAAAAAAAATTGATGTCACAAAATTTTGATGATACCTTTAGTCTTTGGAAATTCTCCTTTTATATGGCGATTATTACAATTTTGTCAACATTTCTTAATACCTTTCAATTTGAATTTTAAAAAACTACTACTTTCTATTTTATTTCTTTGAAAACATTTCATAATTTTCTTTTAGTGTCGAAAATTATTATAGATAAATGAAAATACTGTAATATAATTGACTATTAGCGATGAAGAATTTTTATAGATTTTTTAAATACTTTTTTTCTCATTTTAAATTTATTTTTAGAATAATTAGTAATAAATTATTTTATTTCTTTTAACAAATCAAAATACTTATTTTTTGTATATTGCGATTTGTATGAAAAAAAATCCGAAACTTGATGTATCTACAAATGATCTTTTTCGATTTAAACTTTCTGAAATTTGTGTTTGCCTTTTTTATATTTCTAGGACTTGTGACAATATTTTGAATTTTTTGACTTCATCATTTCCCTAATTTTATGACAATGATTACAATTTTCATGTGAAATTAAAAAAAGAAACGTTTCTTTAATTTGTCAGTCCTTGTTTGCCTAATATTTTAATTATTTTTGTTTTAAAAAAATGTACAGCTCTTGCCTTTGTATGTAGAAGTTGGCCAATTTTGAAAGTAAGTAATATTTAGCCAGTTTGGTGCCAATTTGTTTGTGTGTATCGTAAATTGCCAGCGAAAACTGAAAATTTTGAATGAATTTATGTTTTTTTATCTGAAAATTTACCGATTTATAAAATTCTTTCAATACCCCCTTTATCAGGTTTCGAATTACAATAATAGATTTACAAAAATGAAAACAATATTTTAATGAAAAAGAAAACACTAATGAAACTTAATGTATCTACGAAAGACTTCTTTGATTTTAGACTTTCTGAAGATATTATGTTTGCAATTTTTTTACATTTCTAGGATTTGTTACAATATTTTAATTTTAAATTCTTTCATTCCCCTAATGTTATACCAATGATTACAGTTCTGATAAATTTGCTTCCACGTGAAATGAAAATGGAACCTATTTGCCAAAAATTTTAATTATTTTTGTTAAAAAAATACAGCTTGTGCTTTTTGTATGTAGAAGTTTGCTAATTTTGATTCTAAGTGATATTTAACCAGTTTGGTGGCTTTTTTGGTATACCGTAAATTGCCAACAAAAGGTTTCACATGGAATTAAAAAGAAACGTTTCTCTAATTTGTCAGTCCTTATTTGCCAAATATTTTATTTATTTTGGTTTAATAAAATACAGCTTTAGCCTTTTGTATGTAACCGTTTACAAATTTTGATACTATGTGATTTTTAACCAGTTTAGAGCCAATTATTCTGGGGGGTATACCGTAAATTGTCAACGAAAACTGAAAATTTTAAATGATTTTATGTTGTCTCTTCTCTTTTCGTCTCGATTTATAAAATTCTTTTAATGCTTTCTTCATCAGGTTTCGTATTAGAATAATAAATTCACAAAAATAAAAACAGTACATTAATGAAAATAAACACAAATGAAAATTTACAGCAAAATAATTATTCTTAACACGAATGTTTTGCGACAAAAGCTCCATGTAGTGGCCATTCAAATTTGATCTCTTTACACCACTGCCATCTGTACTGCTGCATACTACACATCGCTTTAAATGTTCAGATGCTCCATAGAACCAAAATTCATCGTCGATGTTGAAGGTGTGTCGTGAAGATTTTTTACACTAAATAGTTACAATGCTAGAAATGATTTGCATCTTATTTATTTTCAGTTTCAGAAGAATTACGTCTATATAAAATGTAGGTATTCAAAAACATTCGTCCAAAAATGTTAAGTACAACCTTTTTCCAAAATTTGAATGCCATTCTTTCATCAAGATATCAGTAGAGTAAAGACTCAGTTGTTGGTTAGGTAAATAATATTGACGAAAAACAATGTTGGCGTATCAACAAAGAAGTTAAATCTAGCATTTGGATCATACTCAGGATGTCCTGGTGATGAAAATGAAAAATAAAATCTTTACTAATTGTAATCGATTTCTTGAAACATTTTCCTAACCATCTTAAATTTTTGACCCAATATGAATAAATGGTAGGTCTTCTTGTCATTTCTAAAAAAACAGCAACAAATATTTGTATCTCTGAGAGGGTGACAGGTTTCCACAATCTTGTGCGTAGTTTTGCTTTTAGATTATGTTGTGATTGCAAAATTTTGACGGTATAACGGTTAGTTTTGGTAACCAATTTTTTTAAAGCAAAATCAGAAAAAAACTGTCTGAAATAAATAAATAAATAACAGTGATCTTTATTCGGACAATTACATTTTTACATTTATATATACATAACAAAGACAATTAATGTGGTGTTAGTCCGTCTGGGCTATAGACCAGTGGTCTTTCTGCCCTGTCTGAATTTAATTTAATATAACAAAAAAAGTTCTTTGCTAGCTAGCTTAACTGTCAGTGTGATTCTTACAAATGAGTTGATGAATTGTGAGGGGTGTCTGAAATATTTTAAAGGCTTTCCATTAGTTAAGAGATGTGTTTTGGCCAGGGTAATTCGCAAAATACGTCTGGAGATTGTTTTAGATAATTTGTAGTTGATGATCCAGTTCATCTTCTCTTTCAGCATTAGAAAGTTTGTCCTTCTTTCATACGCACCTTACTCAAAATACGCACCTTGTGATTACTATGGATTATAATATCACTTCCACCATCACCTTTGGATTCATTTTTGTCAGAAGAAACTCTCGATAGATCACTTCAGTTAACATCAATTTGAGGCATTTTAGTGATCAATTTTTAATAAGTAAAACTTCTATTAGTGCATATAAATAGCTTATTTTAATATGAAAATACTTAAGTCGAAGCATCCACATAACCTGTGATGTGAGGAAATGGTGGTGTAACTCTAATCTCTGCCGCGTCCCCCTATTTGTTGTGGTGGAATGCGATGTAGCGAAGGGGGAACAAAGGGGGCCCCTTATCGCACCCTTTTAACTAACATGTTAGGGAAAGTTATCGAGGGTCGAAAACCTGTTGCACCCTGCATTAAGTTCACCCTTCGGCCCTCGATTCATTTATTATTCCCGAACAAGTGCAGGTATTCACGTATTAATGGCATACGGAAAGAGCGCTCTGATTCCCTCCAAAAATTTACAGATTTAGGGTAGCGTACACACACACACCTGCAAATGGGGACTGGAATGCGGGTGGTGTAATAATTAAAACGTACAAAGGGATAGGGGAAGTTTATACAAAGCGAAATAATGATTTCACTCTACAAGTACAGGTGGTTTCAAAATTTCGAATACTGAAAATAATAATGATTTTTTTTAATTTGGAAAAATTATAAAGGAGGTATGGTTTTTTTGCTAAAAGTAACGTAGTCTTTACTAGTTTTGAATCAATATTTTTTTAGTATAGAATATTTTTAAGTAAAAAATGTATTTTTCTTTCACACTAGAAAGCTTCCAACTAGTTCTTAGCTTAGACCTTTTGCTCCTTAAGGACCATAGGGTATCCTTTGAGATGATTCTTCGGCTGGTTTGTAAGCAAGGTCGCTAGTCCTGCCCCGATTTTTTTAAATGAAAGTGTTGAAAATTGTCGTTTTAGACTTAAATCCATAAGAAGTCCACAAAGAAAGAGATACGTATCTTTTCTCTAATTAATTAGATATAATATAGATTTTCAATGAAGTGCCTCGTCAATCAGTTCATCAACATCTTTATTAAAGATAGTATTACAATAATTCCACATAATTATAATATTTCCTCGTCCTTCTCTTCTTAGCTATCTTCTTTAAAATTAGTTGTCGCTGCTTTAAGACTTAATTTGTATTCGTGGATAGTGGTTTCTGGATGAATTCCTTTTATTACCTAAATCCATCTTATTTTTAATGAAAGTATTAGCTTTATATCTTCCTATTATTATTATACGTATACACATCCATTTGTTATTTTTTTGGTATATAAAAAAACTGAAATACAAGAAAGTCACGAGATAACCTAATATTTTCTTTACAAATTTACCTTTTTTCGGCCCAAAAAAGGTATAACAATAGGATTAACGACCGCCGAATAAAGTATTATATTATTCCATAAAAAAAACGTAATTCGAAATCCCTTGTCCGCGCGCACGCAGGGGGCATAAAACCCGTTTGTTTTATTTTTCTTCCACCTAACTTAATTCTACCTGTAACGCTTTCTCTTTCGGTGGATGTGTGTTTTTATAACTCCCGGTCGAAATTATAGGGACGACAGGTCGTTATCCCAGAATTAGTTTCTTTTCAATTCGTGCTATCAATGATTCCATCTTACCTGGCCCTTATGTATACGTTTTTTTCTTCTTCTAGACTCTCGAGACCATCTCCACGTCTAACGAGCGTAACTTTCTCACCGTTCCTTTCCAAAAGGGAGATAAATAAGATATATACCCCGACGGTATCGGTAAAAGTCAACGGTGGAAAAAATAACATCGGCTAATCTTTAACGGCCTCTAAAGGTAATATGATTAAACCAGTTTAATCGTAAATGATAATTTTTTTCTAGATTTTAAATGAGTTTTCAAATATGCATGTAAAAGCAAAGATGTACAAATTAAAAATTGTAATACTATTTAACATTTTGCTCAGTTATCAGTAATCAATAATTTTAATAAGTAAACCAAATTCCAATATAAATTGTTGTTGATAACTGTGGAGTAATGCGCGAACAAATTAATTTTTCTCATCAACAATTTTAATTAAACTTAATTAATATCAACAAGAATGTTGATCGCAAAATTTAGATTTTTTTTACTGATATACTCAACGAATCCGGTGAATTGATATCAAAATATGTTCTCTCTATTCTTTGAAGGGGATGTTTGTAAATATAATATTTGCATATAACATTTTGCTTAATTTAATTGATCAATTTATTTAATTTACTTCATAAATAATCTAAAATTTTAATATAGTAATAATCAATTATTTTAAATGAAAATTTTCACTAATAAAATTTACACAGTTATAGTTTTGATCCTTACATGTTAATTTATTTTTTCTGAATAAATAATTAATAATGGGTAATACAAAACTAAGTTGTAAAAAAAAATTAATGTTTATTTTTAATTTTTTTTTATATAAAACATATTTATTATGATTGTTAATTAAATTCATAGTATCCTTTCACCATGAGATCCCTCTCACTTTTTAAATGGTGTCTGGGAATAAGAAAAGGTGCCGTCTCGGTTCGCCTTCTTAAGAAACTTCCGTATTGTCGTCCCGCAGCCCTCGAAAGTCCGTTAAATCTCTTATGCCGCCTTAGGGCTAATGTAGGTGTTCGCTCCTAACCGATATTCCCAAGCTTCTGTACGAGCGTTACAGAAATGCCCACATCTTATTGTCTGCGTTCGAGGGTAAGACGTTAGCTGGCCTCTTTTTCCCTTTTGTCACGAGACAGTTTCGTATCGGGATAAAAAGTTAATGTTGTGTACGCTTATGGATGCCATTGTGGGGTTCAGAATAAATACTCAATAGATTTGCGTATTGATATTGTGTTTAAAATGTTTGCTGGCTAGTAATTGTTTATTTGGACCTGATGTGCAAATTGTGTAAATTAACATCTTATTTAAATTTTTGTTTGTTAACAACTCAATTGAAAATCATAAGCAGTGAATGAAGTCATCCACAAATATGAAAAACAATTGGACCAATATGCGAACCCTGCGGGACGTCACAGTAAACATAAATTGTTATTTTATAAGTAAAATTATTCAATTAGTAGTATCATAATTGAAACGATAAGCATTTAGCTTGGCTAATAAAATGTTATAGTTTACAAGAACAAATGCCTTAAAGAAATTATATGGTATTTGAAATAAAATTGAATCATAATAAAAGGATTAATTAAGCACCCAAAAAAATTGAAATAACGTTTTACATAGGTTTACCCTAATTATTTCCATCCATTTATTGCTTGTCAATAGTTTGGCATTTTACAAGATAAATAATATTAATATTGAATCATTGTCTTAATTTCTACAATGTGTTTCCTATTTTATGTTTATTTTTGCTATTAAGATAAGTAAAATAAGCAAAAATATGTTTGATTGCACTCTCCACCACTTTAACGTCGCCGAAAGGTCAGCCCTACGAACCCTCACCAAACTTAGACACCCAATTAACCCGCTCCATAATCCCTCAAATGAGCTCCTTTATGAATACACCCAAGTTACTCCTATCTCCCAACGTATACATAGCCTAAGTCTTAAATTTGCCAACAATCCTTTTAATGTGTCCCTTCTCAGCAAATTTTGCATTCCCCGAAATCCCAATATCCCACCTAAATATAAACACCCTTCAGTCACCCTACATCAATTCATTAGTGCGAATCATCCAGACAGTTAAGCTAGCTACCAAAGTTATTTATTTTTCACACAAAACTTAGAGTCAAGACAGGGCAGAAAGACCGATGGTCGATAGCCCAAACGGACAGACTAACCATTATGTATCATTTGTAAATGTTTTAATTATGTATATATCTGTATGTTCGAATAAAGATATTATTCTCTCTATGTTTGATTGCTGAACTCCGCTTTTCTAAAAATGTGTATATATGAGCAAACTATTATTAATATTAAAATACATATATGAATTCCAATTTAAAAAAAATAGATGAATGCGCCACTCTATATGCTCTCTCTCTATCTTTTCCTTCTCTCTCTATATATATATATTTTATTCATATATATTTAATGAATTTGTAATATAATTTAAAATGATGAGTGTAAAAAAGTTGGTGGATGCACCGGGCTATATATCTTAAACACATTTAATTATCCCAAAAAAAAACTTCTAAATAGAATGTTTGAGTAATTACACAATTGAATCGAATCTAAAATACAAATACAATATATTTATTTGTCAACTGGTGACCGACCATTAAATTTTTCACCTTTAACACTGATATTTATTACAATTATTAATAATAGCGACCGTAGTGTAAAGTTTTATTCTAAATTGCTCATTATATTATTATCTATGTGAATCCTCTATTTTACTATTTTTTTATTACATTAAATTTGCAATTATTCAACTATCCATTAATTAAGCGGTATAAAATAAATAAATCAGTTTTAGTTATTTTATTTAACAGATAGTTATTATCAATATAGTTAATTGTCGAATTATAAATGTTAAATGTTTAGTACCCAATCAAAATTAATTTGAATTTTTTAAGACGATTTATATTAGTTATTTTAAATGGAGTCCTTATAAGAATAGTATGCTATACATGGCATTTCACTAATAATATAATATCTTCAAGCAAATAATATTGATATTTTCTTACATAAATGCCAACTATAATCCAAGATCTGTAAAGCTTTGGAAGTTATGTGAGGGATGTGGCTATCATATGAAAATAACTCCTTAATCTATAAACGATTCAAATTTGGATACATTAGTCGAGATTATCGAGTAAGTGTAATTCATTGCGTTCTTACATCTTCAGTTCTTTAGTTAGACATCGAATGACATTTGAATGTATTTAGAGTTCTGCCAAAATTAAACAAACAAGGAAATTGAACATTTTATTAACCAGACGTTACATCTAAATTCTTTAGTTTCCTAGATATCATGTCATTTTGATCAGTTACAAATCTCAAAATAAATTCCAATAAACAATTAATCAGTTAACATAAAAGACGGCTTTATTTTTTAATAAATTTTAAAAATGTCATCCATTTACTAAGTGACAATGATATAAATTGTCGCAAAAATCTTAGGTATGTAAAATAATGTCCCTTGTTAATTTCTCTCTTTATTAAAATTTTAATTCTTGGTTCTTACAAATTATTGGATTTGTTCCGATAAACATGGTTTTTCAAGTAAACCCGATAAAAACTAAGAGCGTAAGGTCGAGAGATCGTGAAGGCCATTCGATAGACATTCTTCTTCCTATCCATCTATTTGGGAACGTGACATCCAAAAATTCACTAATTTTCCGAGATAATTGCGGTAGAGCTCCATCTTGCTGATGCAAGGTTAAGTTAATATCGATAGTTAATTTTTCGGTTTCAGTAAGTAGAAAGGCCATGAAATTTACTTATTTGTTGACAAAACTTAACTTTCATACCTAATTTGTGTTAGGCAGGTTACTACGATTACGTTCGAATATCGTATAGTTATTCGTTATTTAGGTATAACGTATGGTTAATAAAAAATGTTTAAAATTGAGAGGACTGTTCAAATAAATAGAAATATACGTGGTGTTCCATTTAAAAAATTGTAACATTAATTCACCACAATTTTATGGGCCAAATTAATTACAGATAAATGGATTTTTAGTCTAAGTCTTTTTTGCCAACTTTTAGAAAAAAATAGAGTAGCCTTATACATAAAAACTTTGCTTAATATAACTTTGTCCTGTCGGGATTTGCTGTAATTGTTCATCGCTATCATCAGAAGTGTCATTGTGTAGTGCTGACACTGTTCGTCAGTGTCGTCATTGTGTAGCGTTATGTTATGAATTGAGGAATCGTGTTAGTGGGAAATTTATTTTTTGGGATTAAGTTGGTGTTGCGAGAGATGCACAGAGGGTTACTTGGGGCTAGGATATTGGAATTGGAGGCGAATAATCTTTATTTAATCGAAATAATAGTTTTTTGGTGAAGGAGTGCATTGAATAAAGCAGATTAAGGGGTTGTCTAATTTTAGTGAGTATTCTCAGAGCTGAATGCTATTTGGATGTTGCTTAAAGATTTGGGACATGGCTTCGACAATTTATATTGCATTATATAATAGAGGTCGGCAGATCATTTCATATATATGCACTGCGGTATGGGCTGATGTTCCTTGCTGTTTAAAAGTAAGATTTCTGAAATGCCTTGTTCTGTTTTTTCTTTTTTCGTTTAGGATTTGGATTTGTGTTACTAAGGTGAAGATAGGATCGATGCCACTGTTTTTCAGATGCTATGTGGGAAAATAATTTCGTCATTAATATATATTCTGATAGAAGTGGTGTTGTGTCGACGAAATGGGATTAGGAATTGTGACTTCTAGGGATTAATTGACATTCTCCATTTTGGGAACCCTTGTTCGATGCAATCGATTCATCCTTGGAGTGATCTGAGGGCTTAAAGTAAAGTGGACTGTATCGTCGGCGTATAGGAGAACATAAGAAGATTTGTTCAGGAATTAATAATTGGAATAAGAAATATCGTGCACATATACAGGGTGTCCTGTTAATGCGGGGAAATGGCTGGACCATAGATTTCTGAGGTCAAAATATGACGATTTAACGCAACTTATCTATATCCAAAAATTTACGGTTATGCCGGAATTTGGCTTCAAAGTTTACATTTTTTTTATTTCTTTCGTTTATAACAAGTGAACGCTTTATTTGATTTGAATGAAATTTATTTTTAATAACTACCATAATATAATACACCATTTCAGTTATTATAATTATTATTGGTTAACAAGAAGTATAAGAAACAGTAGTACCACCACTTAAAAACTAAAATATTTTTTTATTGGTGGATCTAATAAAAACTAAAAAAATACTGCTTGAAAGACCATTTAATTTAAAAACTTTTTGATCTCTTAATAATATTTGATATCTTTTACGGTTTTCTCACAAAAAAATAAAATATATATTTTTTATCTAGTAAAAACAAAATCTAGTTTTTCATCGAATCGAAAATAAATGTTTTTCGTCGCCGTCTTTGTTTAAAAAATGTAAATTATGTATAATAATAATTATTGAGTGTCTTTTAACAATTAATTTTTAACTTTATTATAGTTCATAAATATTCATATTTGGAACAGACAGATATCTTGTTTGTATTAGGATTTTGCAAAGAAAATTGTTTGAAAAGTGTTAGATGTTGTTTTGATTTATTTTATTAATTGATATTATTTAATTTTTATTCAATTGAGTAAGTTTATTTACTTATTAATGAGTGCATAATGAGTATACTATATTCATATTTTATTTTTTTGTGCAAAAACCGTACAAGCTATCAAAAACTAATAAGAGTCAAAAAAGTTTTTAAATCTAATGCCCTTTCAAATAAGATTTCTTTGAATTTTATTGGATGCACCAATAAAAAAATATTTTAGTTTTTAAGTGGTGGTACTACTGTTTTTTATACTTCCTGTCAATCGCTAATGTCCACAATAACTGAAATGATGTATGATATTATGATACTCTTTAATAATAAATTTCATTCAAATCAAATAAAGCGTTCAATTGTTATAAACAAAAGAAATAAAAAATTTTGAAACTTTGAAGTCAAATTCCGGCTTAACCGTAAATTTTTGGATATAGATAAGTTGCGTTAAATCATCATATTTTGACCCCAGGAATCTATGGTCCAGCCATTTCCCCGCATTAACGGGACACCCTGTATATTATTATATTCTACAGAAGAGAAGAAAGTGGGGTGCCTTAGTTAAGTGAATGACGTGGAGAGAGTGTTACGGATTCTAATATGTAAGTATCTATTTAGTGGAAAATTGTCGAGGAGGTTGATAAAATGGGAGGGAATTTTCAAAGAGTTACACTTGAACTGAACTTGACTGCTTCCCGATGTCATACAGAATCAATCGCTTTCTGTACATCAATGAAAAACAATGGCAATTTGACAGTTAATATTATAATTGGAAGAGGGAGGGATGTAGAGCCACGGAAATGTGATTTAGGAGATTGTATATAACGATTGCCTCAAATATTTTACCAAGGACAAGAAGCAAGGAGATTGGACGCCAATTGTTAAAGGGTCATTTGTTAGGTTTGGATATACAGTTAATAATACCTTGCTTCCATTGCGCAGGAATTGCTTGGTTATAGTAAATGTAATTTAATATTTTTATTATTTATTGATGGATGTTATTAGGAGAGGATTTTATGATGCATTTGGGGATATTACCGTTAACTGGGGCGATTTTGTTTACCCTTTATTAAAACTTCCGTGTATTTCTCTTTTGTTATGACATCATTCGAGGTGAAAGGTGAAAAATTAAAATTAAGAAATTGCACCAGGAATTTACGACGTTTAAGAAGTCATTGTCATATTTATCTTTAGAAGTCATCATATATGTCTCTTTAAAATAGTCGACAAATATATTTGAAATATTTCTGCCGTCTGTCACTGTATCGTTTGTAGTTGGGCCACGTATTTTATTTAAATAATAAAAAAGATATTTATTAAATGTAATTATTCATAAGAAAGATGTCAATTCCTGCACTGATTTATTTGCAGTTCTAGCTTGATGACCACAGTGAGTATTAAGTATAAGTATAATAATCTGTCCAAGTAATAATTATACTTTATAGATATTGCTACAGACAGTTTGAGTACTATGCATAAGAAACGAGAAAAACTTATCAATCGTATTATTTCAAAATTTGTAAAACTTTATTCAACACTAAGCCATGGTCTATTCTGTTTAAAGCTTTACCGAAGTCTGTGTAAATAGCGTCGGTTTCCGGCAAACGTTAATATTAAATGAATACGACTTTTTTATATTACAAATATTTATTACTCTAGATCGTACTAAGAAAACCTAAAACCCACATCAGCTGTTTAGCAATTAGTTTATACAATTTATGTCTAATCTTGAATCGCTAGCCCTCTATAGCTTTAAGTCTCTAGAATTTGATTTATGTATAGAAATTACATAACTCATCTTCTATTTAGTTCCCAATGTTGAAAGTAATTCCATGCATAACTTATGGTAAGGTTATAAAGTGGATAGATATACTTTTGCAAAAAGAAGTATTTGAGACTAACTTCACCAAAGAACGTTTAAGTCTTTTGGACATGTGTATAGATTATATATCTGCATTATTTAAATATCCATTGTTATTGTTTAATTTGATTTGCGCTAACATGTCAAGCAGAAGTTTTATTTTTTGGATTGGGATTGCAACAACAAGTACAAATTTCTTTAAATAATGAATTTAGTTTAGCAGAAATATTATGGGTAATATAAGTGGCGACTGGCTTAATTCGTTCGTGGGTTTTAAGAGTTTCAATAAAACCATATAGAACTCTTCCCAGCTCAATCATTCAATTTTTAATTCGAAAACCGACATATAAATTGGACAAGTAGGGGAATATCGACACATATATCGTCTATATGTATCTATCATGAAGTTTATACTATAACCAATCATGAATCCAATAAAAATATGAATAGTTTCAAAAAATGAAATTTTTATTAATATTTTTATGAAGCATTATTACTTTCCCTATATAGTATATATAGGGGGGAGTATTGTTTTCGTGATTTTTTTTTGAATTTTTTTTTGCGGAAATATCCGTTTTGGCCCCCCTGAGTCCATTGCACTAATTTCTGGAAAATTTTTTTGTGTGTCTGTGTCTCTGTCGGTGGGCGCTGTATCTCAAAAACGAATAATCTGTTTGAGATGAAACTTCAAACTTAAGGTTTTATCGTTAAAAACTGGAACTGTAAAGCTTTTGGTAAACATTCATAGACCGAAAGTGGATGTTTACTCGAGGCATTTTTTTGTTTTTTCGTTTTATTTTTCTAAATATGAAAAATTTTAAAAAATGGTTCAAACAAAAGTTAAAAGTAATAAAAAACTGAACAAGTTTTATTCGAACATATTTTTCATAAAATTCTTAACTTTTGAGAAAAAAATTTAAAATTTAAAATTTTGACACTTATTGCCAATTGCTAATAAACTGTCAGAGTTACATGAAACTTGCATTACAAATAATTATAGAGAATTCAATGGTGAACAAATCATTAGGAATAGCTTTTTTGCATAAACCTTATAGTTTTCGTGTAAAATATAGGGAAAGTACTATGATGGCCACATCACCATTTATTATTATTGTTGTAAGGAATGCTAGTTTGTCATAAATTTATAATCCTCGTTAATAAAACAATTTCTATTAAAATAATTTTATCTACGATCGTACAGAAAGTAGACGCTTTTTGCATCATTTTTCATTGTAAAAGTGGCGTTTTAAAGCACTAGTGCTTTTTTGCGTTTTTATTGCACGGTAATGTCAAATTGTTTTTATTGCACAGAACTGTCAAATCTGACAGATGAATAAATTATAGCACAAAATTTCAACGAAAAACTTAATATTTTATTAATTGATACAAATAACTAATAAACTATAAATAAAATATATAATACAAATGAAATGGCAGATTTAAGAACTCCGAAGATTTCATTTAATTCAAGTCGAAGCGATTACAATAAAGCGAACATTTTTTCCATAAATAATAATGGCGGCCGACATTTGTGCAACTTGTTTACTGGTTGCTAAGTAACGCTTTTATTAGTGCACTGCGGGTAAAATATGTTTTCATTAATTGAATTATTGAAATGACATTAAAATATTACTCATAAGAATATATTCTTTGAAATCCTTTACGATCGAAGATAAAATTTTGTAAGACACACGTGCAAAAAGTTTCTTTATTGCACTCCTGGCTTTAAAAAAACTCGCTCGTGTTTTTAAACGCCAGTTCGTGCAATAAAGAATCACTTTTTACACTTGTACCTTAAATAACTATTAAAAGTTTACCAAATAAAAAATGTGATAAATTGTTTTTAAGTAGAAATCTTGTTATATGAAAAACTGTATAAATCGATAGGTTTGGGGATAAATATTTTTCCGTTTCCTGTTAAAATTTATAGTATATATTTTAACAAATAATGCGTATAAATTTTATAGTAAGTATATTTATGTACATGTGTTTTACTGAATTACAGATATATGTATATTTTGCGACAAAATAATTAAAGAATTTATAACTTGTTAATATTTAATATTTATAATAATTTATTAGACAACTTAATGATATACTTGAGTATTTATAATACTATGTCACAAGTTTTCACTATCAATGACATCAATTGTATATTCAGGGAATTTATAAATAATATTCAATATCTTCATTACAATTTAAAAAAAGTAGCAAAAGTTTATAGATAACATTTAATAATCTATAAACAATAATGCCCTTCGATAAAACATAAGTAAATGTGACAATTATTTTATTATCTTCATTAGAGTTCATACTGATGATCATCCACTCAAACCCATATCATCATCTTCACTGTTTATATAACACCAGCTCTAGATACATAGATTTAGCATTTACATGCTTATTTACCGTTTATTGGGCGATAAAATAAAATTTTGTAATTTTGACAAAGATATAAAGGATTTATTTTGACTGCTAAGATTTTTAAACAACATCCGAGATATTTTAAATAATCAAAAAGAAAAGGTAATATTATTTGTTTTTAGATACAAATTACTGCAAATAAAAAAATATATTTAAACGACTTCAAAGAGGTGGGTTGTAAAATTGCAACCCATTGCATAAATAAGATAAAGTCAAAATTTAAGGCTAATTTTTGAAACAATATTGAGAGATTGCACAGGGACTTGGATGGTTTTAAAGAGCTTTTTTTATTCAAAACTTTAGATCGTACAGAAATTTTAGAAGTGATAGCTAAATTAAAAAAAGAAAAAAAATTGCTTGTCATGTAAATCGTTTAGGCTTTCATTGAAGCGAATGTAGGTTATAATAAGTGCCTAGAATAAATATTATTTCCCGACTATTACAATTTCAATACTTGTACCCATTCCAAAATTTATGAATCCAACGAAATAACCTAACCTAATTAATACATGCAATTATTAAAATAATTGAAAAGACTGTTGTTGAAAGAATGATTATATTCACAAAACATCCACAGATACTTAACGATAAACAATTTTCTGGATATAATCTTCTGATATATATTCTTGATATATTCATTCCCCTTAATTTTTAACGTGATTGCTGTTACAAAAAGCTAATTATATAGATTTGGATTTAGAAAAAAAAAACTCGAGTTTATCGTGTTGAATTAAGAAAAGTTTATTTTTTCTAGAACAAATATACCTAATTTAACTTTTTAAACACATTGCGATTCATTTTCTTTCTTCAATATGATTTTGTAACTAAAAAGTGTCTCGATACAATTCACTACATTGTAATTAAATAGAAAATCATAGTTAATTCAATCATATCAAGGTACTTTTTAGTATTTTTCTCTATAACTGCATTTTGTACTTTCGGGAAATACTGTTCACTTTTTTTGCACAAAAGCGAATTCTGAGATTGAAAATCAATAATGTGTGTGGTGTAAATAAGGTTCTTTTGTGTATTTTAAAGTTATCTGTTCAGTGCTTGTTGTAAGTCGCAGCCGATATTGGTTTTTAATTTTAGAAAATAATATAGAAATTACTGGCAATGTTGATAGGCACGATTTTTTACTAAAACACAAAGGTAAAGGATTAAAAGCTTGCACAAAAATTTAATAATGCATACCATAAATAATCTTATAAATTCCACTTACGATATTATAGTTTATACTTATTATTTTTAGATTATTCTGGCCTAGTTTAAATATCTCTAATCTTATTGTAAATAATATTTCAAAGCTCTCTCCAGTTCTTCCTCTTGGGGTTGTAAAATTTACACACAGCCATTGGCTTTTGTTGTTATATTCTATGAAATGAACATCTATTTTATTACACGATTCGTTCTAACGAAGTCATATCACCATTATCCCCGAAAATAGAAGCAGATAATTGAAAAAACAGTGCCCAGTATATTCATTTGGTTTCCGCAAGTTCTAAACTATCCCAATACATTGTAAAATACAAGCAAATGTATGCATTAATTATTTGCATCTTTACATGAAACTCTAAAATTTCAAAAATGTTTATTGCTGAATTATTATTATATATTGATTTTTTAGAATTATTACAAATTCAAAATAACATGCACTTGATATTAAGATGTTGACATTAGTTTATACAATTTAAAAAAGTTTAGCTTAGAGTTCTACATATGGTATTTTTTATTTTTGCTGTAATTTATAGAACTCCCTCATATTAATCAATATATTCTTTAAAAATTCAACTATGCCATCAATTTTATCTAGCTATACGCATCTTTTATTGACTAATGATTGGTCGGGTAAAGAATCTCATTCATCCGTAGAAAAGATAATTTTATGAAAGGTTAATGAACATTTTAGATATTGAACATTTAGGAATATTTTAATAATTAGGAATTTGATACTTATAAGTTTCAGACATTGGTTTTACTTTTCAATTTTTCGCATCATTAAGGCGAGGGAATCGTGACTCGAAAAAGAGCATAAAACGAATCAGTAGAAGTTATTAATGGATATGAATTAATCCGTCATTACTACTTGTTCATTTTCTCTCGGCAATTTACGAGAGGTAATGGGGTACTATTATTTGTTAGAGGTAAAGCAGGAGGAATATAATTCAGGAGATAAAAGTTCCAACCTACACACGTACACATAAAGACACATGTGCGTTGCGTTATGGTATAAATAACTAACGAGGGGAGCGTGAAGTAGTTTTGTTGGTGTTGGTGTTGCTGTTGCGTTGCGAACAGTAAACACCTGCCTCAGATTCCCACGAAATTTCGTACGGAATCGGGGCTATGACTCTCCCGCTCTTGCTCTACCTGATGAATATTAATGACCACCGGTACCTATTAACCACGTTAATTTGATAATTAGTCAGATTTTTAAATGCCTTATTAAATGCGACTGATAAAAACCAAATGATTACACATTCGGACGTTGGTGACTTCGTGATTCACACTCGATACCATTTCGAAAAAGGGTAATTCTGTGCTCGGGGGGCTTATGGCGACTCATCTTTATGGGCTCGATATGCATGGCAGATACGGTGGGCGAGGCTTTGTATAATCGATTTATTCGTAATCGAATTCATGCTATTGATTTTTAAATAAAGTCTCCATAAATTTCACTAATGGCACTAATTTTTTATGTTTGCGGTTCAACAAACTTTTATACCATTTTATATTCGGCTTTGAATTTGAATATTACAAAATAGCAAGTTTGTGATTTTATTTTGCATACATAGTATAATTTTTATTAATAATAATTGATTAAAAAATCACTTGGTTCAAAAAAGGGTAGTAACGGTCGCTACCATCATTTTCATTTTGAATCCCTTGGTTCGTTCACTTTATTTTTTATATAGTGACTAGGTAATTTGCAGAATGTGCAGATTTCAAGAAAATATCACCCCTTTCAGTTTAAAAATTGTTTTCTTTTACAACCTCTGTCTAATAAATATTGTTTTAGTCTAAAAATCTCAACAAACACTACAAATTTCAAGTACTTACTATGCATATATTATAATTTGTACTAATAAAATATTTGTAAAAATACCTATACTTTAAGATCAACTATCAAAAATATTTGTGTAGCAGTTGTATTATATTTCATATTTCTTCAATAGAATTAACCTCCGATTTCACTCCTTTCGGCGAAAAAACTTTGTTGGCGCATCAAAAAACGCCGCGCATTGTCCGCCATTCTTCCCGTCACAAAGGGCACCGTCGGTGTTTCCAAACCTTTCGCCTCTAATCAGTGCCATTTTTCTTCATCCCCTCTGCGTGCATTGTCGCGCAGCACGGGTTTTTCGCAAGCGAAATTCGCGCGTGGGCAGGTACGCTTGTCAAAACCCTTCTCAGGGTTTTCGGTTTCTGGGGGATTTATGGCGGAATGCGCCGGTGTCGGGTTACACAGGGTTCTTGCGGGGCCGCAGCACGTGTGTTTCGCGTAGAAAAATATTTTCGATTTGTTATGATTTTACCTGTTGCCGATACTTGACCGTACCTCGAGGGACGTTTTCGCCGGTGATCGACAAGGGTTGAATGCGTTTTTGGGGGTAAAAAGGGGAAATGTTCGTTGTTCCTTGGAGACGACTCGGATGACAAGAGTTTCCTTACAATGATATATAGGGCTTTTGAATGACGTGGATTTAGATCCTTGCAAACTTATTTTCAACGACTTGTGACTAATCTTTATTGATTGTGCTAAAGTATTATTCGTACAGTCAACAAAATTACTTGTTATTGTTATTTTATAATAAATTATTCAAAAATGTGTATAAAACCCTAAATGTTCTTAATTTTATAGCCTGGTTTTCCAAAGAAGTTCAATGTTATATTGAATGTATGTATACTAACTGAAGAAGAAAGTCAAATTCATTACAAATTTTAATTTTTGTTTTTGTTATATCGTTTTATCTTTGAATTTTTCAGTGGGCATTAGAGAATAAAAATATATATAAAGATAAATGGACCACTTAAACCGTATTAACAATTATTTCAACTAACGCACTACTGGCCTATCAACAAGTACGCTGTCAAAACTCTTGACCCACCTCAAACTACTATACATTAGGCTAGAGTAGCCTTGACCTTACTTTAAGAACTGTCTATTTTAGTAGGTCGAGGACCCCGATTATTGTATTAGTTGAAAATGATAGAACCGGTGTAGAATAGGAGAATACATATTTATGGTAGATTAGAAAATGGTTAAGTCAATTTACACAATAAAGTTAAAAGTATGCTGAGATCAAGTCGTTTATTGACAAGACTAGGCTAGAATATAAAAACTTTAATTAAATATAAGAGGAGATTATAATGTTGACATTAGAGTTAATAGATGACAAATAATTTTTAATTTTTAATTGATGAACTTCTTACCTGTTGTAACTCCATGGTATCTCTTAGTAAAATACTACTAGGGTGTAGGATTTCAAAACATTGAATTTATTGTTCTACAATAATTTTTTGAAACCTTACACTCTATCAGTATTTTACTAAAAGACAAATAATTGACTTTAGATAAATAAAAAGAACCTATGAAAATCAATCAAGATTGCATAATTGCAAATAATAAAAAAAACCTTTACAGAAAATATTTGATAAGCTCATATAAAACAAGTAAATAAATATTATTTGAGTATGAATATAAATTGAAAACAATAAATTAAACAAGCCCATATGAAAATTATCGAAACACACACATCAACTGCCATTTGTTTCGATGGAGTCAGTTACGCGAAGATAATAACTTGATTAAAACACCTTTTTTTACTACTTCACTACCTTAATTGCAACCAGATGTGTTTTAATCAAACTGCCAAATTTTTCTATCGTTCCTTAGCTGCTTTACATTGTTAAAAATCTGATAATTGGTTGATAAAATTTACATTACAGAAAAATTTAATTAAGAACACAAAAGTCCCTAATAAAAGTAAAATTGAAAATATTTTCAATCAAATGGTTACAACCTTAAATCATGCTTCAGATAAATCTTTGTGTATGATTACAAGTAGGCTTTAAAATTCAAATTTGCAAGTTTTAATGCTTATGAGAGGAAGTTCTTGACCACTACGCAGTGTTTTTTTAAGGCGGCAATTAATATAATTAAGAAATTAATTACTTACAAACTCAGTATTTTCTTAGTGAAGCAAAAAGCTCTTTATAATTTCTTGCAGAATTTCTTTTCGAGATGAATATTTAAAACTGTTAATTATGTTTATAATTATATAATTGTTCATTAGGACGGTTGCGACTTATCATTAGTTACTTATGTATTACCACTAAAAATGTAAAATTGAATTAAAATAATATTGCAAGAAGACGAACTATGTTAGAATTTATTTTAATTTATACATTACATGTATTATATTTTATTTTCATTCTGTGAATAAAGATGTTTAGTAGTAGTAATATTGCAAATGAATTACAGCAAATTTAATATTGATTTAAAGAAAGATAGTGTAGTAATTATTATTAGGTAGGTACGAAGGAAATTATGGATTGTTGAAATATGGCGTGAACAAACTGTTTTTTCGTTAAGAATATTAACATAAGGATTATTACTTCTTTTAAAATTTTCCCCAGCTTCGAGAAGATTTAATAATAATAATAACAATAATAACTTTATTGACGAAAATTAACCATTTTACAAGCAAAATATAATATAAACATGTACGGTTAAGAAACAAAATATCGCACAATATAATAACTAAATAACACTAAATTACAAAATAAGAAATTATTACACAATACATTGAATGATAATTAACAATCAAGCAAAAATTATAGGCATAAAATCAAAGTAGCAATAAATACAAACATTATATAGTGCTGGGCCAATATATTTAAGATGGCGATTAAACTTACTATAAGACATAAAATTTGGAGACACACAATCCAGATTGCATAATCTAACCATTCTACAAAAGGCACTATTTCTACAAAAGTCATATTTTTAAAAATATTCCTTAAAAGCACTATTTCTACAAAAGTCATATTTTTAAAAATATTCCTTAAAAATTAAACTGTTTCTTGTCTTGAAAATATATTGAAATTGAGAAGAATGCATAATGCTGCGACTATATTCAATTGACATTAAAAATTTATCTAGAACACGTTCTATCTGGAAAATCTTATTATTGTGTGCTGGGGACCAAATACAATATTTGTGTATGAATGGAAAAGGTTTTACCAAATCAATTAATGAAGCCAAGCATCTGTAAAGCTTTCGAGCAAATGCAGTCAATGTGTTTAGTCAAATAACACAACTCTATCTTTGACCTCTTTAACAGATGGTAATTCATTTATTCATTTATTTATTTATTTATTTAAGCTTAATCGGTCATGATTATATAAAATACAAATAAACTAAAATATACAAAATTGAAGGAAAAACATACATATAATTTTAACAGCATGCCGATCGGGCGGAGTTCACACTTGTAGATGATCTTCCACTCAAACCCATAACCTCTCCTCAGCTGATTCGCAGTTCATCAGCTTTGGATACATATATTTAGCATTTAAATGCTCATTTTCCCTTTATTTGGGCGATTTAATACAGCTTTGTCATTTTGACGTTGACATTTATTATTGACCATCGATTATATATATTTTCAGTCATGCGATTCCTTCCAAAAGAGATTGACATGCATTTGTTACAATTAAAATAAAGATTGTTATTCGTACACCATTTAAAAATATTGTCTAAATCACATTGCAAGTACGCTGAGCAAAGGTGGAGTTTACCGCGCAAAATATTTTAACACATTGCTGGCCGATGACGTAATACTACGTATTTTAAATTCCAAATTTAGTAGCCGTTGACGTAGTAATACGTCATTCAATTTTTATGGTCGAGGAGCCGTTGACGTAATTATAAGTTATTCCATTTTTGTTTCCAAATAGCCGTTGACATAGTAGTACGTCTTTTTTATTATTTCGCATGTTTATTGTCCAACGTCAAATAGTTTTCGTAAGATACTGTGCATGTCTTAAATTAATTTACTTTTCACCTTTAACTTTATCATGGATGCAATAAGTGAATCCATTAATGGTGAAATATGTGCCGATGATTTGTCTGAAGCCGAAAGTTGTGCAGATATTTCGGACACTGACAAAGATAGTGATTATTCTGTTTTTTCGTCCACCAAAAGGAGAAGAGCCTCACTAATTTTAAGCGAAACGGATACGAGTGATATAGAATGTGTCAAATTAGAAAATGAAGAAATTATTTCAAGAAATCATTGGTCTCAGACGTGTTTTTAGGAGATTAATGTATTAAAATGTTGCCAAAAGATCCAGAAGATATATCGCAAGTAGTAAATATGTTTATTGATGATGACTTTTTTGCCTTATTGAAGACCGAAACAAACAGATATGGTCCTCAAAATGCCCATAAGTATAAAAATATAAAACACGTTAAAGGGTGGGCGGATACAACGGTATCCGAACTGAAAAAATTCTTGGGACTAAACATACTAATGGGACAGGTTAGGAAGAATAGCATAAATAAACTCTACAATCGATCTATTTTTTCAATATTGAGGAAATGCCAGAAAATGCTACCCGAACTTTTAAGGTAGACTTAATTCTCAATTATTTTTTGGATAGATTTAGTAAAGTGTACAAACCAAAACAAAACCTCTCATTAGATGAAGCAATAATTCCATATCGAGGGCGATTAAAGTTCCGCGTTTATAATCCAGGAAAACAAAAGAAATACGGACTTCTTGTAAAAATGCTATGCGATGAAGAAAATGGTTATATATGTAAATCTAAATTATATATTGGTAATGGACAAAAATTGAATGATCTTGTGTTTAATCTCTTAGATGGTAGTGAAAAATTTACAATATCTTGGCTTTTGCAATGAAACTGTCATTTCTTACACAACGAACCCAAATTATTTGGGTAAATAATTTTAAAACTATACATATTTCCGTTATATCGGGGGTTGCATAAAGGTCTCATTGTGGACCAATGTTATTAAAAACTGTAATTAGTTATTGTATGCCGATGACATCAATGAGAGTCTGTTAATGATTGCATGTCTATACATGAAGATTTGGAAGCCATATTTCTGTGGTGTAATTTAAACCAAATGACGCTAAATATTAGTGTTTTTCTTTGTCTTTCTGTAGAAACAAATATTTACATCAACATTTATACACACTTTAGTCGATTGAACTGCAGCGCAAAGAGGAAGCTAGGGATTTAGGTGTGATTTTCGATTCGAGTTTAAGTTTTTACCCTCATATGTTAAGGTAAATGTTTGGTATACTGCATTGAGAAAATGGGGTTTGGTCTGGAATATTGGTAAGGACTTAAACCTAGACTGCCTATATTATTTATTCTGTGCACTTTTGCGTTTTCAGTTGAAGTATTCCTCGTTCATTTGGCGGTCGCATAAGAATGGAGATGTACAAAACAAAACAAAACAAATTTCAGATGTATGAAGTTCAAGATGGGTTGTATTCATATTTAGGGTAATTATTCATTCATTAAAATTATACTTAAGATGCATAAGGTTAAAATGGATTTTATTAATGTTTGCTTGTTACATCATCTGATTAATGAAAATCTCCACAGTGTTTCAATTTTCACTTAGTTTTACTAAATGGTTGCACTCGATACACTTCCTTATTTAGGCTCTCCACATACCTGACAAAATTCGCTTCCAATTCCAATCCTCTTAATAGAAAAAAATAGATGATGCGGCAACATAGACTTGAAAAAATTATCAGTTTGGGTACAAAAATATATCAAAAACGTTTCCGAGTTTGTGCGAAACACAATATTCGACGAGAGACATGTTTTATATGCAAATATTGTAGGATTTCTTTATGTAGAGGAAAATGTTTTGAAGACTATCATATCAAAAAAAATTATTGAAATGTAAATATATAACATTCATATAATTTTAATATGTATAATGAATTTAGGTGCAAATAATTGTGTATTGATGTTTTTCGTTTATAAGTAATAAAAATAGTGATTCATAGTACTTTTCCTATATTTTACTCGAAAACTATGAGGTTTGCGAAAAAGGCTTCTGAATTCTTTACAATTATTTGTAATATAAATTTCATGTAACTCTAATATTATATTAACAATTTGCAAAAAATGTCAAAAATTTCATTTTATTTCTCGAAAGTTAGGAATTTTATTAAAAAACATGTTTTAATAAAACTTGTTCAGTTTCTCATTCCATTTAACTTGTGTTTGAATAATTTTGTAATATTTTACATACTAAAAAATATCGGAAAGAAACAAAAAACGGCCCGAGTAAACACCTCCGGTCTTTGAATGTTTACCAAAAGCTTCTAAGTTGCTGAACGGCTCCATAGCGCGTGCGCGAAAACTGTCATGCGGTAATCACGTACGTTATCACTGATATACTAACGGCCAGCTAGGTGTTAACGTTATCTGCAAACAAAAATCGGCAATGCTTAACACATGTACTAATATCATTAATGAATAATAAAATTAACAATGGGCCACAATATGACCCTTGTGGAACACCAGAAAACACCGATATTGGTTTAGAGATGAAATTTTTAATTTTTGCAAATGGTTGTCTATCAGTTAAAAAACTACGAATCCATTTCGTTATACAATCACCAAAGCCCATCGCGAGTAATTTGTTCACTAAACTACTATAGAGACACTATTGATAGCTTTAGAGAAATATATATATACACTTCATCCACTTGGCCATTTTTCTTAAGAGTATTAATAATATAAAACTGATAAACAAGCAAGTTGGAAACAGTAGTCTTCCATCGTAAAAACCGTGTTGCTCGTTACAGATAATGAAAACATGAAATCATTAATTGATAACAAAAGGTTTATCAAATAATTTCGGAAAAGTGGATTGAATTGAAATCGCTATACTCTTCGATGTTACTTCTAATGCCATTTTTAAGTTGTTAACAAAATAACAAAAGAGGCATATACAAGACTAAATACAAATGGTAAATAGTCAATACGAAGCCATGTTATTACAAATAATACACAAATCGTAGAAGACATTAAGAGTACCATAAAATATAACAGACCATAGCGCTGTGATAATAAAAGTAACAGAAACAAGAAAACCGAAGCCAATATACCAAATATTTGAAACAAATAAAATGGACTATACACAAATAATAAAAAATACAAAAAATAAATATAAATTAAATAAATATATTTAAATAACTATCAAAAAAAAAGATATAATAGGGACCAATCAAAAACACATCAAAATCAACAGAACCAAGGAAAATTCATGGATTAACAACAAAAGAATAAAACAAATAAAACAAAGATTAATAAAACACAACAAAACACAATACTACAAAAATATATTCCAAAAAAATACTAATAACCCACATAAATTATGGAAAATTATCAACAAAGAAATAAATAAATAGAATAAAAAAAGAAAATGACATCGAATCAATGCGCAAAGAAAATGGGGACATCACAAAAAATAAACAAGCCAAAGAAATAAATATTTCGCAAAAGTAGGAAGAAAACTAGCAGAAAAATAGATAAACACAGGAAAAACTACACCAAAAACAACAACAACAAAAAGAAAAATCAAGGATATGAAACTCCAACATACAACGTACAAAGAAGTAAGACATGAAGAAGGCATTCGACACCATCTCAAAACCAAAACTACGCGAAAAACTTAAGGCATTAGGAATAAGAGGTAAAGAACAAAACCTATTAAAAACATACCTAACAAACAGAACACAAACAACGAAGGTTAACGGTGCAGAAAGTCAACCAGAAGAAGCAGAATATATCCCAAGGTGGAAACCTACCATCTATACTATATCGCATATACATTCACGCTATACGGCACGGAATATTGTGGCCAAAAAAATCTTTCAAAAAGTTTCACTTTGGGGATATATGGGGTCTATTAGGGCTACTTTTTAAAATTACTTTCATAATATACAGGGTGTCCCAAAAACCCGAAAAGTTTCAAAGTTGTGTTTTTTTTAATGAAACACCCTGTATTTTATTGCATTTTTGGATCCTTCGATCAAAATAAGTGTGTGTTTTAATAAGGTTTTTATTACTTAAACCTTAAGGTTTTTGAAATAATTTGAATTTTGTAAAAATTTAACCTAATTTTCATGTTTTAAATACTTAAAAAGTAATTAAGTTATGCATACCAAATTTACACTGAAATGTAACAATAGATCATATTTTATTTTCCAAGTATAATAAATTTGACATCTTATACCGGCTGTAAAAAAATTGGAATTAAACAAATGAGAACTTTAAATGGCTATAACTTCATTTATTTAAATGGAACGCTACATTTATTAATTTATCAGCAAATGCACGTTTTAATTACCTATCGAATGGTATTTATATCTTAAGTGTTATGTCTTCTCGTTTTTACAGAAAACGCCAAAATATTGTTTATTGCACCGTTTTAGTACTTTTTAAGTAAAAATTTTAATGTATCTAGTTTTCTATGGTATTTAAAAACGTCAGATAATTAATTTAGTATGCCACTTTAGTTTAAAAAGCCTGTCTTTTGTTATAGTTGTCTTATTTTGCATTTTTGTGTTAGATCGTTAGTAATCGTTATTGTTTGAACATCGCTGTTATATTTTTTTGGTAAAAAATGAAGATTTACTCAAAAGAAGGGGGTATTGGCATTATCTTTATGCTTGGAGAATGTCATCAAAATTGTTTATTAGCTTGTCGAGTTTATACTTAAAGGTCTCCCGAAAGAAATCACCCTAAGCCAGCCATTTTGAGAGACTATTAAACCAATTTAAAGAAATTCGAAGTGTCCGTTATAAAAACCCCAGTATAAGAAAATCTGTGTAAATTTTCATTTTTTACTATTAAATACAACAACGATGTTCAAATAATAAATAACGATTACTAACGATCTAACACAAAAACGCAAAATAACACAACTATAACAAAAGACAGGCTTTTTTAACTAAAGTAACAGACTAAATTAATTCTTACGTTTTTAAATACGATGGAAAAAAAAACATTAAAATGTTTACTTAAAAAGTACTAAAACGGTGCAATAAACAATATTTTGGCATTTTCTGTAAAAACGAGAAGACTTAACATTTAAGATATAAATACCATTCGATAGGTAATTAAAACGTCCATTTGCTGATAAATTAATAAATATAGCGTTACATTTCAGTGTAAATTTGGTATGCATAACTTAATTACTTTTTAAGTATTTGAAACATGAAAATTAGGTTAAATTTTTACAAAATTCAAATTATTTCAAAAACCTTAAGGTTTAAGTAATAAAAACCTTATTAAAACACACACTTATTTTGATCGAAGGATCCAACAACTTTGATACTTTTAGGGTTTTTGGGACACCCTGTATATTATGAAAGTAATTTTAAAAAGTAGCCCTAATAGACCCCCATATATCCCCAAAGTGAAACTTTTTGTAAGTCACGTATTTTGGCCACAATATTCCGTACCGTATAGCATGAATAACCCTGTATAATAATATTATGGAACTAGAACTAAAAGGTAAACCTTACATATATGCGGATGAGACCTGCATAGTATACACAAAACACACAGAAAGACGTAGAGATAAATTTAAATAAAAAAATTAGAAACCTGGTATTATAATAACCTACTAATAATAAATGAAAATAAAACAGAATTCATAATTTTTAAAAAGCAATCAACCAAACTAACAAGCAACATTAAAGGAACAACTATAAAACAAATAAAGAAACTCAACTACTTGGGATTAAGAATACAAGATAACCTCAAATAGGACGAACACATAAATCAACTAAGGAAAAACGATAGCAGCCCTAACAAAAATAAAGAAATCAAGAAAACAAATATATAACGTATTCTACACATCACAAAATAATTATTTAATATGTTATATATGTTGGAGGCTTCTAATTATTTAATAAATGTCTGAGGTGATACAAAAAAATATAACTAAACTCCAAATACAACAAAACAAAGTTTTAAAAATATTGTATAAATTGGACAAAGAAACTAACAATCAAACACAAGAAGTAAATATCGAGAACATGATAAAACTGAGTAACTTACTACTGATATATAAAATGAAAAATAATCTACTAAAAACAAATATTCCACTAAAAATTAACAAACAAGTCCATGAATACAAAACAAGAAGAAGAAATCTGACATACGAACAGAAAAATTCCAGACATCTAAATTTTCACAAACTTTAGCAACAGAATCCATAAAAAAGTAAGTAAGTAACTTAGAAGAATAAATAAAACCACTCAATTACGCCACTTTCAAACTAAAACTTAAAAATATAATCCTAAACAAAAAATATATAAAACAGTACTATGAACAAAATATCACACTATCCCTTAATACCAATAGCCCGAGATGAAAACAAACATCCGCCAATCTCGAGGTGAAGAAACAGGGAATAAGCCAGAGATATTTTTATTTACAATGTATATACATGTATTATATCTATATTATGTTAGTTGTAAATATTTGAATAAAAATTTGAAACTGAAAAAAATGCTGAATACTCAGTACGTTGCAACTTCAAGAACTTATGGAATTATGTTAATTCTAAGAAACGTCAGACGCGTAACCGTGATGTTATGGAGTATGATGGTACAATAATTAAGGATCCCTATCATATAGTGAACAGTTTTCAAAAATATTTCTCGTCTGTTTATACCCCCGCTACGAATTTATTATTATGGAAATAATGTTAACTTAAATATAATATAAGTTCTATCAATGAAACGGACATATCAAAAGTTTTAAAGCAGCTTGGCAATAAATTTACATCTGGCACTGATACATTCCCATCTTTTATTGTTCATGACTGTCCTCTGAGCCTCATCAAACCATTAATTCACATATTCAATGTTATACTAATTACAGTGCATTTTCCTCTTATCTGGAAAACTACACTTGTATCACCAATGCATAAGACAGGGTGTAAAAATAATATTAAAAACTACCGTGCCATTTGCATTTTAAATAATTTTGCTAAATTCTTTGAAATTATTATTGCTTATAAAATATATAATCATGTTAAAACTCACATTACAAACAGCATGGCTTTATGAAGAATCGTTCTACACAAACGAATTGAATAAATTTCACTGAATTTTATCAGCTCGATCGACGTTTACAAGCAGATATCATCCATACAGATTTCAATAAGGAATTTGAAACCATAAATCACAACTTATTGAATAAACTTAAAGTCTGGGGTTTCAGTAATAGCTTAATAACCTTAATGAAATTTTATCTATCTAACAGAATACAATATGTCGAATACAATAATATCAAATCCGACATATTCTCTCCGTTAAGCGGGGTACCTCCAGGGTCGACTCTTGGACCCATTTTATTCTTTATTTTTATAAATGATATAGTTTATAATATACAGTCTAATATTCTAATTTACGCAGATGATGTGAAAATATTTAGGTGCATTAAGAATGTAGATGATTGTCAGATATTACGGAGTGACTTAATTTTGATCTACTATTGGAGTATTAATAATATTCTTCCTCCTAATATAGCTAAATTTAAATTTTTAGAACAGCAAGCTGCATTAAATATAATTACAGCTTAAACAACAGAACATTATAATAAGTTGTTGAAGTAAAAGATTTAGGTGTCATATTTGACAAAGAATTAACATGTGTGTCCCATATTCAAGCTGTGAAGAAGGAAGCCTTTGCGTAATTAAAAAAACTGTATATATCTTTTGTGTCATTAGATGCAATTAGAGAAATACTTTTACTAAAGTGTTTATATCAATTTATATGTACTCAGATTTTCAAGTAGAAATGCTTCAACCTTTTTGCCTAAAAGAAGTAATACTAACGTATATTTGTACTTGCCTATAAGTACCATGCTAATTATTATTATTCCAACTAACAATCCTAGTAAGTTTTGTATAACAAAAACAAAGGTAAATCGGAAACACAAATTGATGGGCACAAATGTCAAATGTAGTCATAAATGAAGGATTTGTTTTAAAAAGCAAACAATATATTTGATTTAAATTAGAAAGTGGCGTATTAATAAATCATGGAAAACATTATAAATTGAGTTTGGACTTGTTTAAATTTTTTCATTTATTATTCTCAATTACTATTAGTAAATTTAGAATTACGGTTTCTAATAATTGTATTTGCGATTGTTAATTACCTTTGTAATGATCTTTTTGAATTATGATTTATTTATTTAATATATTTAAAATTTTATCTATGGTTGATATTTAAGATTATAATATATAATAGAATTTTGTTATTTATACATTTTGTTTCAATGTTTTTAGTTTTATTATATTGGGTTGAGTATTTATGTTCTGACCAATAGATGTAAGGGTGTTTTGCTCCACCATGACAACACGAGACTACACACAAGTTTAGCGACTCATATCTAGGGAATAAAATTTACTTACATAATAAGAGACAACTAAACGTTAAGTTATTGTTTCCAGCCTCATCAAGCACACTTAATTAATGATTTTGGAACTAATGCCACAAAGATTAAAAAGGATAATTGAATCAATATTGGAAACATCTCACAGAGCCAGGCTATAAGAAGGATGTCGCCTTCTGGGTTCAAAACCTCCACCCATAGATTGTTTTCATTCATCAGCAAAAACAAACTAGAAGACTTTATTGATATATAATTTATATGCTGAAAATTGAAGTAAAATAAAAATATAAGTTCTATTACAAAAAAAATGGAGATAATTTAATAAAAAAATGTATAAACCTAACAAACATATATTCAGCTAAAATAATAATTAAGAGGCATTAAGTAGAAAATAAGCAGAAATTATAACGTAAAATATGAATAAAAGACGGAATAAATAAAATGGAATGACAAAATTTGCATCACAGTAAAAATGACTAATATTATTCAGATATTTAGGTACTATGAACAAATATTAGAAGCCTAAATTGATGTTTGTATACACCTCTATAATTCAATTTGCAGTTTCTTGACACGTGTTCTATCTGTATAAAACAATATAGAAAAGGTACATAAATAACAACTTATAAATTTTTACGTCTTTTAGTTTAATTGAAATATTACTTTTTAAGAATTTTTGGATTTTTTTAGTGTTAAGGATATTTTTTTCATTTGTTCTTTCTAACTATTTTGTGAATACATTTTTTATGAGTTTATGTGTTTTTTAATTGTCCCTTCTGGTTTTAAATGTTTTATGGAAAATTTAGAAGGTTTTTGATTCATTAAATATTTCGGTTTTCATATATATTTATACTTTAGAAAATATATAGCTGTTCAAACAAGTATGTATTTTCTTATTTGAATAATAATAATAATAATTATGGATAATCTCATGAATAAAAGTCGCATTTAATTTAGTAAAACTATTAAAATTCGTATTTCACAACACAAATAAAAAAAATTGTGAT